>SJXQ01002331.1:58429-366309 GCA_006408695.1 Aepyceros melampus
AGTTGAGCGGATGGGGGGGGTGCGGGGAGCGGCGGGAGCGTGTATGGAGGGGGCAACCGAGAGCCTGGCGGGGAAACTGAGGACCGCGGGGGCGGGGAGAGCACAGAGTGGCGCTGGGCCAGAGGGGTTGGAGTTTGGAGTGAGGGGCTCGGCGCGCCCGTGCGAGGACCCCAACGAACTGGAGCGGCGCTGCCCCTTCACTCCCGCGGCTGAGCTGAAAGTTTGCGCGCCGTGGCGCTGGGGACTGAGGGCCGGCGCCTGCCTCGAAGGGTTCCGGGGAGACCGAGAGCGCGGCGGCGAGATCGGGGGACAGGCGGAGCAGGGGTGGAGGGGAGGGAGAGAACTGTGATGTCTGAGGGATTTGGGGGGTGCGGAGATCTGGGAGGGAGGGGCCGCAGCCCCTGGGAGTAATTACACTCCAGGGTTGGAGGCTGGCGGTTACGCGCGCTGTTTGCTTTGTAAAAATGAGTGTGTCTTCCTGGCGTTCCGGCTGGGGCCGGGAAGGGACACTCCAGGAGGTCTGGGGCTCTTCTTCTTAGGCCAACCCCCTCACCACCACCACCACCCCCCCTTTTTTTTCCGTAATTGCAAAGATGACTTCTTTTAAAAGATGAGCCTCTGGCTTTTTGCCGAACTGAAAGAGAGCATAGTTAAGCTTCCCGGAGATTTCAGCGTGCAAATTCAGCTGCCGAGGAGCAGGGAGCTCCATCGCAGGACAATAGCTCTTGCGGTTGAGGAGTATTTGCCGGGTTGGGAACGCCGGGCGGGCGCGAGGCTAGTCTCTCTTGAAAGCAAACCGTGGCTCTCCGGGCCGGGTAGGGACACGGGAATGGTCGGGGGAGGGGGAATCTGGAGGAGTTCTGAGACGGAATTCTGGCTTCCGAGTCTCTGCTAGGCCCTACCAGCACCCTTAGAACTTTAGAGGTGGAGGAGGTGGTGGTTCTTTCTTTCCGCCTCTTTGTATTCTTATTTTTGTGTGTTTTGGAAGGAGGGTCAAGGATAATTCTAGTTTCCTCTCCCCCAACAACCCCCACTGCCAGGAAAAAAAGAAGCTAAAGAACCAGCGCAGTTTTACTAACAAGAATAACTTCTCCAGGGCGACTCTTGCGTTCTTCAGGGGTTGATTTAGAGCTCTGTGTGTATGTCTGTGTGTATGTTGCTAAGGTCACCATGGCTGACCGGGCTGCTGCTGAAAGAGCCTGCAAGGACCCCAACCCCATCATTGATGGCAGGAAGGCCAACGTGAACCTGGCATACTTGGGAGCAAAACCAAGGCTCATGCAACCAGGTGAGAGGGATCCCTGGAGCCACCTCCACCGCCCGCTCCCCTCCATAGAGACCCCCACTTCTGAATAGGGCGAATCCCTGGTTGAGAAGACCCTGGTTCCCTGAGCATCTGTAGATGTGCTGAGTAAAGTAGAACTGTGGCTGGCTATTCTACCAAGACATGAAAGATAGATGAGAGTTGAAAAGACTCCTTTCTTGACTTGAAATGTACCTGTGGGCAAAAAATAGATCTTGGGTTGGGTTCAGTTTGTACACACCCAGACTTGGGCTTGACTCCTCTGTTTTCTGTATACATAGTTCAGTCTCCGTTTTCCTCTTCTTGGCCACTTGTTGACCATTCCCGTGTGGATGATATGGGCCAGATTTCTCAACTCCAGCTGGTTATACGTCTCTACTTGGTGGTGTTTCTTCTTTTGCCACCAGTTGCCCTGTGCTCACAGTGGGCAGTTCAACCAGAACACTGACCCATAAGAAACATACGGGCAGTGGCAGTACCTAGATGGTAAATGTTCAAAATAAAATCACAGTGTATTTGTAATGACAGAAAATAAAGAGATTCCAGGCACTTCAGGACCCTTACGTTACAGATGAAGAAACTGATGCAGAGATGAGAAATGGTTTACTCCACAATCATACAGCTGTTAGTCACCAAAAGGGAGAGGATTTCGTCTGTGTGAAAACATGACCTTTTGGATTACTTACCAGTTTTGCATTCGCACAAGCAATTGTGAATCGACTACTGAACGAACGTAATCTTTTCTTGGGCATGCAACTTTAAATCGTATACTCTTCATTCTTAAGTCTATCCATCTGAAATTTTGGAAAGAGGTAGACATTTCAGGCCAAAGGGAAAGTAGATTGTCAAGAAAGGGTGTGCATGTGCAAACATTCATGCGCATTAAAAAACATGTATTTATCTAATACAGTGTGTATGTTTTGCTGTCCAGAAAAGAGTTTGTTTTTTAAGTGTTTAATACTATTATCTGTAAAAGCCATAATCTTCTAAAGCATTGTCCAAAACATTCGAGAATGTTCCAAATTAAAAAGGCTTTTTTATAGATCATGATTCAGAATTGTTGGAAGATTTGCCACGTGTAACTTCATTATCAAGTCCTGTTGTTCTTGGTTTCATTCCACAAGAACTTTCCGTCTGATTTTCTAAGGTCTTACTCTGTGTCTGTCAACTGAACTTTGAGGACCATTTCTAGTTTCCACTTGAAGACTATTGAAAATTTTATTTAAATTAACAATAATGTTAGTAAAGTGAATTTTAAAAACCTATTTATAACATTTTCTCTAAAGTATTAAGAGAATGATTACCTTTTCTAAGTAAAAGGTGTGATTGCATTTTATTTGTAGAAGTAATAAATGCCTAACATGCACAAATAGAGAATGTGGTATGTTTTATTGTTAGGTTTTGCCTTTGGTGTTCAACAGCTTCATCCAGCCCTTATACAAAGACCTTTTGGGTAAGTCAATGAATCAGGCCTTCCTAAATTTCAATATGACTATCATTTGTTAACCTGCATTTTTGTTCTATCCAGACCAGACCATCATGTTATAGACTGTTCCTGGTTTACAGATTTATATATGTTTGTGTATTTTGAATGCTGATAATGTAAATATTTTTAGATGAGTCAAGTTATCTGACCAAGTATGCAGCCTCCCAACCAGACCCATTTTGAGCTTATGATTAGCAAAACAAAACAAAAATACCAGGTATGACTTGTGTACAGACGATTGTGTCCCAACACCATTACTGCTGTTCAACTTGACTCATTGTATTTATCTCTTTCTAACCTGACAGGGCTCGTATACTGTTAAGCTAACTGATCAGAAGGATACCATGATAAGAGGTGGAATAGTTCTGTTTGGAATTAAACTCTGTAACCAGTAGACTCAGACACACAAGCTCAGATGGTGATTAACGATGCATGGATGTTGGTGTTGTTTTATTTTTTCACCATAGTCAATAGACCTCCGTGTGCTTTATTTTATTACAGTCATGAAGTGGTGTTGATAGCTAAACTGTGTGCTTTTTTTACTTAATTGAAAAGAGCTGTAGTGAAAGTGTTTTCTTTTCCTCGGGGAAGGGGCTCTTTGTGTTTTTGGTTTTGGTGGTGGTGTTGACGGGTGTTGACTTTTGACTTTGCCATGGGAAGCAAAGGGCCTTTTTTTATTTCCTTGCTTTTAAGCTATAGCCTGTAACTTCCACTTAACCATATTTTTGTAGTGAGTGCTAAATGGTGTGATTTCCCTCTGTAAGAACACAGATTCATCGCTTGCATGTCCTAAGTTTCTCTGTTACTGGGGTGTTTTTCTGGGGATGGGGTTCTTTCTTTGGCAGTGTGTATCCACTTTTAGGCCTTCTAATTTAAAGGTTCAACAACTCTCATCAGATTTCATTAACATTGGCCAGTTTTTTTGAGCAGAGTAGCACTAACCTTCACCTTTCAGATCTGACTCGGGTGAACAGCCAGCTTTTATTTGTGTTCTCTGGGTTCTGTGATTATGAGCCTTCCCTGTCCAAGCTCCCCAACTTCCCTTCCATTCAGGCACTATATGGGGGGGAAAATCCCCAAGCACCCCAATTTATTCTGAACCACCTAGGGTGTGTTTTGGCTGTTTTCTACCTGATCCACTTGGCTATAACTAATGCCAGAAATTTACACTCTCCTTTTGAATATTCTAACTGTTTAGAAGTGTTTCATCCTCAACAATATTAATAGTTTCTTCTGCATCTTAGCACCTGAACATCTACATGTGTAACCTGAAAGGTTAGATTCTATCTGCGAAGATAGTATCTACCAAGAGTAGATCCAAAGAAGCAATAATAATTTGACTTGGAAGATTGAAGTTATATTTTCCATGAATACCTTCTTTATAACCTTCTCTTAACCATATCAAGATTCTCACTCTTACTGCCAACCCTTACTTTTATTTTGAACCATAGAAGAATTTTCTGTCCAGTAAGATTAGAAAGGGCCTTCATGTATCCATAATGATGCCCCATCTAAACCATTCTGGATATCAACAACAAATAGTAGTTGATGGGTCCAACTACTTCTGCAGATACCACCTCTCATTGGTCTAGACTATGTTCAAGGTAGAACTGGGGAGAACATACATCTTAAGAAGTGACGGTGAACTTAATCATGGTCTCATGTTACTAATCCCGAGACAGCTGTTATACAGCTAAATTGATCAACTGGTATTAGCATGTGTGTATTTTTCTCAGTGCTAGTGGATGGCACAAAATAAGGAGACTGCATTTTGCTTTGGGAAATGAAACTAACACAAACCCATCAGGAACTATTCATTGCTAAATTACTTGGTATTATTTGAAGTACAAGAGGAATTCTGAATAGCAAGAAAATAGATGAGTCGGAGGAGTTGGACAAAGCTTTGTGGGGGCTGGAACAAGACTTGGACCAGTGGTATGTCAGGTGAAAGGAAAAAAGGGCCCTGGCTAAAGGGTATAGAATAGGGGAACATCTGTAAAGGCACAGAGGAGAAAAGACTCAGTGCATGGAGAAATGAAACTTCTGTCACGCGAGTGTATGTTCCTCAGTTCTTTGTCTCATCTTCAGTATATGAAGGAGTTTCTGGCAAATTAGTCTGTGGAACTAAGGTGGCAGAAACTCCTTCATATACTGAAGGTGAGACTTCTATGGAGGGTCTTGAGAGATACAGAAATTTGAACTGGCTGTGACAGTCCTTATGGATCCATGAGAAAGAAAGTAGTATAAGGGAAATAACGGACAAACAGAATGTGTCATGTGGAAGTTTTAAATCAAGTGTATTTGGATAGTAACCTTTAGTTTTCATCCCTTCTAATAGCAGCTGTCTTTATAAAGGATGGTGATTATTACTGTTTGGATAAATTGAACTTGAGGTTCTTATTAGAAATAGATAGCATTCCAGATAGATCAAGCAAGGCTTCTCTTTCTTTTTAGGGGTTCTTAACACTGCTCTAATTCCCAGAGTCTGTACCTAACAAATCACACCTGGTCATCCTCAGTTCTATTTGAATGCCACATGCTCTTATTTTTAGGCCTGGAAAGAAGTTTGAGAATTTTTAACTGTGACTTGTTTGACATTCTAGAACTATTTTTTATATGGTCTTTAAATGGCCCCTACATTATTCTAGGCTTTTAAAGAAAAAATCTTGGCCTGAAGGAATTTCTGATATAACACAGTGGGCAGATGTATAGAAATTGGTGAATTTGCCAAACTACATCTTATAAATATTTTATATTTGAAAATCATTTTCATACTGAAATCTTGGAGAGGAGAGATTATGGATCTGTGAGTAGAAAATTCCAGGCTAGTTCAGACCAGGTTGAAATACACTTGAGTATTTATTTACTCAGTCCTTTAAGTGCCAAGTTTTATTCTAGTTGCGTTAATGCATAGTAAGTATTATACTGTCCATTAAGTGGGGCAGGAGCGACAGTTAACCAAACATCTGCTACTTGCCTGGTACTGATAAAGGATTTACATAAATTATGTAATTTAATTATCACAGTAATTATCTGATAAAGACACTGTTAATGTCCTTTCCGTGGGTGAAAAACTGAGACGCAGAGAGGTTAATTAACTTCCCACAATGGCTACTAAGTGCTAGAGTCTGATTCTAGGTTCAGAATCATGGTTTGCCTGACTTCCAAAGCCATACTCTTTCCTCTGTATCAGTCTGTAGCCCCAAAGACACAACTGTGCTCTCTTATAATCTAGTAAGAAAACTGAGAAGCATGCAGAAGGGCTGTCCATATGGTTTCAGATAAGGCAGAGCAACATCAGGTCAGTGGGATCCAGGAAATCTTCATGAAAGAGGTAGAATCTAAACAGATTTTAAAACATGATGGAGGCTAGGGAACTCTTGCAGTGAGTATATTTCTCATTGTAGGCTCTTCACACTGATAATTTTATTTAATGCACAGCAGTTCAGGGTTGGAACTATTAGGTTCATTTCACTTATCAGAAATATGTGAGGCTAAAAAGGTCAAGCAGATTCTTGAAGGCTTTAGACATGGTGAGTGATACAGCTAGGGTGAGTAGGATTGGGATTGCAACAGGTAGAGATAGAGTGAGGGCTGGCATCCCTGGCCAAGGGATATCATGAGCCTAGGTGAAGCTCTAGGTGTCTGTGTCCATGAAACCTTGAGGAGCCTAGCTGATCTGGATTCAAGGAAAGGTGGGAAGAAATACTGGAAGAAGTATTTTGGAGCCAGAGTATAAAAGGCCTGTCATGCCAAAGTTTAAGAAGTTTGCAGTTAGCTTGGTAGGATGTTAGAGACCTAGGTTATTTTAAACAGGTGTATGAGATGCAGACTGTGTCAGCAGTGTATGTGATAGGTTGGAAGAAGAAACCCTTTAGGATGTCCAGAGTCACAGAGAGACACCAGAGGGACTTGAAGAGACAGGAAGAAAAGGAAAACATGGTAAATTTTCTGTGAAAATTGTCCAAGGTGTCAGCTTCGCTCTTCGCTTTTATTACTACTGTGCTGGGCTGAGTCGCTCAGTTGTGTCTGACTCTGCGACCCCATGGACTGTAGCCCGCCAGGCTCCTCTGTCCACAGGGATTCTCCAGCAAGAATACTGGAGTGGGTTGCCATGCCCTACTCCAGTGGATCTTCCCAACCCAGGGATCAAACCCAGGTCTCCCGCACTGCAGCAGATTGTTTACCGTCTGAGCCACCAGGGAAACCCCTTATTGCTACTAGGCATGTACATTCTATGATTCATTGAGGGAAAGGATGTTGGTAGATCTCTAGTGGGAAGGAGATTTCCAAACTGCCTTAATGGGTTCCGCAGACTATTAATACAAACAGGAACTGCTTGAGAAGCACCACCTCCCGCTTTGGCCGATTCTACTTCCCTTCCTGAATTGAGATATTTCAATCTCTCCATGGTCTTCTGGATTTTCCTTTCCCTAAAGCCTTAAAAAAAAAAAAACAAAACTCCATGATTTCATTTGCCTTCCAGATGGCTTCCTAACCCTTGCCAGACTTTGTGTAGGTTTCTGATATTCCTGGGAACTTTATACTCATTGGTTGGCAACATCAAATGAAAGCTATTAATGTAAAATCAAATGCAGACAAGAGTCCTGTAAGAAACCCTGTCTATCTTATCAGTTAAAACATTCTACATACACACATACACACACTGATCCTACCTTTTTGTAGGCTAAACTTATTTTTAGTTACCACCTTTATTCAGAGATGGAAGCCTAGCAACCCTCCTGTTGCCTCTGGAACTTTGGGAGCACATGGGTTAATGTTTCAGTATCAGTGAGATTCATACTGGCTGGCCTTTGCAGCTGATAGATGTTTTACTTTGGCCTTATAAAGACATTTTACCCGCTGGAAACCCTTGTCGCATGACAGGATCAAAAATAGCCCGGCTGCAGCCCCTGCTGTCCATCACCACATGTAAACTGGCGTGAGTGAGGCTCTCTTATCCGTGTCTGCACATCGTGGACACAGCAGCCTCCAGGGACAGTGTTTCATAAAGCCACACCTGTCGCTGTGAGCCAGTCAGTCACCTGACCTGCAGAGAAGTTCTGAGTGTGTGCATGTCCATTCGTCTGGTTTCTGACAAGCAGTTAAGAACATCTCTAAGTGTCCTCAGAAACACTTGATGACGTCGTTTCTTCTGGCACTGGGAAAGATCTACAAGTCTAGTAAAATCAAGTGTATTTTTATCATTGGGGTCAAAGTTCATTACCCTCTGTGATAAATTCATCTTTTCCATGGATGTTCCTTAATGAGTGCTTTCAGTAAAACTCTGAAAAGGCAAAGCAAAGTTTATGTTTTAAAAATCTTAATATGCAGTTTTCTGTTTTGAGTTCTTTAAAATTCAAAAATTGTCACTTGTGCTCGTACTTTTATATGTTGCTTTTGGCAACAAGCAGATGGCATTATGGTGTCATATTTTTGGAAATACAGGGGTTTTGATGGAGATTATTCTAAAGAAAGATGAAAATAAATCAGGTATTCATGGTAGCGTTTTAACTGAGCCATTATGAATGGCAAGAGTGAGAATTGAGATGCATGGGTTTCAAAAATACCTCTTGTGAATTTTTTTTAACAACATTAACTTTTAAGTAAGGCCATTGGAGTGTGTTTTGTATGTGACCTCTGAATGTGTAATTTTAAAAGGTACTTAATTTTGTTTCATGTTAACTTTTATAGGATAATATGCCATAACAGAATTGATTTGTATAAAATATCTACCAGTAGGGAAGATTTAAAACAGATATGCTAAGAAATCTGTTTCTGTTGAGTTTGAAGGTGAAACAAGAGTTATCAGATGCCAAAAAAAAAAAAAAAGAAATGTTTCCTTAGTCTTACTGTTGTAACCCTATTAAGTTGATATTGAGAAATATTTAGTTTGTGTTTCCCTGACCCTACCTTTTCCTTCAACCTCATCATTTCCCCCAAAACCCCTTCTGTCTGTCTTGCATAGAGATAAACAAGCTGGCTGACCTACGGTTGCCTGATAGTCAAACAGGTTTGACTGACCCTTGTGTCTTTATGAATTTTATGGAGAAAAAGAAAGAAAGAAAGACCAAAAGCGTGCTGCACATTCTTTTTGGGAATCACTGCCATGAATGTTAATAGCATTTCTGTAGCTTCCCACAACAGCCTCTTGTGATAGTGAGCTGCACTACAGTTCGTTTGAAAAAGTGTGATTCTGCTGTGTTTACCACACTTGTGAACTTTTAAATTCCTTTTTTTATTTTGTCGCCTGCTTCTTTTTTTATTATTATTATCTTTAATAAGGGTGACTGAGGTTGCAGAGAGATTAATGTGTGCTGAGTCTGCATAGCAATTTCCAGTAGGGTTGCCATGATAATAAACAGACAGATTTTGTGGAAATTGTCGTTTTGAGAAACCAGCCATCACCTTACAGAAATGAACAATCACGGATTCCCTTTGGAGTCCTCTGTTCACACTTAAAGAAACCTCCCATTGGCTGAACCGTTTTTGTTGTACAAAGTCATCACAAAATTTTCTGAAGTCGTAATTCAGCACTTAGGAAATAACCTCCTCTGTGCGAGGCACTCCTGAACCGTGATTTCTCTTTTTTTTTTTTTCCAAAACTTTGGTTCCATGGTTATTTCTTGGTTCCAAAATGATCCTGAATAAAAAGTTCCAGCAGGGAGGGTATCTTATTTTTCTTGCTGAATTCCTTCTGGGGCACTCCATACGCTGGGCTCCGGCCAGACTCCTTTCGCCGATGACTGGCAAGTCGATATTGTGGCAACCCTATGCTCATAATAACCACTAAATTGGAGTTTGTCTGATTTCGGAAGAAGCCAGGCTCAACCCAGGAGGCCACTCCTGCCTGACTTTTTTCTTTTTTTCATTTCTCAATAGGATACCCGCACACTATGTCTATCCGCAGGCTTTTGTGCAGCCTGGCGTGGTCATCCCCCACGTCCAGCCGACCGCCGCGGCCGCCTCCACCGCACCTTACATCGACTACACGGGAGCCGCGTACGCACAGTACTCGGCGGCCGCCGCTGCCGCCGCCGCCGCGGCCGCCTACGATCAGTACCCGTACGCAGCCTCCCCGGCCGCCGCGGGCTACGTCACGGCCGGGGGCTACGGCTACGCGGTGCAGCAACCAATCACCGCCGCCGCACCTGGGACCGCGGCCGCCGCCGCCGCCGCCGCCGCGGCCGCCGCCGCCTTCGGCCAGTACCAGCCTCAGCAGCTGCAAACAGACCGGATGCAATAGGCCCGCAGCCCCTGATCAAAGTCGAGTTGCTTTCTCTTTCCAAAATGTCCCAGTTTTCAGTAGCTAATGAGAGTTAACATTGACTTAACAGCTTTAAAAAAAAAAAAAGCTATGCTATTGTGAAGCAGAATTATGATTTTTTTTATATATATACTCCAGTAGTCATTCTAGACGTGCAAGAGATAGAAGGAAGGGGAGTGGGCGCAGTTTTTGGAAATCAATCCCAAAGAGCCTGAGTAAATACAAGGCCGAGACGAAATGGTGGCAGAAGGAAACCATGGAACTTCACTTTTATAACGGGATTTTTACTTTTGCTCTTTTTATAGTATCAGGGAAGCAAACTGCCTTTTACCAGTTAGAAAATGCTATTTGAATCTAGTTGAACCAGGGAATACAGAGTGAGCAATATGTAGCTTGAATTACATTTAAAAGCAGATTTAAAAAAACAAAAACAAAAAAAATGGTGAAAGCACTGATTGTCATTTTTAGCCGTCACTATGGCCTAGAGAACTTTTCTCAAGTAAGAAGGTGATGTTCTTACTCTCTCAAAAAAAAAAAAAAAAAAATGGGCATCGAACAATCAATCTAGGAACGTGGCAGTGGGTGAAGTGGTGGACAGGCACCAAAGCTATTTTCTCATCCACCCAGTGGATGAGTGGGACTGTGAAACAGGTGATGTGGAATGAATGGGTGCAACAGCTGTACAGACAATCAATAACACACACAGTTCTGGAAAGAACACATCACTTGTGCTTGTTTGATGAGCTTGTCACATTCTAATCCCTCTCCCCATCCTGTTTCAATTTTGGGAAACTTGTATCTGCTGGTGTCAGCAATTCTGATTCTGAAATAGGATCAGGCTTTTACTACATACAACCGCCTTCTCTTTCTATTTATTGTGTCGACTCGTGGCTTATGATTAAAGGCAGGCAAAGTTTGCAGACTCTAAACCCTTAAGAGCTGTCTTAAGGACATTTATTTTTTTCCCTTTTTAAGTCATTTTACACTTTTTAGTATCTATTTCAGAGTCATATTTAAAACTATTTATTAGTGAATACCGTACATGAGACACCAAGGTTACTGAGATGACAATTCTTCAACGGTTAATAATGATGTGGTTTATACTGTGCCTTAATAGTAATGCTATTTAAGATATTTATTTTTAAGTTTTACTATGCTGCACTCTAAAGAAAGGAACTTTAGATGTACACTGTAAAATTATGTATTCATCTCATGGCATAAATTATTTAGTAGGTCGAGATGTAGCATATTAAATATTAACCTATTCAACTAAAGATGTTGACTTGGATTTATTTAAATTCATATGTGCACTGTATAAGAGAATACTCTTACATTAACACATTTTAGTTTATTTTAGTTTTTAGGGTTTTTTTTTTTTTTAAACAGGATCTATTGCTAGTTTCATGCTTCCTTCTCTGATTTTTGCTCATGCAGCCTCATTTACTGGTACTTCATTAGCTTAACACTTCTTATGTAGTTTTTAAATGCTGCTTTACGTTTTTCTCCTGAAACTGCAATACTTGCAATTTTTATTCTTAAACTAAATTGAATACTATTTTACACTGTATTGGATTTTTATACTTGAACAATTTCATACAAGGGAAGACAGGTTAGCATTTTTATGGACTTTCTCCATTATCACTGGATTTACTTTAAGTATTCCCATACTAGACAGTGTTATGTAATGTAGACATGACTCTCCTGTGCAAATTATTTATTCATTGTGTATATTGCTTTATAACATTTCAGATCTTCTAATCTATTCACTTGTATTAAATATAATTTTTAACAACTTCTGTTGCATTGTTTCTCCTTTTGTGGTAAAAATGGAATGATGTCACCCTTTAATTAGAACTAATAGTCAAGGCTATGGTTTTTCCTGTGGTCATGTATGGATGTGAGAGTTGGACTGTGAAGAAGGCTGAGCGCTGAAGAATTGATGCTTTTGAACTGTGGTGTTGGAGAAGACTCTTGAGAGTCCCTTGGACTGCAAGGAGATCCAACCAGTCCATTCTGAAGGAGATCAACTCTGGGATTTCTTTGGAAGGAATGATGCTAAAACTGAAGCTCCAGTACTTTGGCCACCTCATGCGAAGAGCTGACTCATTGGAAAAGACCCTGATGCTGGGAGGGATTGGGGGCAGGAGGAGAAGGGGACGACAGAGGATGAGATGGCTGGATGGCATCACGGACTCGATGGACATGAGTTGAGTGAACTCCGGGAGTTGGTGATGGACAGGGAGGCCTGGCGTGCTGCGATTCATGGGGTCGCAAAGAGTCGGACACGACTGAGCGACTGAACGGAACGGAATGGTGTGATTTACAGGTAGCATTTTCACGAGCAGAAAGCTTCCCAGATGCCTTCTTTTTATACTTTTTAAGTAAATTTCATTAACTCAGTATCTGCCTTACATTTAGCACATGATATAGCTCCTTCCCCAACAGTGAATCCTAAAGGACAATTCCTGGCACTGGAACTTGGTTACTTGAAGGTTGTTTGGAGGGAGAGGGCTATAGGGGGAACGGTCAGCTCAAAGCTGGAGTGATGCTGGGCTCAGGTAAACTGAGGTTTGGTATCAACCTTTAACCATGTACTAGCAATGTGACCAAAACATTGCTTTTTGTAGTTCACTTTTAGGCTGAGGTTTTTATTGATTTCTCATCTATGATTTTAGGACAGAAATACCTATCTTACATGGTTATTTTAAATATCAAAGTATATCAACTATTGGGTAAAAAGTTCATTTGGGTTTTTCTATAAGATATTATGGAAAAACCCAAACAAACTTTTTGGCAAACTCTATACTTAGAACAGAGTCAAATGTATTACTATTTATCTAGATAAATGATTACTGGCAGTTTCTGTAATGTCTTATAGCAAAAGCTAACCAAAGAGGAAATCACCTCTTGGAATGTTTTGATTTTTAAATTTTTGTCCACAGTGATGTGGCCTCAACTGTCATATTAATTGTCTTAAAATGTACATGTTACATTAATTATGGAATGGACTGTCTGCTGGTCCCTAGGTCTTAATGTTTCCCAAATCCATGATATAATATCTTTTATTGAGTTCCATTAGTTTTTGAAAATTATAAAGTTATAACAGATTCCAGCATGCTTTCTACTTGATGATAACTATCATCCTATTTAGAGCCACCATGATCTTCAAACTTAATTGCCTTTAATTTTCCAAAGAAAATTAGACACCACCAAATACCTTGGGAGAGATTTATTGCACCTCAAGGTATTGTCTGGGGTCAGTAAAATAATTTCTAAACTACTTAGTTCAGTCTGTGCATCAGTGATCTTTTTACTCCAAAAGACAAGCTCTACATTTAATGTTTCAGATTTATAAAAAGTCACTTGTGCCCTCTATAAGTCATGTGTTGATTGCTGAGCTTTAAAATGAAACATTTGATTTATCAATTAAAAATAGGTCAGATGATTCTGGGAAAAGCTTGTCAGAAATAGCCATACTCAGGGAAGCCAGAAGTTCATGTACACTTGACTACACCTTGGAGGTATTTACTGATCTATATGAATATCAATATTAGCAGTTACAGAGAGGACAAGATTTCTACTTAATAATGCTAGAGCACATATTTCTAAAAGGAAGTAAAAGTTCTTAATTTCTAATAAAGAGGGGGGCATACCCATGATACAAGGTCTCCATTGGTCAGGAAGCTAGTTGTATTTGTAGAGTTGGAGAACCCGATGGTCTGAGATTTGAAGAGCTGGATGAGTCCTCTTTACTTACCAGCAGGGTGATCTTGTACCCCTCTATGCTGGTAACCTGTAAGCTGATAGTACCTAACATGTTGCTTTGTTAATCTGTCAGATTGTACTGATCAAATGAGTTAACTGATATGAGAGCATTTTAGAAATTTTGAATGTTAGCAAATGGAAGTTATACTGTGGCAATATACACAATATTAATTTGGAATTAGACCCCCGTTGTCTTCTATGAAATGACTCTTCCAAAAGAGGGCAAAATCGTTATTTCATGGTGTTATCTTTCCTCTTCCTGACCAAGTCACAGCTAAACTTGCTGTGCAGTGTGAGTGGCACAAAAATCACATTGAAAGATGGAGGGATTGCTTAAGGGAAGGAAGGGGAGATGAAAAGATTATGGAATATATTTGTCTCACAGGGAACTATATTTTTAGCTTCTTCCTCACTCCTGTCAAATATTGTTCTTAATTCCCTCTGAGGCTTGAAAGCATTTATTAAGATGACAATCTGAAGTTTACAGGGCAGAGGTGAAGAAGAACCAAAAAAAATAAGTAAATGCATTTTTATGCTTTTGTGTTCTTTTTTTTTTTCTTCAAGAGTTCCAGGTTGTTTCCATGGAAATTCTAACTTCCCTTTGCTTAGGAGGTTTCATTTTGGATATGTGGTCTGAGTTGAATTTTATAAGTTCAGTAATGACTTTAGCTAAATCATTTACATTCCAGACTTTGAAATCCCAATCACAAAATGAGAAAGAAATTAGACAATACATACACTTTAGAAATTTTAAATACAAAGGATTTTTAGCTTTGATATCATGTATTAATTCTGTCTCAAAATTGCACAGTATCTGCTAATTCTTGACCAACTTCTTCAGAAAGAAAGTCTATTAAGTACCTTTCTTGGAAAGTCTATAAAGTACCCTTCTTGGACTTCTCTGGTGGTCCATTGGTTAATGGACCAATGCAAGAATCCAGCTGCCAAAGCAAGGGACACAGGTTTGATTCCTGGCTCAGGAAGATTCCAAATGCCACAGGATAACTAAGCCCAAGTACCACAACCACTGAAGCCTGCGGACCTCAGAGGCTGTGCTCTGCAATAAGAGAAGCCACTGCAATGAGAAACCCAGGCATTGCAACAAGAGAGTAGCTCAGCCTCTCTGTAACTAGAGAAAGCCCGCAGGCAGCAATGGAGACCCAGCACAGCCAAAAATTAAACACAGTACCCTTCTTTCCAGTTACTTGTCTCTTGGGAGATGAACGTCATAGCTTTTTAAAATCCAAGATGCTACCTCTAACCCATCAATATGCTATCAATATACTTTAAGTGAGTTGGAGTGTGTGCATTGTTTTCCCTGTTTCTACTCTCAGAGGTCATTCTGATTACCTCATAGCAGGGATTGAGTAGCAATTGTAATTTCTTTTCATTTAATAGCTCAGATAATATGTTCCTAAAAGGGCAAATATTTCAAACTGACTTCCAGATTGAGTGTGAAACACAAAAACCTCCTTTTGCCAAGTGTGTGTGTTTGTGCTCAGTGCCTCATCAGGTCCTACTCTTTGTGACCCCACGGACTGTCGTCCACCAGGCTCCCCTGTCCATGGGATTTTCCAGGCAAGAATACTGGAATGGGTTGCCATTTCGTCCTCCCAGGGGAATCTTCCCAACCCAGGAATTGAACCGTGTCTCCTGAGTTGCAGGCAGGTTCTTTATCCGCTGAGCCACCAGGGAAGCCCTGGAATAACGAGGCTTATCTCTCATCTCTAAACTAGGTTCACCTGACAGTCGCAACCAGGTATGGACATGTTTAACTTTCTGAAACTCTTCAAGCCGCACCACTTGTGCTCAAGGTGCCTCAGGTGAGGTGAAGAAGATAGAAAAGATGCTTCGGAGCATCTTAACAAGTACGCACTTCCATTCTGCGTTGTCTTGTGTCCATTTTGAAATTTGAGAAAGCGGGGGTGGGGTGGGGTGAAAAGGAAGTAGAAGAAATTCATGAAGAAAAGAAAAAAAGCTTGTCCTAAAGCAAGGTGGCAATGGCAGCCCACTCCAGTACTCTTGCCTGGAAAATCCCATGGACGGAGGAGCCTGGAAGGCTGCGGTCGCTGAGGGGTGGACATGACTGAGCAACTTCACTTTTTTCACTTTTCACTTTGATGTATTGGAAAAGGAAATGGCACCCACTCCAGTGTTCTTGCCTGGAGAATCCCAGGGACGGGGGAGCCTGGTGGGCTGCCGTCTGTGGGGTCGCACAGAGTCGGACACGACTGAAGTGACTTAGCAGCAAAGCAAGGTGGAAGGGGGTGAGATGGAGTGGGAGTCAGAGGGGCGGATCACGGGTGGCCAGGACCTGCCTGTGGGCAGGTCACGTGTAGAGAGGACCTAAGCGGGTCACGTGTGGCGACCTGCCTGTGGGCGGGTCACGTGTGGCGAGGACCTAAGCGGGTCACGTGTGGCGACCTGCCTGTGGGCGGGTCACGTGTGGCGAGGACCTAAGCGGGTCACGTGTGGCGAGGACCTAAGCGGGTCACGTGTGGTGACCTGCCTGTGGGCGGGTCACGTGTGGCGAGGACGTGCCTGTGGGCAGGTCACGTGTGGCAAGGACCTAAGCGGGTCACGTGTGGTGACCTGCCTGTGGGCGGGTCACGTGTGGCGAGGACGTGCCTGTGGGCGAGGGCTCGCATGTGGCGAGGACCTGCCTATAAGGGGGTCACGTGTGGCGAGGACCTGCCTGTGGGCGGGTCACGTGTGGCGAGGACGTGCCTGTGGGCTGCTTGCATGTGGCGAGGACCTGTCTGTAAGTGGGCCATGAGAGCAGGAGCCACGAGGCGAGGGGGCTCAGCGGCAGGAGACTTCGTCTCGGGGTTAGGGGAAGCAGCTTATTTATTTACACTGATCAGCTATCTAGTTTTCTAATTCAATACAGAACAACAGCTGAATTTTTGAACTATGCTCTGAAAGGTTTAGACATTTTTTTAAAAAAAAGGTATATTCTTGGTAACTGTGTAAAATAAATAAGCTACAAGGATATATTGTACAGCACAGAAAATATAGCCAATATTTTGTAACTGTAAATGGAACATGATCTTTAAAATTGTAAATCACTGTTATATACCTGAAAATACAAAATGTGAAAGTGTTAATCACTCAGTTGTGTCCTACTCTTTGCGATCCCATGGACATATGTTACAGGTATACAGTATGATTCACAATTTTTAAAGATTTTAATCTATTTATAATTCCCTGGTGGCTCAGTGGCTAAGACTCTTCACTCCAAATGCAGGGGGCATGGGTTCAGTCCCTTGATAAAGAATCTGCCTGCAATGCAGGAGACCCAGGTTCAGTCCCTGGGTCGGGAAGATCTTCTGGAGAAAGGAATGGCAATCCTCTCCAGTATTCTTGCCTGGAGAACCCCATGAACAGAGGAGCTTGTTTATGGCTATAGTCCATGGGGTTGCAAGGAGTTGGACACGACTGAGTGACTAACACTACTACTCTATTTATAGTTATCATATATAAAATATTGACTATATTCCCTGTGTTATACAATATATCCTTGTAGCCTATTTTATGCCTAATAGTTTGTACCTCTCACTCTCCTTACTCTTCGCTACCTTGCCTCTCCTTTCTTCCATCTCCCCATTGGTAAACACTAGTTTGTTCTCTTAAGTCTGCTTCTTTTTTGTTTTATTCACTAGTTTGTTGTATTTTTCAGAGCCCAGGTGTAAGTGATATCACACAATATTTGTCTTTCTGATTTATTTTACTTAGCATGATGCCCTCCAAGTCCATCCATGTTTCCCCACGGACTGTCGTCCACCAGGCTCCCCTGTCCATGGGATTTTCCAGGCAAGAATACTGGAATGGGTTGCCATTTCGTCCTCCCAGGGGAATCTTCCCAACCCAGGAATTGAACCGTGTCTCCTGAGTTGCAGGCAGGTTCTTTATCCGCTGAGCCACCAGGGAAGCCCTGGAATAACGAGGCTTATCTCTCATCTCTAAACTAGGTTCACCTGACAGTCGCAACCAGGTATGGACATGTTTAACTTTCTGAAACTCTTCAAGCCGCACCACTTGTGCTCAAGGTGCCTCAGGTGAGGTGAAGAAGATAGAAAAGATGCTTCGGAGCATCTTAACAAGTACGCACTTCCATTCTGCGTTGTCTTGTGTCCATTTTGAAATTTGAGAAAGCGGGGGTGGGGTGGGGTGAAAAGGAAGTAGAAGAAATTCATGAAGAAAAGAAAAAAAGCTTGTCCTAAAGCAAGGTGGCAATGGCAGCCCACTCCAGTACTCTTGCCTGGAAAATCCCATGGACGGAGGAGCCTGGAAGGCTGCGGTCGCTGAGGGGTGGACATGACTGAGCAACTTCACTTTTTTCACTTTTCACTTTGATGTATTGGAAAAGGAAATGGCACCCACTCCAGTGTTCTTGCCTGGAGAATCCCAGGGACGGGGGAGCCTGGTGGGCTGCCGTCTGTGGGGTCGCACAGAGTCGGACACGACTGAAGTGACTTAGCAGCAAAGCAAGGTGGAAGGGGGTGAGATGGAGTGGGAGTCAGAGGGGCGGATCACGGGTGGCCAGGACCTGCCTGTGGGCAGGTCACGTGTAGAGAGGACCTAAGCGGGTCACGTGTGGCGACCTGCCTGTGGGCGGGTCACGTGTGGCGAGGACCTAAGCGGGTCACGTGTGGCGACCTGCCTGTGGGCGGGTCACGTGTGGCGAGGACCTAAGCGGGTCACGTGGGCGAGGACCTAAGCGGGTCACGTGTGGTGACCTGCCTGTGGGCGGGTCACGTGTGGCGAGGACGTGCCTGTGGGCAGGTCACGTGTGGCAAGGACCTAAGCGGGTCACGTGTGGTGACCTGCCTGTGGGCGGGTCACGTGTGGCGAGGACGTGCCTGTGGGCGAGGGCTCGCATGTGGCGAGGACCTGCCTATAAGGGGGTCACGTGTGGCGAGGACCTGCCTGTGGGCGGGTCACGTGTGGCGAGGACGTGCCTGTGGGCTGCTTGCATGTGGCGAGGACCTGTCTGTAAGTGGGCCATGAGAGCAGGAGCCACGAGGCGAGGGGGCTCAGCGGCAGGAGACTTCGTCTCGGGGTTAGGGGAAGCAGCTTATTTATTTACACTGATCAGCTATCTAGTTTTCTAATTCAATACAGAACAACAGCTGAATTTTTGAACTATGCTCTGAAAGGTTTAGACATTTTTTTAAAAAAAAGGTATATTCTTGGTAACTGTGTAAAATAAATAAGCTACAAGGATATATTGTACAGCACAGAAAATATAGCCAATATTTTGTAACTGTAAATGGAACATGATCTTTAAAATTGTAAATCACTGTTATATACCTGAAAATACAAAATGTGAAAGTGTTAATCACTCAGTTGTGTCCTACTCTTTGCGATCCCATGGACATATGTTACAGGTATACAGTATGATTCACAATTTTTAAAGATTTTAATCTATTTATAATTCCCTGGTGGCTCAGTGGCTAAGACTCTTCACTCCAAATGCAGGGGGCATGGGTTCAGTCCCTTGATAAAGAATCTGCCTGCAATGCAGGAGACCCAGGTTCAGTCCCTGGGTCGGGAAGATCTTCTGGAGAAAGGAATGGCAATCCTCTCCAGTATTCTTGCCTGGAGAACCCCATGAACAGAGGAGCTTGTTTATGGCTATAGTCCATGGGGTTGCAAGGAGTTGGACACGACTGAGTGACTAACACTACTACTCTATTTATAGTTATCATATATAAAATATTGACTATTTCCCTGTGTTATACAATATATCCTTGTAGCCTATTTTATGCCTAATAGTTTGTACCTCTCACTCTCCTTACTCTTCGCTACCTTGCCTCTCCTTTCTTCCATCTCCCCATTGGTAAACACTAGTTTGTTCTCTTAAGTCTGCTTCTTTTTTGTTTTATTCACTAGTTTGTTGTATTTTTCAGAGCCCAGGTGTAAGTGATATCACACAATATTTGTCTTTCTGATTTATTTTACTTAGCATGATGCCCTCCAAGTCCATCCATGTTGCTGCAGATGGCGTTGTTGCTTTCTTTTTTATGACTGAGTAGTATTCCAGTGTGTATCTATACACCACATCTTCTTTGTCCATTTCTCTATTGATGCCCACTTAGGTTGCTTCCATATCTTGGCTAATATAAATAACTGCATACATTATCTTAAATCCTCACAGTCTCACTATAGACTTGGCGTTATTATCTTCACTTGTTTTGGAGGCTGATATAATTTCCTTAAAGTCGTAACTGAAGGTGATAGAACTGTGAGTTGAAACCCAGGTCTGGGTGGTGCCAAAGACTAACTGCCACAGGGTTATTTTAGCAGTCTCTTTCTGTGTTGCTAGGAATTGTCTCAGACATTCTAAGGCAAGTTTAACAAACATGCTTTCAATCTATAGACCCTTCAAAACCAAATCTAAAGACCCTAAGGCAAGTTATTTACATGATTAAAATCCTTTAAAATATATAGATACATATAAAGATAGCATAGCACAAATGCCTCTGTGCTCATTCTCTGAATTTAATTTCTGTGGTCAACCTTTATATAGTCACTATACTAAGGGTTACGGAGAAGGCGATGGCACCCCACTCCAGTACTCTTGCCTGAGCGACTTCACTTTCACGCATTGGAGAAGGAAATGGCAACCCACTCCATTGTTCTTGCCTGGAGAATCCCAGGGACGGGGGAGCCTGGTGGGCTGTCGTCTATGGGGTTGCACAGAGTAGGACACGACTGAAGCGACTTAACAGCAGCAGCAGTATACTAAGGTTATAGTGACTGTTTAGTCATCTTGACCTCCATCCATTTGTGCTTTTGAAGGAAATGTATTATACTGTGATTTATGATTAGAAATGACCATAAAATTGAATGAGTATATGTCAAAGAATGTCAAATAGTTATACACTTTTAATAAATATTGCCAACTTTAATAATAACAACATGGAGTTTAAATGAAGAATATGGATATTAAAGGTATATGGTTCTAGTCATCTGCCATGCATGAGCTAGAGTAGTGAGCTTGACTGTCTCCATGCCAGTTAAGAAAAGACAAAGGAGGAAAGGAGAACTTGATGAAGAAATAGTGCCCAAACCAGGAGCCATAGCAGCTTGGGAACGGCTGAGTGGGAGGTACGTACTTGCAGAGTTTGAGGACTGAGACTGACCAGTGAAAGAAGTCTCTGTGCTCACCCCTCAAGCACACATGGGGCATGGCTTTCCATCCAGGGCATACCGGGAATCTTGATAATTCACACTTTCCTAACAGCTGCATTTCTTATCATCTTTGGCATATTTCTCCAGATTGCACAAAGCCTCTTATCTTGCAAACATTCTCTCTCTGGACTCCTGTCACTTTCAGCTGCTTAGAAGCCACGTCTCTTAAATCTCCCAGCTGTCTTTCTTACCTTTCAGCCCTTGTTTCCTTTATCTGTACTTTTTTTTTTTTAATCTTCCCCAGCTGCCACTTTTGGCACAGTAGTTGTCTCTCTGTTCTCTCAGAGTGAGACATTTCAGCACGCTGATGTGGGGAGGGAACATAACCATTATAACAATGCATTTGCAAAATTAGCCCTGAAATCTAGCAAGAAAAAAATTCATCACAGCATTCCTCCAACCTGGTGCACTGCATGAATCAACTCACACAATTCTGAAAAGATGAGACATCTAAGAGACTTGCACAGAGAAATGCCGAAGAGAACCACAGGGCACTTAATTGTCCAAAACAAGAGATTTCTCCCCTTAGAAATGCAGAATCTCTGCGGCAGCAGCCTCACCAACTTTATGTAACACTTCTCAGTGGCATAAAATGTTAACTGGCATCCCAACTGTGTACAGAAAGGTGAATACCAGAAGCTGGTGACAAATTTCAGTTCATATTGGAAACTCCTTGGTTTTACTTGCCTGTCACCAATACCTATAGCTGACTCTTAAGTTTTTGTAATCAATGTGATTGTCACACCTCACGGTATTTCTCTTGAGAGAATATTAGTGGTTCTGTAAGGTTATCAGATTTTCATACCATGATGGATTCTGGGGGATTGAGAGAAATAATATAATTTTAGTTTGAGGGAATTTTTTAAAAAATTACATAATAAGGGCTTGCTGCTGCTGCTGCTGCTAAGTCGCTTCAGTCATGTCCGACTCTGTGCAACCCCATAGACGGCAGCCCACCAGGCTTCCCCGTCCCTGGGATTCTCCAGGCAAGAACACTGGAGTGGGTTGCCATTTCCTTCTCCAATGCATGAAAGTGAAAAGTGAAAGTGAAGTCACTGAGTTGTGTCCAATTCTCAGTGACCCCATGGACTGCAGTCTACCAGGCTCCTCAATCCATGGGATTTTCCAGGCAAGACTACTGGAGTAGGGTGCCATTGCCTTCTCTGAATAAGGGCTTGAGGACCTCTGAAAAAGAGGGAAAACTTTTGGGATGCTACACTGCTAGGCAGCTAGGAGTTTCTGGTTTGGCAGCAATCAATCATTTACTCCCACTCAAGAAATGCTACAGGACTTCCCTTGAGGTCCAGTGTTTAGACTCCCAAGTTTCCAATGCACAGGCGGCATGTTCAGTTCCTAGTCAGAGAACTAAGATCCCACATGCCACACAGTATGGCCAAACAAATATTAAAACAACTGAAAAAAAAAACTTAAAGAAATACTCCAAAAGTAAAACGTCCTGGGTAATCCCTAGGTTCTCTTTGGAGCTGGCCAGTAACCTCAGAAATTTGAACAAATCTGTTAAACTATCTTTGTGTTGCTAGTATTCTAATAAGAGTGACATTCCAAAGAATGATATCAACCAATATTGAAAGTAAATCCTTGATTGTCCGAAATACGTACTCGCTATGCTTTTAAGTAAATGGGAACTTTTTATATACTTAATTAAGTCCAGGTTCTTGAGATGAGGGGAAAATCAACAAGCAAGGTCCATTTGAACTGGATTTACTTGCTTTGACTGTCATCTCAATCAGATCAATTGCCATATCTGAATATATTCTATAAAAGCCTGCACTGATTATAATATGCCAGAATGAATCGTTGAACACAACATACACCTATCTCCAAGTTACAAAGGGCAAACTCTTTCTGACTATTGCTAATTAGATAACAGTATGGATTCTGGTAAAAAAAAAAAAAAAAATAGTCTGTGTTAGAAGGATAGAAGCTCATAGCTTGGTGCTCTGTGATGACCCAGAGGGGTAGGATGGAAAGAATGGGAGGGAGGCTCAAGAGGGAAGGGTTAGATGTATGCATATGGCCAGTTTACTTTGTTGTACAGCAGAAACAAATACAACATTGTAGAGCGATTGTACTAAACTAAAAACAAATCTTTTAAAAAAGGATAGAAGCTCTATAACTCTAAATGATGAATTGATATCATATTTGAGATCCTGAAGTTCCAAACATTATCAACTCAATACTTCATAGCTCCAGGGAAGATAGGTCATACAGCCAGTGGATTCTATAAATTACAATTTAAACACTAAAGTCATAATTATTTTTCAGAATCATTCATATTCCTTTTTGTCTTGACAGTGTTCCACTTTCCTTTTCTGTAACAATGATATCTTCACCGAAATCTCATCTTCCTTGGGTAGTACTGGGCATTTCCTGTGTGTGCACACGTGTGTGCTAAGTCACTTCAGTCATGCCCAACTCGTTTTGACCCCATGGACTATAACTCTCCAGGCTCCTCTGGCCATTGGATTCTCCAGGCAAGAATACCGGAGTGGGTTACTGTGCCTTCCTCCAGGGGAATCTTTTGGACCCAGGGATCGAAACACTTCTCTTACATCTCCTGCATTGGCAGGCAGGTTCTTTACTACTAGCACCACCTGGAGCTTCTTTCCTGTGTGTAAGGCATGTTAAATATACTATTAATGCATCTTTCTGGGATTTGGCTTCTGTGGAATAGCCAGTGTATGACAGCTAACATTCCCTTGACATTATTCATTTTTATGAGATCTTTGAATAAAAGACTTTTAAAAATCTCTGATAGAATAAGGTAGGAGTAACTAAAGTGGTAGGAACTGGTTATTAAAACTAAAATATTCACTGTTTTACAGATCAGGTATCTTTCTTACAATTATTTCAGAGGAATTATTTTCAGTGGTAACCATAAAATTGTAATCATTTTTGTGATTTCGGTTATGTTGAGTTAGATAGCTAGTATGTGTTTACAGATTCTAAAGACACAGAGGAGATGTCAGTGTGGACATGAATGCAAGCGTAAAGGCTATAAAAAGACTATGGGAACATGCAAGTGCATTGAAGAATGATGCAAACTGTTCTCTAAGGGTGGGAAAATAAAACTAATGTGCACCATAGTGTGAAGAATCGTAAATCTGAACAAAGAAACACTGAGCTGTTGAACTGTTCCAGAGTCTATTGCAGTGTTACACACCACCCCGAAACTGAGTGTACAAAATAAAAAACATCCATTTGTTCATATTTGCTGTCCTGTGGGTCAGAAATTCAGAGGGGGACAGCCCTTCTCTGCTATACAGTGTCTGCCCTAGACCAGCAGTCATGGTTAGAATAGCCAAGGTGTCTGGAATGCATAGTGACCCAAATAGCTGGGCCTTGGAGGGTCACTTCCAGGATGAGCTTGAGCATGGCAGTCTCAGGGTTGTCTGACTTCCTGCACAACACTTCAGACTTCACTGAACAAGATGAAGGTTGGATGACCTCTCTCGGCCCAGCCTGAGAAGTTACATAGCACTGCTTATGCTGTGTTCTGTGGATTCCAAGGAAGTCACGAAGACCATGCTGCACTTAGGAGACAGAGGACTTAGACCCTACCTCTTGATGGGAGGAATAAAGAATATTTGGTGCCATCTTTAAAACTGCCATCTGAGGGACTCCCTGACAGTCAAGTAGTTAAGACTTCGCCTTCCAGTGCAGGGGGATGTGGTTGGGGAGCTAAGATCCTCCCATGCCTCATGGCCAAAAAAATAAATAAACAAATAAATATATATATATATATATAAAACAGAATCAATATTATAACAAATTATAACTTTAAAATAGTCCACATTAAAAAAAATTTAAAAAACCCCAGCCGTATTAATAAAGGTTTTTTTTCCCGTGTAAATTCACTTACCTTGAATTCCTTTTTCATTCTAGTTCTCTTCCCCTTTCTGTGGCTGTGTTTGCTCATTTTTGAAATATAGAATTGGTGTGCTGAGTTATGAGTAGTAGAGCCCTGGGATTTAGCTGTATAAAAGGTTACTTCTGATATAAACTAGTTTTAATAATAATCAAATACTTTAATAACCAATATTTTGGCCACCTGATGCAAAGAACTAGCTCATTGGAAAAGACCCTGATCCTGGGAAAAAGTGAAGGCGGGAGGAAAAGGGGACAACAGAGGAAGAGATGGTTGGATGGCATGACAGACTCAATGGACATGAGTTTGAGCAAGCTCCAGGAGTTGGTGATGGACAGGGAAGCTATGAGGTCTCAAAGTGTTTTACACGACTGAGCAACTGAACTGAATAATCAAATAGAAATTCAGATGTCAACAGGGTATAGTAGTTATTAGATATAATTTATCACAACTGTTTAGGAGACTGACAGTTTTTCTAAATCTGATAACCAACTAGCCAGATGTTAGATTATGAGTCCAAATTCCTAGAGCTGGGATATGCCCTGGAGGAAAATTAGCCAGATCTATGGAGCATAGTGACCGTGACACTAACAGCAGAAACCAACATCCTGAAGAAGCCAGCAGCCTATACAATAAGAAGGACACTGTTGGGGCTGGGGGGCGGGGGGTGGAGGTGATCAAAGGCTACAAGTTCAATTCCTGCCCTACTAGTAATTGCCATCATGCATCTGGGCAAGTCTCTTCTATCTTTGTCTTCTGTTCCCTCATCTGTAAAGATTTGACTGGAGAACCTCAGGATTCCCTTTCTTCCAGTTATAGTGACAGTGATTTTCATGCAGGTCCGTCCTACTGTGCTCCTAATAAGGCAGCTCTTAAAGCATGAGAAAAGCTAGGGAAAAAAAGCTAAATAGCATTTTTTTGGTGACTATCTTACAGTAGAGCTTCCAGCCCTGTGCATGTTTCAGTGCAATCTTGCCTGTATTAAAATACCTACATGAGGAAAAGAAAGACATGAGAAAGAGCTTGAAGAGAAGGTATTTGATGCCAATAGACCATAATTAAGATAATGGGTCCCTGTGACTCAGGCAGTAAAGAATCTGCCGGCAATGCAGGAGACCAAGGTTCAATCTCTGGGTGGGAAAGATCCCCTGGAGAAGGAAATGACAACCCACACCAGTATTCTTGCCTGGAGAGTTCCATGGACAGAGGAGTGTATGGGGTCACAAAGAGTCGGACACAGCTGAGCAACTAACACTACATCAATTTAAAAATTAAAATAAAATGGCAGGTTAAATATATTAAAATTAAAAAAAAAAAAAGATTTTAAGTCTAAAGTGAGCTTCCTGGTCAACCTGAGAGGTACCCAAGAGTGATGTCTCTCCAGAGCAATGAGGACAACGGCCAGGTCCCTTCCCACCCACTCCACACACTCAGCCAGGGAAAAGCTGCTCTTCCTCTGAGAGGTAACATACACAACAGCCACATTCACATTGCCTGGGGCAAGTACACAAATAGGCTACTGGTGGGGACATTTGGGCCTGCTGAAGTGAGGCCGAAAAGCTGTGTCATATTTGTCTAAGGCAACAGGGGCCTCGCTTAACAGTGAGATCCATCAATAATCCATGGCCCTGTGGAGAAAGAACCCTATTAATAAGATATGTCGCTGTTTGTGGAAGACAGAGCCAATGAGGCCCTCGTTCCAGGGAAACTGAATATGCTCAGAGTGACGCAGCACTCTCTGAACTTTCCAGTGACACCATCAGATAGCTTAGATCAGAAGCAATTTTAGAAGATACATGAACACACAGCAGTCCTTTCTGCCAGCCTTATTTGTTGGGGTCAAAGGCTGGTCAGAAACACACTTGACTAATGTGTCATTTATATCTCAATAGAAAGAGAAAAGGGAACTTCCCAGTAGCTCATAGGGTAAAGAATCTGCTTATAATGCAGGAGACCCAGGGTTTGATCCCTGGATCAGGAAGATCCTCTGGAGAAGGGAGCGGCAACCCACTGTAGTATTCTTGCCTGGAGAATCCCATGGACACATGAGCCTGGCGGGCTACAGTCCATGGACTCCCAAAGAGTCAGACATGACTGAGAGACTAAGCACACAGAAAGGGGACAGTGGGGGCGGGGGGAGCGTGGGGAGGGAGAGAAAAAGAAAGAAAAGGAAAGGGGGAAGGAACAGGGGAGGAAGGAAAGAAACTTGACCAGAGGTTTCCTTGTGTTTTTCTTTAAGAACGGTCAAGGGCACTGAGTTATTTGGGGGCCTTAGGCTTTATATTAGGTCCCTGTTTAAGCATAAAAATGCTATCTGCCTGGTTTTAGACCCAATATGGAAGACTGAAAGTCAACAGAATTCCCAAATCTATCTTTCATTCCATTTAGAGCTCATCATCTTCTAGATCTGTCTCGTTCTTCTTTATGGTAACATTTAATTATTAATTCTTCCTTACTTTTAGCTTCTAATTTAAGAATACATTAATAGATTGCTCACTAGGGAGTTTGCCAGAATCGTGGCAGGACAAGGTCATTAGTATATGATGGCTAGGAGCTCAGACTCGGAGGCAGATGGATCTGGGACTGAGACTGGCCTCCACCATGCACCAGCGAGTGACCTTAGGCAAGTTCTATACCCTCTCTAAGTCTCTGTTTCCTCCTCTGTAAGAGGGGGATGATGCCTTCCTCATAAAGTATGATAATGTAAAGCATTAATAAAGGCAAGGAGTAAGCATTCAATAAAGGTTTTATATTTTGTTTTTCTTAATTATTCATCTGACAAATATTAAGTGTTTAATATGTGCTGGATATTGTCTTAGCATTGGGGACATAGGAGTAGAAAAAAGCACAGCTTTGGTGCTCATGGAACTTATATTCTTGGAGGAGAGGAGACCAAAAATAAACAAACAAGTAAATATAAGAGGTGAAAAAGTGAGGATAGAGAATAAAAAAAGAAAAGGAATTGAGGGTGATAGAGGTAGGAAGGAGGGTAGTGACATCTTATTAGTTTCTCTGATATAACATTTAAACCAAGAATAAGAATATATAAGGAGTAAGCCATGTGGGCATTTGTAGGAAGATCATTTGAGGTACAGGGCATTGCATGCTCAAAGGCTCTGTGGCAGGAGTGTGCTTGATGTGTTCAAGGAAGGGCAAGGCAGACAGTGTAGCTAGAGCAGAGAAAGTAAGGGTGAGAAGTGGTAGGAGATGAGGTCAGGGAGATGGAAGGGAGCAGCCGGAACACCATACAACTTTACAGAAGATGGCGACTTGAGATTTTACTGTGAGTGAGGTAGGAAGCCACCGACAGGTAGAAGAGTGTCGATGTCACTGATTTGCAGAGGGGATGAGCTAGAATTCAAGAGTTGAGGCAAGAGTGTGGGCAGTCTTCCGTGGTCAGAGGAGAGAAGACAAATTGTAAGGGCACAGATACAGATAGGGTAGTAGGTGGGGTGGTGAGGGGCAAGTTCACTTGTGACTGGTTCGATTTTTTTCAATGTAGTAAGTAAATAGTATTGTCATTATCTAAGAGCAAGGGCGGCAAATGCATGTTCTGCAAGGTTCTGTGTGTTCTGGCTGCTCCCTGCCACTTCCCTGACCTCATCTCCCGCCACTCCTGCCCATTACTTTCTCCACTGTAGCTGCACTGTCTTCCTGGAACACACCAGGCACACTCCTGCCTCAGGGCCTTTGCACATGTAGTTCCCGGTGCCTGGAATGGTCCTCCTACAAGTGCCCACGTGGCTTACCTCTCTTATTCTTGTTCTGTGTTTAAATGTCATCTTATCAGAAAAGCTTCCCAGACTTGCCCACTTCCTATCCCTGTCTCTCCTTTTCTACCCCTTGCCTTCTTTATTCCTTGTTATTATCTTTATCACCTATCTGAAAAGTATATTTGCATGGTGATTTATTTTTGATCTTCATGCCCCCAGAATTTAAGCAGCACAAGTACCAAAATTTTGTGTTTTGAGAAGGGAGGTGAAAAATCTAGGACAACAGGCTTGTAGTGAGACACAGAATAGGGTCAACAAGCAGTTGTTCTGGTAAGGTTAATGGCCATGAATTTAAAAAAATTTTAAATTTTTTTTAAAAAGTACGCCAATATTTAGAAGTATCTTGTTTTCTATCTGAAAAAATATTTGTACAGTTTCATGAACAAACAGGAGAAGTTAAAATAAAAAAGTCATGAGGTTCCTAATGAAACATTTCGGTTGTCATTCAAATGATGCTGCCAAAAAGTATTCCAAGAGTATTCCAAAGTATTCCAGGAACCTGATATTTTAATTTAGGTCTTTGCTCCCAGGATGCTTTTCCACTCCACTTCATCTACCTCCCATTAGACACTATCTTTCTAGGAGACTCAGAAAAGCCGTCTGGACCAAAGAACAGACTCCGACTCTCACTATAGAAGGCTGAACAATAGAAAGGAACTGTCTTTACTTCAAGCTTTGAAGGTCTGTATGTATAACATTGAGTGTTTGATTTGCCCCTTTTAGGATAGAGCAAGGGACAGTCTTTGTTTATAATATGGCTAATTTATACATAAGTGCACATTTGCAATGGTATCAACTTTTCCCTGGTGGCTCAGATGGTAAAGAGTCTGCCCGCAGTGTGGGAGACTCGAGTTCAATCTCTGGGTCAGGAAGATCCCCTGGAGAAGGAAATGGCAACCCACTCCAATATTCTTGCCTGAAAAATCCCATGGATGGAGGAGCCTGGCAGGCCACAGTCCATAGGGTCACAAAGAGTCAGACATGCCTGAGTGACTTCACTTTCACTTTCAACTAAACTAAAAGGATAATATGACAGAAATTGTTTCCTCACCACTCACTGAGAGAGAAATGTGTTACTCTCTGGAACAAAGTGAACTACATCAAGATAATGTGCTTTCCTTCCTAGGACCTATCTTGGGTTGCCTTGTTCATGAATGGTATGGTTTGGGTGCTGCTGATCCCTGATATTTTAGTAAATTATGGCCTTGAATTTCTTTCAATGGAAGAAATGGAAAAAAAAAAAATGATGGGAAGACTCAGCCCATCATTGATCAGCCCCCAAAGGTGTGCAGTGTGAGCAGATTCCCAAATCTCAGTGGCTCATCATAACAAAGTTGAATCTCAGTCAAGCTACAAGCCCATTGTGTTTGGCTGCCATGCTGTTTCATGTCATCTTCACCCCACAACCAAGGATACCCTGGCAGAGACTATCTGGAATGTGGCTGGTGACAGGGGAAAAAGCTGCAGCAAAGCACAAACTCCTCAGGAATTCCCTGGTGGTCCAGTGATTAAGACATGGACTTTCAGTGTCATGGGCCCACGTTTGATCCCCAGTCAGGGAACTAAGATCCCCACAAACCATGCAGTGTGGCCAAAAATAAATTAAAAAGCACAAACTCCTCTTAAACTTTTGAATGAATGTGATACTTATCACTTCTCATACTCCATTGGCCAAGCATGATTTCAGAGGGTTGAGAACGTAGAATCTTCTCCCAGGAAGGACAGATATTGGTAAACTGTAGTACAATCTACAATAGATGCTTTATTGAATTAAGTAGTATTGCATGGATTGATTAAGATTGGATGGATTGAATAGATTTGGATTGGATCAGACTGATGTAAAGCAGAGTATTTGAATCAATGTATGGGTGTGTAGTGTCACTAACTAAGCCTGAATTGAATATACCATAAGCCAAAATTGACTTAGATGGGACTTTGATGCAGAGAACTGTTTACTTAATGATGATGCTTTACTGTTGAGAAAAGTAAAGCCTACATAGAAGAGTTGACTGGTCCCACATCATACAGACTCAGTGAAGAAACCAGATTTTCACTTTTCCTAGTTTGGTTCTCTTTCTATCATAACTGGAAGCCCCTCTGGAAAAACAACAAACCACCACAGTCCCCACCTATGTATTTACCTGATATTTATTTATAAAATGCACATTTGAGGTAAAATTTGAAATAATGAGATGAGCAAAATCCACCTTCCTCACATCGTACCTCAGCTTTACCTCCAGACAAGTAACCACCATTGACACCTGTTTATATATCTTCCAGAAGCTTTCTGTCCATGCACAAGCATGCATATGTGATGCATTTATATAAATTATATGATATATGTGCCATTTCCTTTTAAAAGTTAACAATATGGACAGCAGAAATTAATACAATATTATAAAATCAGCTGTACTTCAATAAATAGATAATTAATTTAACAATTATCCTGAACATATTTAGTCTCTGTCTCTGTGAATCTAACCCTTGTTTAATGGCTATGTGATGTTCTCCTATGAATACCACTATCTATATAACCAGCTAGCTGTTATACACATTTAAACATTTCATATGTTTTCATATTACAAATGATGAAATACATCACCCATATGCTCAGACTTTGTAATTTATGTCTCAAGCCTTGACCTTTCCTCTGGATTATTATACTACTTATCTACTATGTATACTACTTATACTACTTTGTATTGTCACCTTTTGTTTTTTTTTTTTTTTAGTTTTTTAAAAAGTGTGGATTATGTTTTGTTGAATTTTTAAATTCACTGGACTTTATTGAATTTTAAAAGTCTTTTAATGAATCCCCAACCAGGGACTGATCCCACATGCTTTGTGGCCAAAAAGTCAAAACATAAAAAAAAAAAAAAGGAAGCAGTACTGTAACAAATTCAATAAAGACTTTAAACATGATCCACATTTAAAAAGAAAAATAAAGTGAAGCTACAAAGTGGGGAAGAAGTAGAATAATCCAGAGGAAAGGTCAAGTGGGAGTTTAGCTCCCCAGTCAGGGATTGAGGGCTTCCCTGGTGGCTCAGCTGGTAAAGAATCCATCTGCCTGCAATGCAGTAGACCTGGGTTCAGTCCCTGGGTTGGGACGATCCCCTGGAGAAGGGAATGGCTACCACTCTAGTATCTACCCACTCTAGGCCTGGAGAATTCTGTGGACTATATAGTCCACGAGGTTGCAGAGTTGGACACGACTGAGCGACTTTCACTTTCACTTTCAACTAGGAATTGCACTCACACGCCCTGCACTGGAAGGTGAAGTCTTAACCACTGGACTGCCAGGAAAATCCTTGTATCTTCACTTTGAATATCTAATAGCTATCAAAACTGAGAAGGTCAGAAAAGAGAACTTTTGTGCGTCCCAATCAAATTTTTCCTTTCCTAATCATCTTCTTCGCAGTTAATGACATTTCTGTCCACCCAATAATACAGGCTAAAATATTAGCAGTCATTCTTATTTCCTATCTGTCTTCAGTTCTTATATCCAATTTCTTGTTGGCTCCCGCTGCAAATTAAATCATGACTTCAGCCACTTTCCCTGACCTCCATTGCTGTTACTCCAGGCTAAGTTCTCATCACGCCTCACTTAGTTCGCTGCAGTTGCCTGCTTGCTGGGTTCCCTTGACCCTTTTGGTCCATTCACATTCACCGCAAAGTAGCCAGAGTGATCTGTTATTTTTATTAACAAACAGCAATGTGTTGGGTTGGCCAAAATGTTCATTCGGATTTTTCCAACCCAAACATTTTGTGCTACATGCTTGTGTACATTCGGTCTAGCGCACACAAGGCTAGACCGACAACAAGCAAATAAATACTATAATTTCTTATGGTGATAAGAGCTAAGAGAAAATAAAAGACTGTTGGGATAAAGAGTGATTGGGAGGGAGGAAGGTTACTTTGGATGCTCAAGTCAGGAAAAGATATTAAAGATAAGAAAGAGGCAGCCAGGTGGAAGAATCCACAATATCCTAAGATGGAGAAAGTTGGCTGTGTCTCAGGACCAGAAAGAAAGCCCACCGTAGCAAAAGTGGGCTGCATGACAATGTACACAATGCTACATCTTGGTCAACCCAATATATAAAAATGTATATATGAATATCAGTTCAGTTCAGTTCAGTCGCTCAGTTGTGTCCGACTCTTGCTACCCCATGAATTGCAGCATACCAGGCCTACCTGTCCATCACCAACTCCCGGAGTTCATTCAAACTCACATCCATCGAGTTGGTGATGCCATCCAGCCATCTCATATATATGGATGTATACATCCACAAAATTTAAGTGAAATGAAAAATACAAATTTTAATTCTTTAGTTTTACAAGCTTTAATCCTATCATAATATATCGACAGAACACTAACATGACTTCAGAACATTTTCTCACACCTCTTTATAGTCAGTCCATGTCCCCTATCTCCAGCCATAGCGACATAAAACATTTTTTCAGATTTTTTCCTCCTTAGATAAATTTAGCTTGTTGTAGAATTTCATATACATAGAATCAATTGTGTTCTTTTGTGTGAATCTTCTTTCACTTAGCATGGTGTTTTTGAGATTTATTCGCATTGTTAGATATATCAATAGTTTGTTCCTTTTTTGTGCTAGCTAGTACTCTATTGTATACATATACCACGATTTTCTTAGTCATTTTTGGGTTAATGAACACTTGGGCTGTTTCCAGTTTAGGGTTATTAGAAATAAAGCTTCTGTGAACATTTGTCCAAAAACTGATTTGTTTTTGGACATATATTTTCATTTCTGTTGGGTAAAGACCTCAGGAGTAGAATTGCTGGGTTATAGGGTAGGATTATGCTAGGTTTTATAAGGAACAGTCAGATCATCTTTCAAAGCTGGTATACCATTTTATACTCCCAGCAACAAAGTATGGGAGTGCCTGCTTTCTCTTTCTGCACTGTGGTTTTATTTCTTGTTCACTTTTTAACATCCAGTATTTGGGGATGTGAGCTTTATATAGGTGTTCCCTACAATACTCCCAGGGCTTCCCTAGTGGCTCAGTGGTAAGGAATCTGCCTCCCTGCCAAGCAGGAGATGTGGGTTCGATCCCTGGGTGGGAAAAAAATCCCTTGGAGAAGGAAATGGCAGCCCACTCCACTATTCTTGCCTGAAAAATCCCATGGACAGAGAAGCCTGGTAGGCTACAGTCATGGGGTCACAAAAGAGTTGGATACGACTTAGTGCCTAAATGACAATTGAGTCAGTAGACAGTAGACTTTATCTCCTTCTCTGTGCCCTGAGCATCAGTCAAATTAGAGATTAAATTCACCAAAGTTAAGCATACACCCTTAGGATAAAAGCCAGTTTCAGGGATGTACCAACTAGGATTCTGGTGTCATTTCATTTTGGCATCTGCAAATCCCTTACTTATTTGCTAGATCTTGAAAGCATTAAACATATAAAATTATCCAGAATTTTTAGTTGTTTTTAATGAGAAAGATTCATTTCACATTTTAATTGGATTAGATTTCATTTGAGACATCTAGTCTGCCTTGCTGTCATAATTGGAAGTCTCCAGAATGTACTTTAAAAACTGTAAACACAGGTTACATCACATCTCTGATTAAAATTTTCCAAGGGTTTCCTATGGCCCTTAGAAGAAAATTGCAACTTCCTATTTGACCTTCATGGCCCTATGTTGTATGACCTTTGCTTACTCCTGTGATTTCATTTTAAAACACAACACTTCTGCTACGTGGGCTTTCTTTCTGGTCCTGAGACACAGCCAAGTTTCTCCATCTTAGGATATTGCTGATTCTTCCACCTGGCTGCCTTTTCCTTATCTTTAATATCTTTTCCTGACTTGGGCATCTGAAGTAACCTTCCTCCCTCCCAATCATTCTTTATCCCAATAGTCTTTTATTTTCTCTTAGCTCTTATCACCATAAGAAATTATAGTATGTATTTGCTCATTGTCTGCCTAGCCTTGTGTGTGCATGCTAAGTCGCTTCAATCATGTCCAACTCTGTGCAACCTCGTGGACTGCAGCCTGCCAGGCTCCTCTGTCTGTGGGATCCTTTAGGCAAGACTACTGGAGTGGAGTACTCTTGCTATGCCCTCCTCCTGACCCAGGGATCAATCCCATGTCTCATGTCTAACCTGCATTGGCAGACGGGTTCTTTATCACTAGCACCACCTGGGAAGCCCTAGCTCTGTAAGAGAATGTAGATTCATGAGCACAAAGACTGTGTCTCTTTTGTTTTCCTGCAGTTTTCCCAGTGCCTAAAATTGTACTGATAACCTGGAAGCGCTCAGTGAGGACTTGTTAAATGGAAGCACAAATAAACACATTGTGAAGGGACTAACCTCTGTTTACAATAAATGTAGCCATGCTGGAATATGTAAATATTAAATTTCTATTTAAAAATGAAGCTGACTTTATTTCTCCTTTACCTAGTGTTATTGGGATTCTTAAGAAATTTACTAGGGACTTCCTGGTGGCCCAGTGATTAAGAATCCGCCTTCCAAGGCAGGGGACACAGGTTTGATCCCTGGTTCAGGGAACTAAGATTCTACATGCTGCGGGGCAACTAAGCCAGCGGCCTGCAACTGCTGAACACTCGAGTTCATTGGCCACAACTAGAGAGAAGCCCATGTGCTGCAACTAAGCCCCAATGCAGCCAAAGAAATAAATTTTTAAAAATATTTACTATATGTGTATATTATCTATGATTTACAGGGGCATGATTATTTGTTGTATAGCGAAGATGCTCGGAGAAGGCAATGGCACCCCACTCCAGTATTCTTGCCTGGAGAATCCCATGGACAGAGGAGCCTGGTGGGCTACAGTCCATGGGGTCGCAAAGAGTCGGATACGACTGAGCGGCTTCACTTTCCCTTTTCCCTTTCATGCATTGGAGAAGGAAATGGCAGCCCACTCCAGTGTTCTTGCCTGGAGAATCCCAGGGACGGCAGAGCCTGGTGGGTTGCCCTCTATGGGGTCGCACAGAGTTGGTCACGACTAAAGCGACTTAGCAGCAGCAGCAGAGAAGATGCTAAAAAAAAAAAGTTAAGGAATTTCCTGGCAGTCTGGTGGTTAGAACTCTTATCTTCCACTGCTGGAGGCCTGGGGTCAATCCCTAGTTGGGGAACTAAGATCCCACAAGCCTTGTGGTGTGGAGGAAAAAAAAAACCAAACAAACTGGTTTTCAAAGGGTTGAGAACCATTGTGTTAAGCTCTCATGTGCTGTGCTAGTTGCTCAGTCATGTCTCTTTGCAACTGACACACTCCTCTGTCCATGGGGATTCTTCAGGCAATGATTCTGGAGCCAGTTGCCATGCCCTCCTCCAGGGGATCTTCCCAACCCAGGGATCGAACCCAGATCTCCTGCATTTCGGGTGGATTCTTTACCGTCTGAGCCACCAGAGAAGCCCTAAGTCCTCATGACTGCCTATAACCTAAGCACCAGACCCATTTTTCTCTATATTCTACTGAACAGCTTGCCCTCAGACACTGCATGGTCTTCTAGATGTGTCCAAAGCAAATTTCGTCATCTGGCTTCACAAACCTTTCTCTTTGTGCTTGGTTCCCGCCTGTTTCACTCTTGGTCACCACGTCCCTAGCCCCACCATCATTTAATCAGTCGTCTGGTGTTATCTTTGGAGAAGGCAATGGCACCCCACTCCAGTGTTCTTGCCTGGAGAATCCCAGGGACGGGGGAGCCTCGTGGGCTGCCGTCTATGGGGTCGCACAAAGTCGGACACGACTGAAGCAACTTAGCAGCAGTGTTATCTTTGTACCTCTTCGAATTACTTATGACTATTCTTTTCCATGCCTGTTTCCATGACTTAGTTCAAATGCTCATCATCTTACCTGTAGAAGCTTGAAACATTCTTCTTTTGCATCTTCTCCTCACCCTCTATCTCTGTTATTCAGAGACTATATAAATATCAGTCATATTATGGGCATGGAATAACAAAGAGGCTACTGTGTATGACATTGACCATGTTACAAAATTCACATTACACAGCGCCCTTTCTAAAGTTTCAAATCTGGTCATATTCCTGGCACCACATTGCCTGCCAAAGTAAATCTGTTCCCCTCAGCGCGGTTATACCACCCAGGCTCCATCTTAGTTCTTTAGCTTCTTCCCCAACTCCATCCATGCCCTATACTCCAGCCATACAGACCAGATCTGCAGTTCTCAAGACAAGTTCTTATGTTGCCTGAACGGACTTGGACATGTTTTCTCAGCCAGAGTCATTCCCACCCCATTCCTCTGTCTTGCTGCCAGAATCTATAAACATCCTCCAAAACTTAGCTCAGCCTTTACTCCCACTGTGGAGTTTTTCATCTCACCAGACTGGATTGCCTGGGTCTGAAAAAGCCTGAAATCTCCCATAAGTCCTTGAAGTGTTACACTTCTGTGCTGTCCTGTAACTTCTCATATATATCCCCCAACTGTAATGCCAACTCCTCATAAAGTCATGACCAGCCCCATGTTTATAAGAGACTAGACAATAATTAGAGATATATAACAAGTATTTCTCAAGTAGATTAATGAATCTTGCACTTGTGTGGTATATTTCTTATAAGGAACATAATTTTCAATCTCTAGTTTGTGAGTTTGAATTAATATTTCCCCATGGTACTTGAGATTTCTTTTATATGTCCTCAGAGTGGAATTTAATTAAACCATACTTAATATAATTACTGCATATCTGCCACAGGCAAAGCAATCTGGGCTTGAAAACAAACAAACAAAAGACAGAATCCATAGTGTTGTGAGGCTCACAGTTGTGAGGTCATGGTGGCATCACAGACTTTTGAACTTTAATCAAAGTTCATTTTAAGGAGTGGAAAGTAAGTGAGGTGAAGTCTCAAAGACAGCTTGTAGCAGAATTAGATTAGAGCCCAAATTTCCAAGTAGGAAAAGCACAACATAACACACACACACAGAAACACAGAGAGCAGAAGAGTGCTGTAAGTGCAGGAAACATTTATATTTAGCCAGTAAATGACACCTATTTTATTTCTTTATTTTCAAAGACTTATTTATTGTTATTTATGTTTGGCCATGCTGGGTGTTCGTTGCTGCACACAGGCTTTCTCTAGTTGCCATGACTGAGGGCTACTCTCCAGTTGCATTGCACAGGCTTCTTTTGCTGTGGAGCACAGGCTCTAGAGTGCTCGAAGCCTCAGAAATTGCAGCACCTGGGCTCTCGAGCACAGGCTCTAATAGTTGTGGTGCGTGGGCTCAGTTGCTCCCCGGAGATCAAACCCGTGTCTCCTGCTTTGCTGGCGGACTCCCAAACCGCTGAACCACCAGGGAAGCCCTGTTTTCACGTTTTAAATTAGTAACAATAATGATTATTATTTTGCCACACGGTGCGGCATGTGGGGTCTTAGCTCCCTGGTCAGGGACTGAACCTGCATCCCCTGCACTGGAAAGTGCAGAGTCTTAATTAACCATTTGTCTGCCAGGGAAGCCACATGACACCTTTTTAGAAAATGGAAACACTAGTAAAGTGATGAGATCGTTCGTAGCCTCAGACAAGTCAGTTAGGCTCTGTGCCTCACTTTCTCTCGTTTATAAAGCAGGGGTAATAATGGCTGTCATCCGGAGTGCTGAGGGAATTCTAAATGTTGCAGGTGAAACACTCCATCAGCTAGGCATGCTTTGGCTGTGAGCAGCATAAAGCTCAGATGGTAAAGCGTCTGCCTCCAATGCGGGAGACCTGGCTTCGATCCCTGGGTCGGGAAGATCCCCTGGAGAAGGAAATGGCAACCCACTCCAGTGCTCTTGCCTGGAAAAATCCCATGGACAGAGGAGCCTCGTGGGCTGCCGTTCATTGGGTTGCAAAGAGTCGGACACGACTGAGCGACTTTCACTTCACTTCACTTCACTTCAATACCTGAAGAAGGAAATGGCAACCCACTCCAGTATTCCTGCCTGGGAAAGTCCATGGACAGAGGAGCCTGGTGGGCTACAGTCCATGGGGTCGCAAAGAAGAGTCAGACGTGACTGAGCAACTGAACACATTGAGGACTAAGAAATGCAAGATATATCACAAATATAACACTAATTTGTACATATTATCACTTTTTAGAACATCTGTTTTTCCAGTAGTCATGTATGGATGTGAGAGTTGGACTGTGAAGAAGGCTGAGCGCCGAAGAATTGATGCTTTTGAACTGTGGTGTTGGAGAAGACTCTTGAGAGTCCCTTGGACTGCAAGGAGATCCAACCAGTCCATTCTGAGGGAGATCAGCTCTGGGATTTCTTTGGAAGGAATGATGCTGAAGCTGAAACTCCAGTCTTTGGCCACCTCACGTGAAGAGTTGCCTCATTGGAAAAGACCCTGATGTTGGGAAGGATTGGGGGCAGGAGGAGAAGGGGACGACAGAGAATGAGATGGCTGGATGGCATCACGGACTCGATGGACGTGGGTCTGAGTGAACTCCGGGAGTTGGTGATGGACAGGGAGGCCTGGCGTACTGCGATTCATGGGGTCGCAAAGAGTTGGACATGACTGAGCGACTGAACTGAACTGAGAACATCTGTAGGATATGTCAGCTATCACTTTGGAGAATCACGTTATCATACTGAAATTGGAAGCCTAGGAAAAACAGTGGAAATGTTTAAAGTATATTTTCCCTATGAAAGAGTATTCATAAATCTTACAGATTTCAAAGAACATAAAACATGAACTGGAAAACTCATGAAAAATATATAAAGTCTTTGAGCATAATAATTATATCTCTCAACTAAGTGATATGTTGTATCATATGCTTTTCACAAAAATAAAACATGAGATTTAATGAATGTTTTTATTGTGAAAAAAAATCATAGCATCTTAAGCAAATAATCTTTTTTTATATAATATATATTAAAAATCTGAATGGAGGAAGTTGCTGGCCTTAATCCAGCAGCATGAGTCTTTGAAAGTTTCTTGGGCTTTTCTTTATGTTGGTGGCCTCCTGCTGGTCACATGAGGGTTAAAGGGCCTGCCATCATGCCTGCATTCCAGACTGAAATGATAGGGGAAGGAGAAAGGTCCTGCTGGAACACCTGTCCCTTGTTATAGGGACAGCAAGTTCATCTAGAAACGCCCAGCAGAATTCTGCTTCTAACAGTGCTATCCTGTCACCATCCATAGCTAAACAAAAAGCTACAAAAGCAGCGGTTTGACTTTTAAGCATCTGGAGTAGAAATACCAGGAGAAAGGGAATGGGGAGTAGCTTTAATTTTTTTTAAAATTTATTTGGCTGTGCTGGGTCTTGGTTGTGGCATGCAGAATCTTTTAGTTGTGACTTCTTGTAGGATCTAGTTTCCTGACCGGGGTAGAACTCAGGCCTCTGCACTGGGAGCATATAGTGTAGCCACCGAACCACTAGGCAAGTCCTGGGAATAGCTTCTCAGTAGCCAACAAAAAAGACCTTTCACAGGAACCTACCATAAAAGGCTTAATTTTTGTTCTTGTTGTTTAGTTGCTAAGTTGTATCTGACTCTTTGTGACCCCATGGACTGTAGCCTGCCAGGCATCTCCATCCATGGGATTTCCCAGGCAAGGACACTGGAGTGGGTTGCCATTTCCTTCTCCAGGGTATCTTCCCCACCCAGAGATCAAAGCCACAGCTTCGGCATTGGCAGGTGGATTCTTTACCACTGAGCCACCTGGCAAGCCCCAAGAGGGTTAATGATGAGCAGTAGTTGAAATTTTAAATAAATCTTTGAGGTTTGCTATGATTTTGCAGTCGTCTTGATCTCTGCGCTCTTAAACAGTGAACTTCTCATTACAAGGAGTAAACAAAGAATTGGCTCATTTTGGTGTGTGGTCTGTGGCTTCACCACATATCTTACACATTTCTTGAGGCTGCCTGGGATGATGGGGATTTGGTGACATGGGTCATGAATGCCATTATTTTGTCATTAGCCATCACGGTAAAGATCCAGTATTAAGCTGGTCTTTATATCTATTTTTAATACCTTAGATTTGGAGGTAGAGGAAATTAGATGAAACCCCCAAACACAACGAAGATCATGAAATAATGAAAATGTAAGTGGAAACATGCAAAATCAATGCATCCTTTATCATTCTTAACAGCTTAAATAAAATGACTGACTATTCCCAAAGTCAAAAATAATTCAGAATTTAATTGGCAAGGGTATTTTAAGGTTCTGTCTTTTTCTATTTTTCTCCCGCTTTGGTGAAGCTATGAATTATGTTGCAGGCACTGAGCATCTTGAAATAGTAGTTACTAAGACAACGTCTTGAATTAAGAATTAATTGAATCTTTAAAAATTCTCCTATGTGCGCATACAAACATACTGGTATTGTTCTCATCTTGCCTTGGCACAAATCTTCCTAAGAGGAGATTATATTCTTTAAATTTTGAAAGTTAACATTTTCACACCTCCATAAGTAAGTAGAATCCTTTCCACATGATAGAGAATCTTCTTCCAAAAGGAAAGCTACTTGCTACACATAATGGAGTCATATTATATGACTCAACTTCCACCAAATTATGGTAAATAGCTGCTGTTATCTGAAAGTTGATTCCAGAGTTCCCATGATTATTTGTCAACGATACCTGGGCCTGTTAACTGTTTGCTTTTCTTAATTTCTTGTTGTCAGCATGAGGTTCCTCCAACGTGGTAAATTATAGACGCTGAATTTGAGCTATGTAAGAGCTGGAAGATACTCCTGATGATATGAACTAAGTATTCCAGCAGAATATTTCTGTTCTTTAAGGAAGCATAAGTCTTCCTATAGCACAGAAATTTAGAGGCAAAAGATACTGTCAAGGACACACGACTCAACCTACTTAATATTATTCATAGAGAATCAAAGTACTGATTAGCTAAGTCACTTTCCCAGCACAGTAAACTAGTGGCAGAGGGAAAACAAAATCCCAGGTCTTCATAAACTTGAACTCCTTCACACTGTTTTACAGAAATAATAATGGTCCTCTACCATCTGCTTCCGGAGAAGGCAATGGCAACCCACTCCAGTGTTCTTGCCTGGAGAATCCCAGGGACGGGGGAGCCTGGTGGGCTGCCGTCGATGGGGTTGCACAGAGTCAGACACGACTGAAGTGACTTAGCAGCAACAACCATCTACTTCATTCTCTACCTCCAGGTTGTATGTCAACCACTGTACTAGGTGCTATGGATACAAATGGAGTTGAGACGTGATCTTGCCCTTAAAGAGCTCATAATCTTTAGAATCTTTAAGAGGAATGAGAAAAATGGGAAGGCCTTGGTCTAAGTAAAGTCATCTCTGCCCATATAAGAGAGGGAACAGTCACAGTGGTAGTGATTTAAATTAAATGAAGACTTTTTTCTTACTAATTCTGTCTGCTCTACAAAACCTGTCTTAAAGGTTGTATAATAGCTTTGTGTCCAGCAGAATGAGAAAACAAATCTCCGGTCAGCCTTTTGTCTCTCTGCCTCTCAATGTCTTTGTCAATAAATAAGGATGATGACAGTGCTTAACCCCTAGACTTGTGACAGTTATAACACAGAATCTCTAATATGTGCATTACAGGAAGAATTTACTATAGACCAGGTGGTCTTCAGAGACTTTGATTTTCTTCTTATATTTATGCAGTCCAGTTTTCATCTCTCAAACAATTTGCCCTTCAGGACTACAAGGTAAAGTTTTCTCAATACCCTTCCTTTTATGCCTTTAGGATCTGGTGACTCCCGAAGCTGTTGGCAATGCAAAGCTCTTAGAAATTTACAGGAGTGACTGTGGATTAGGGGTGGGAGTGGGAAGAGTTGAGTAGGATGTGTGGAGTGGGAAAATGGGAAGAAAGTTGTAGCCAGCAGCCACTGCAAGCTCCCCTGCCATGATAGACGTGTGGCTGCCAGTCCTCCAATCCAGGCCAACTCTAGAGCAGCCAACTGAACTAAGAGCCTTCAGCTCCAGTGTTGAGGATTTCCATTCCGTTCTCATTTCTCACCCACTGCCATATGAGTATCAACAGGAGCCAGTTTAGCATGATTTAGGCAAGTGTCATTCTCTACGCTGGGAATAGTTAGAAATTTCTGAGGGTTTTTTTCTATTATTATAAAGTAATGATGGCTTTCTTCATTGTAAAAAGAATATGTCATTTTTTAAAATTGGAAAGAAAAATGTTGAAATATAAACACAATATTTTGAAATGTCACCATCTTCTAAACACAAGCATGGCAGTGAATTGTTGAGAAAAGATTTGATATATGAATACTCAGTATTTCACCAGGGCTTCCCTAGTGGCTCAGTGGTAAAGAACCTGCCTGCCAATGCAGAAGACATGAGTTCAATCCCTGGGTGGGGAAGATCCCCTGGAGAAGGCAACCCACTCCAGTATTCTTGCCTGGGAAATCCCACGGACAGAGGAGACTGGTGAGCTACACTCATGAGGTGGCAAAAGAGTTGGACATGATTTTGCAACTAAACAACAGCATTTCACCACTGTTTCAGGAAAAAATGTTTTTCTTCGCTTAAGCTTTAAGGTGTCACAGTCAGTCAGTCAGTTCAGTCGCTCAGTCATGTCCGAGTCTTTGCAACCCCACGGACTGCAGCACACCAAGCTGCCCTGTCCATCACCAACTCCCGGAACTTGTTCAAACAATAATAAATATATTCAGATAATCCATTTGCATCATTTCAGGTATCTTGATTGGTATATATATTAGTATAGTATGTATATTTTGTTCCCATAAATTTGGGAAACGTAAGTGAATATGTGTATGTTAAGGACAACTTTGATCTGTAATAATGAATTAATATCTAGTACTCTATGCTTTCTGGACATTATGAAATACAAAAATAAATGCCCTCAAAATGCTCAGAGTCTAGTTGGGGAAACAACCATTTCATTGCTGCCAGAAACTGACCTCATTGTCTTGCTAGCAGCTACTGACTGTGGTCCAAGATTCTAAAAAAAGACATCCCAACTCACAAGTCAACTCTAAATTGCAAAAGAAATACAGTTGCACATTTACCACCAATTCTCTTGTCTTCCTTTTCTATCTCCCAGTGCTAACCTCATCTACTGTCTATTCAAGGATAAATGTGTTGCTGAGCCTTTGTTCTACTTACACATTAAAATGTAGGATTGAGGACATCCATTCACATGGGTCAGGACACTGGGCTTTAAAATTTTTAGATTATTCATAGAAATTTTTGCTCTCAGTTACCTAAATATCTGCCTTAGTTCTTTAAAAGTATACTCGTAGGATAAGATTGAGTCATAGTCAAAAGAATGTTTGTTTATCCACTTAGCTGGTACACCCGAAAAGGGAACCATATTTATCCAAATCTGAGTTGCTTGGCAACTGCATCAGCCTTCCATTCTAGTTAACCAGCTGTGGATGGAGCTGTTAGAGTCCAAGGACTGAGCTAACGCTCACATATTCACAGAAAGCCTAGATCTACGCCAACCTGGCCTATGGTCTCAAAAGAATCAATGCTTCTGGCATTTATAAGATAATAAGCTCCCAGATTTGAAAGGGGCTCAAAATATTATTTAATCTAAGTGTCATCCTGTCTATAACTTCACTGCTGAGCTCTGGACCAACCGCTGCATAAACATCTGCCAAATTCAGTGAACTATTAAACGCAGAACTTTTTTCAACAGTGCATTAGCATGCTTGAGTTTAAACAGATGGTGAGATTTCCAAATAATAACAGTGTTTATGTTTCAACATTTTTTGTTCTCCGATTTTCTTAAAAGGACACATATTCTTTTTACCATGGAGAAAACCATTATTGTTTATCCCATCTTTGGACAGTTTTTATACTTAAAAATTCTTCCTTAGACTGAGACAAAAATCTCTCTTTTAATTCTCCCCATTAAAGATAGTTTACCTCTTGGTGTCTTATAGATCAAATCTAATTTCTTTCCCATATAACAACCTAGCAACATTTTATCTTCATCTAAGTTTTTCTTCGAGGCTAAATTCTCCTTTTCTTTAATCAAACCGTGCATACATAGTGCTGAGTCCTTTGTGACTTTGATTACTTGTCTCTACATTTAAACTAGTTTTCGTATATTGTTTTGAAAGTGCTACTCTTAAGAGTAGATCATAGCCTTCCAGGGGTCACAGAATTAGGTGGGACTGTGCCTTAACTTGAATTGATGCCTCGCTTTTCGTAAGGCAACTCAAAATTGCATGACCGTATTAATACACATAATATTTGAACTTGATACATTTTGAGTTATTGAAGACAAAAACTTCTGTGGCTTGTCCACATACAAGCTATTAAACAAAGTCTCCTCCATCATGTTTTAGATTTTGGGTACCCAAATGTAAGACCTTAAATTTACCCTGCTAAATCTCATCTTATTTAATTCTGTCTCTTGGGTTAATCAGTCAAAGTCTCTTGATTCTTCTCTCCAGGGTATCCTTTCTTTCAGCTTAAGTGAAGTAGCTCAGTTGTGTCCGACTCTTTGTGATCCATGGACTGTAGTCTACCAGGCTTCTCTGTCCATGGGATTTTCCAAGGCAAGAGTACTGGAGTGGGGTGCCATTTCCTTCTCTTTCAGCTTAGGGTCATATAAATATGTGATGAACCACACTGTTTATACTCTTCCCCAAGCAGATGACAAAAATGTTTAATGGATGCAGAGGACAGAATCCCATTGTAAATCCTGAAACCTATCACCAGACTGAGAGTGGTCCATTAATCCACCTTTGATTACAGTCACTGCAGCAGTTATTCATCTTTGTCTCTAGCCTATAATCCACTCTTCCTGAGGGATATATGTATCAGGAAGAACCTTGTCAAATGCCTTCCAGGAGCCAGAAGAAGAGAACTAAGATATACTGGTCACCTCTTGCCTTCAAGTAATTTATATTACCTCATTTAATTCATTTGGTTAATTAACAAATATTTATTGATCATGTATTATATTCCAGGTGCTATTCTAGGCTTTGGGGCTATATAACAATACAAGATTTTTTAAAATTCCCATACATACAAGTATTATCCTCATTTTGCAGAGTAGGAAATTGAGGCCTAGAGATGTGAACCAATTCCCAAAGTGAACATATAATTCACACACACACACACACACACACACACAATGAGGTATGGAAGAACACAGAGATAATTACAAACAGCAGTTGTTTCTGAGTGGCACAGAGACTTAGGGATTTGGGAGGCTTCTTCTTTTTATTATTATAATAATATATCCTTTTTTCTGCTAAAAAAATCCAGTTTCAGTTATTACTTTTTCAATAAAACTCTGGTTCATTATGGTTTTATTAGTGGCAGGATGGGGGAAGGGGGAAGGATAATGGTGAAAGATAAAGGACATGAACTTAGATTTGTTACCTAGAAGAATAAAGACAAATATAAGATATTCTACATTACTTTGCTGGTATCTTCTGAATTAAAAATAGTACTAGTGTTCTCTCTGGGAACTGAGAGCACTAAACATCCTCAATCCTTATCTTCTAAGCCATGGCTTGGGACCTGGTACAGTATATATCAGGCTTCCCTCAGAGCTCAGTTGGTAAAGAATCCGCCTGCAATGCAGGAGACCTGGGTTTGATTCCTGGGTCAGGAAGAGCCCCTGGAGAAGGGATAGGCTACCCACTCCAGTATTCTTGGGCTTCTCTTGTGGCTCAGCTGGTAAAGAATCCACCTGTAATGCAGGAGACCTGGGTTGAGAAGATCCCCTGGAGAAGGGAAAGGCTACCCACTCCAGTATTCTGGCCTGGAGAATTCCATGGACTATACAGTTGCAAAGAGTGTCAGACACAACAGAGCAACTTTCACTGTCACAGTATATATAAAAGCATATGTGTATCTATTTTCTTGAAGCTCTTCCCATGTAAGATAGGGGAATTTGCCACATTCTTTTTAATACTTATATTGTATAATCCTGCAGGAATGTACTATATCTGATTAATACCAGCCTCCTATTGATGGAGTTGCCTTGTTTCTAGCATTCACAATTGAGGGCAATTATTTTAATTTAGTTACTTCAAAATATATAACATATACCAAGTCAAGCTGTATTCCAAGCAGTTTACAAAAGTGAGCTCATTTAATCTCTAAAATAACCCTTTGTGGTAGGCACTGCTACTATCATGTCTGCTCTGCAGATGAGGAAACTGAGAAGAGAGCAATGAAGTGATTTGTCCCTGGTCACACAGCTTAAAAGCTAGAGCTGGCATTCAAACCCAGGCTGTTCTGGCTGATAATTTGTCTTAACCTTTGATGGGATTTGATTCCTCTTCATTGCTGCAACATAATTGTCTATTCCTGAAGTAGATCGGTTGCTAGGCATAAGGAATGAAGCATGCTTTTAGTAGCCAGCATTAGCATGTGGGAAAAAACTGAGAAGAGAGAAAATAGATGACAAAATGCATCTAGAGCCACTTTCATTCCACTCTACCGTGCTTACTCCCAACAACCTCTGCAAAGCATTTTGAAAGGCAGGCAGACCAAACCCTCCCAAGTGCTAAATTTCCCTGCAAGTAGGAATTCTCTCAACCAGGCACACCGAAGTAGAAATGACAGCCCAACAAAGATCATCAGCTTTTAAATCTTGCAGAAAAATAGTATAGACACTAATGTACTTTTGTATAAAGTTTCATTAGGGTGCATAATTTTAAGTTAAGGGTAAACAATCTAAGTTCTCTAAAAGAAGAATTTGTTTCAAGAAAAAAAAAAATTTTTCCCCCAGAACTACAATTATAACTTCTCAGTCAGAAGAGAAGTAATTTTGTTGTGATGAAAAACTCAAAAGCCAAAATGCACTCAATTCTTTTTCCCAGATGTAGTGCCATTGGTTTTCTGGTGCCAGTTTTTATATTTCTTAAAGATGACATTGCATGCTGCCAGTAGTAATACTATTTGAAACTCATAAGTCTTCAGGGGAACCTTGTCAACACTTTGGGTTTTAAACTTGACAAGCTCCACTTTCCCATGCTCAAGTGGTAAATACAAAAAATAACTTCCAGTTTCTTTTAGTACATACAATGCTAATTAGTTCATTGCTCTAATTTTACATCTGGCCTTTGGTACAGCTGAAGTTTTGCATGTATATTAGTAATGACATAAATGTTTATCATTATGTCATTGACAACTTTCAGACATCTTTGAAAGTCTGAGAATATGAATCACCTTAAGAGAAACAGATTTGATTGGAACAGAAGAGCTACATCTGAACAATTTCTTTACTGTTGTTAATGGTGGTAGAAATGCAATTTGAACTTCAAGATGAAAAAAAATTATGAAGAATAAATGAAGAGAGGGAGTGACTACAAAGTATATGCAACTCTTAGCCGTCAAAAGAGAAAAATTCAGAAAATTAATAGCTCATATGGGAGATGTGAATGAATTTGGTGTTCTAAGCAAAAAGATAACATTTCCCAAGTATAGATTTTATAAATTCTGCCGTTTTGAATCAAGATGTGATATCTGCACATAGCCGACAGAGCTGTGCTGCCAGATATAGCCATTTCACACTAGGAACTCTGGCCTGAGGTGATGGGTGCAAGGCCTCTGGAACAGCACCCTGTGAGTAAGCAGAATGACTAAGCACAAAGGAAAGAGAAGGGGAAAAAATATTTTATTTTATTACCCAGATTCTGTTTTTATTTACCAGGAATTGTTAGTGGGCTTTGCTGGTGACACCTTCCCAAGTAAACAATGAATCTTCACCCTCCAAAACATAGATGTAATTCATTGCTCTGTGTATTTGGAATGAAATCAAATCTGATAAGGCTTCATATACATCAGAAATGCGAAGAACTTTAGATAGTCATGGGAATAATTCTGCCTGATCTCATATCACCTGTGTAGGAAAAAATTCTGATGGCCTTTGAAATGTACTGAAAGGTGCAGTTCAGTTCAGTCCAGTTGCTCAGTTATGTCCGACTCTGCGATCCCATGGACTGCAGTACACCAGGCTTCCCTGTCCCTCACCAACTGCTGGAGCTTGCTCAAACTCATGTTACTAGTGGTTTTCACGGAAAACTATGTTCAGTTTAGAGCACATTCTTTTGGACTATCTCATTCTAGAGGGCTTGTGTCCTTCTTTGCCTTTGAGCTATTTTACAGGTCTGTAATTTGTAGATAATGAATGCAATGCAAATATTTTTTGTCAATAGTCCCACAAATAAATTTTGGAGCATCAGAAGACAATTGCTTTCTCTCTCTTACCCTGCAGACATAGCCAATTTTTGCATCTATTTGCATATTTATTTCATGATTTTCCTGTACCTCCACCTTTGAAATTCTCCTTGAAACCAGCTGTAACATCTTATTGGTTCCTTTATTAATTAATGAGTTAAATGTCTTGGTACTTATTGATTTTAGATGTACTATATAAAATTCACAGTTTCTCTTTTGTGAAAATTATTTTTAATGATTTAACAAATTGCTATATATTCCAATTTAATTAACATTTAAAATTACTCAAGCCATCACTTCATTTTGCAAGAGAACCTCCAGGTTCCATTTCCAAAGAACAGAATATGGAAATATGGCTATTCCCCCCAGCTTTGCTCATCATCCCTATCTTGCAAGTAATTTTTTCTCATAATTTAAAAAGATCTTTTGTTTCCCTTATAAATGTTTCATTCATCAACTTCCTTGGAGCTTTAAGTCAAGAAAACTCGTCAAAGAGACACAGCCATTCTTTGAGTGGAGTAGGTTTTCTTTTTTCCCCCTTTCCTTGTTTTTGATACTTTTTAATATATACTTTTAATATCAGTGCTATCTTTCTTTTTTCTTTTTATTTTGCAATGTCTAAGCCGACTGATATTATATATAGTCTAATATTTATGTAGAAAGTATACTTGTGGTGGGAGTCAAATTCAAGAAATGCCCCCCAAGGAGGTCTTTCAATTATATAGGTCTTGCATAATCTGTTCAGATTCTCCTGGTGCATAAATTAATGCTGAGAGTATTGAATATTTGAGAAAATAGAATCTCTAGCTTCCAGGAAATCTTTTAATAAATGAGTATTACAAATCTTTCAGCAATTATTACTAAGGTCTTATATATTAGGTAACCACACACACATATGCCCTCACCCCAAAATACTGAAAATAAAACATATATTTTTCATTGAACTTGATTTCAGTTTTAGACTTCCTTTAAATCTACAATCAGTATACCTTTGAAATAATGGGCTTCCCTGGTGCCTCAGACAGTGAAGAATCTTCCTGCAATGCAAGAAACCGAGGTTCGATCCCTGGGTTGGGAAGATCCCCTGGAGAAGAAAATGGCAACCCACTCCAGTATTCTTGCCTGGAGAATCCCATGGACAGAGGAGCCTGGTGGGTTGTAGTCCATGGGGTTGCAAAGAGTTGGACATGACTGAGTGACTAGCATACACACACACACACATACACACACATATACCTTTGAAATAAGTGGAAACATTTGAATATTCTGATTATCAGGAGCAAACAGGAACCAGCAGTTTGTAGTGACAGAATTTTATTAACAGCTTAAAACTATTCTTATGGAATCTACAGCTCAAGGGTCATAGAAGACTCAAGAAGGACTGGGAAGGTTTGGTTAGTTAACCCTCATAGTGAACCAGGTACTTCTTGCATCCACAGCAATCTTTTCAAGAATTGAGAGTCCTGTTTAGTTTTTTTTTCTTCTTTAACTTACTCTTTTAAAAAATCTAGAAATAGAAACTGTTGTCAACTCTGTTCCCTGAGCTCCCCAGGAAACAGTATATTCATAAGAATAAATAGACCCAAGAATGCTACTTACATTTATAGCTAAAGCAATTTTGTTTTAGTTTTATATTTCCTAATGCTATAAATGATAACCCTTTCTATAATACTGTTTACTTAACAGCAGAGTTATCCTTTGCATTAAAAATCCCTTTCTGATCCTCCCAGTAGTTCTACTGGTCACCTGGGGGAAGTATAGGGTGGTATCTGAAAGTCAAGCCAGATCCCACCATTTACTTAATCACTTATTTCAGTCCCCATTCTGGAAAATGACTAAAAATGGTGTCTGTCTTAGAGAGCTGGTTTGAGGATTAAGAAAATGAATGTGGGGACTTCCCAGGGGTCCAGTGGCTGGGACTCTGAGCTCCCAATGCAGGAGGCCGAGGTTCTATCCCTGGTTGGGGAACTGGATCCCATATGTAACTGGGAGTTTGTATGTTGCAACTAAAGAAAAAAAAAAGAAAAAAGATCCTGCCTGCCACAATCTTGTGTCCCACTACAATGATCTAAGATCCCATGTGTCACAGTAAGACCGAGCGTAGCCAAATAAATAAATAAAAATAAATATTTTAAAAGGAAAATTGCTGTGTGTAAAGCATGGTTGAAGCTGGTTTTAGAAAAGGCAGAGGAACCAGAGATCAAATTGCCAACATCCGCTGAATCATGGAAAAAGCAAGAGAGTTCCAGAAAAACATCTATTTCTGCTTTATTGACTATGCCAAAGCCTTTGACTGTGTGGATCACAATAAACTGTGGAAAATTCTGAAAGAGATGGGAATACCAGACCACTTGACCTGCCTCTTGAGAAATCTGTATGCAGGTCAGGAAGCAACAGTTAGAACTGGACATGGAACAACAGACTGGTTCCAAATAGGAAAAGGAGTACGTCAAGGCTGTATATTGTCACCCTGCTTATTTAACTTCTATGCAGAGTACATCATGAGAAACGCTGGACTGGAAGAAACACAAGCTGGAATCAAGATTGCTGGGAGAAATATCAATAACCTCAGATATGCAGATGACACCACCCTTATGGCAGAAAGTGAAGAGGAGCTAAAAAGCCTCTTGTTGAAAGTGAAAGAGGAGAGTGAAAAAGTTGGCTTAAAGCTCAACATTCAGAAAACGAAGATCATGGCATCTGGCCCCATCACTTCATGGGAAATAGATGGGGAAACAGTAAAAACAGTGTCAGACTTTATTTTTTTGGGCTCCAAAATCACTGCAGATGGTGACTGCAGCCATGAAATTAAAAGGCGCTTACTCCTTGGAAGGAAAGTTATGACCAACCTAGATAGTATATTCAAAAGCAGAGACATTACTTTGCCAACTAAGGTCCGTCTAGTCAAGGCTATGGTTTTTCCTGTGGTCATGTATGGATGTGAGAGTTGGACTGTGAAGAAGGCTGAGCGCCGAAGAATTGATGCTTTTGAAGTGTGGTGTTGGAGAAGACTCTTGAGAGTCCGTTGGAGTGCAAGGAGATCCAACAAGTCCATTCTGAAGGAGATCAACCCTGGGATTTCTTTGGAAGGAATGATGTTAAAACTGAAGCTCCAGTACTTTGGCCACCTCATGCGAAGAGTTGACTCACTGGAAAAAACCCTGATGCTGGGAGGGATTGGGGGCAGGAAGAGAAGGGGACGACCGAGGATGAGATGGTTGGATGGCATCATGGACTCAATGGACGTGAGTCTGAGTGAACTCCAGGAGTTGGTGATGGACAGGGAGGCCTGGCGTATTGCCATTCATGGGGTCGCAAAGAGTCGGACACGACTGAGCAACTGAACTGAACTGAAAGCATGGTATCTGGGCTGCAGTAGGCACTCAATAAACATTAACATGTGCAGGTCAAAGATTGACTCAAAAACTGTTGTGAACCAAGGCAAATAACCCAGGAGCAACCCACTCCATTTAACAATCCACCCCACTTAGACTCTGCTTTCCTCCCCCAAGATAGGTAGCAGAAATGAGCTCTCTTTGCCTTGAGACTTGGTAGAAGTAGAAGACAGAGGCAGAGGAGGCAATCCCTCCCCGCCCCCTCTGCCCCCAGCATTTGTTAAAGCATCCTCTGAGGCAGTGGTTCTCAAGCGCAACACAACTATTTCTCTGATGGCTCTTCAATATCCTCCAGGTGGTTTGTGAACATCCTCCTAGATTCAGCCCAAGCAAGAAGTCTTAAAGAAAAAAATCTCACTGCTCTAAATAAATTCAGGTCTCCCAACCCAGACAGATTATTTGAAAATTTTTAAACAAGTTAATTTTTTAAAATGTCTCCCTATATAAGATCACCTCTGTGCTTTATTCATCCTGTAATGGCCCTTCATGTGTAAAATATAAAGATATTTTTCTTCTATATCCTACAGGACAGCCAAATGCTATATTGTCCAAAACAGTAGCCACTAGCTCATGTAGGCTATTGAGCCAATAGTGTGTCCAGTGAGGAGCTGAATTTTTCACTTAAGTCAATAAAAGTTATACTAGCCACCTGTGACTAGAAGCTACCATATTGGGCAGAACAACTCTAGAACCCTTGTTACCAGAAATCTGTTTCATCTTCATTCTTTCCCTGTCTGGTTGCTATTTTAACTTTTCAGCCCTCACCAAAGGGGGACTGATAAAGATGATGCCTGGCAGCAGTGGTGGACATTTCTGCTCTGGGAGGTGAAGTGCGTTGGATGGGGTAGGGAAGCACACCCGAGCTTTTCAAATCACACTTAGATGAACACCTCCATCATTACAGAAAGTTCTTTTGGACAGCACTGCTCTCTAGAGGGTGGCTGAAGGTGTTTGAACATGACAGGTTTGAACTAATGGACAAAATGAAATCTGCTGTCTGCACACTTCCAAAGCCAGGACCAGGAAGAGTTATTGAATTATACTGGCTGCCTATCTTAAAATACACAGAGCAAATGCTAGAGTGAATCAGCGATCCTCAAGCAGGCTCAAAACACAACTTGGTCATCATTGCTCTGGACACCAGGGAAAGATGAGCTCTGGGACCTTGGCACAAAGGCTGGATTTTATGTGGATAGTTGAAAAACTATCTACAGAATGTACTGTTACATAATGAATAAGCTTCCCTCACTGATAAATGCCAACTTTCCAGTGGACCATGGAAAATTGGCTATTTTTGGCCACTCAGTGGGAGGCCATGGAGCTCTTACTTGTGCTTTGAAGAACCTGGAAAATGCAAATCTGTGTCAGCATTTGCTCCAATTTGCAACCAGTTCTGTGTTTTGGGGTGGGAGTGTTGGTCGCTCAGTCATGTCCGACTCTTTGAGCCCCCATGGACTGGGGCTTACCAGGCTCGTCTGTCCGTGGGATTCTGCAGGCAAGGATACTGAAGTAGGTTGCCATTTGGGTGGGTGGGAGGGCAAAAATCTCTCAATGAACATTTGAAATCAGACTGAAATACTGGAAAAGCTTATGTCGCTGCTATTCTTTGTAAGTTTTATTCAGGTTCTTGCTAGACATGATCAAGGAGGCAATGACTAAACATTTCAGCCACAGAGCTACTTCCTGACATCAGCTGTTTTTAGATTACAAGAGGGTTATGATTATAGTTACTTTTCCTTGCAATCTTTTTTAATGACCACATCAGTATTTAAGCAGTATTCCCAAATTCAGGAAAAATCAGGCACTAGAATCTTTTTTGAGGTATAGAAGTTGAAATAAAGAAAAATACAGTTAATTTGATTTTAAAATATGAGTTTTCACAACACTAAAAGAGTGTGTAGTTGAGTGCTCCAGTCATGTCCGACTCTGCAACAGCATGGATTGTAGCCCACCAGGCTCCTCTGTCCAAGGGATCCTCCAGGCAAAATACTGGAGTGGGTTGCCATTTCCTTCACCAGGGGATCTTCCTGACCCAGGGATCCAGCTCACATCTCCTGGATTGGCAGGTGGGTTCTTTACCACTGCACCACTGGGAAGCATCTGAATACAAGAAAATACATAAGACAAGAGAAGTCCAAGTGCATACTTATGATTGTAGAAGGCTTACCAAACGTGTTTGAATGGTCCCATACAGACTTTTCCATAGTTACTTTTTTAAAGAATGTGGGCAGACTGGTCTTGTTTTACAGATCTCTTTGACACTTTTTATGAGGTTGTAGTAAATCATTCAAGACTTGTCTGAGGATCAAGTTTCATTTGAGTGAGGAATGAATTTTCATCACTGCATCTGTGAGAGGTAAGAAGTTATCACTTTTTTCTCCCCAAAGTCAACTTAGAATTAAACCCCACATCTTCTCCTTCCTCATCATGTTAGAAACTGGAATTATATACTATACTCCATTCTGGGCTATAGAATCCTCCCCTTCCCTGGGTCTTTCCTGGTGGTCCAGTGGCTAAGACTCAGCACTCCCAGTGCAGGGGGCCCAGGTTCCATCCCTGGTCAGAGAACTAGAACCCATGTGCCACAACTAAAGATCCCAAATGCCACCCCTAAAAAAAAAGATCCTTCATGATGCAACAAAGATTGAAGACCCCCCAAGTGCCACAACTACGACCTGACACAGCCAAAGAAAGAATCCTCTTTCTTATCCATCAACCTTTCCCACAGGCATTTGCAGAGGTTACACTGATTTTATTTCATCCACTATTATTCCATCAACACTGGGAGAAAATCACAAAAGTATAAATACTTATTAAAGCTTCAGAAATGCACAATTTTACCCATTCATGCTTTCTTTATCCTTAAAACAGGGAATAGAAAATGGAGCTCTTCTAAACTCCTTCCAGTTAGATTTAGGACTGCATAGGGAGACCTGCCACGTGGTCACAGGTGGTGAACTTGGAGGTTTTTATCCCAGGCCTTGGTTCGCCCCCACCTGAGACACCCACAGCCATGCTAGCCAGTGCTGGCACCACAGGCTGGTCCTGGCTCTGGCTCCATCCATCCTGTCTGCCCTGTAGAGAGTCCCAAGCCTTTCCTGCTGCCCCCTCCAGACCTCCCTCCATGCATGCACTGCCAGATGGATCTAAAGTATTTTCACCTTTTTCCTCACTGTCACATACGTCCCATTTCTCCAGTCTGCAGCCCTATTGATCTTGAAAAGCAGAAGCGTGGTTCATCCTAGAAGCCTGGTCCAAGGGCCAACACTGAGCCAGATCCCAGCTCCTCAGTCAGAGCCTCCTCCCTTCCACCCACCACTGGTCCACTAACTATTAACAGGTCCAACAGGACCCAGAGAATTTCTGAAATGGCATAAAGTGAACAATATTTCTCTCTGTTTCATATAAAATCTAGCTGCCAGTGGTCCATGGGGATATTCAAAAGGACAGTTATGCAAAAGCAGAAAGAATAATGACAACAATAAAAAGTTGAGTATTTACTGTAGCTTCAGACATGCTTCAGGGAGCACTGGTGGATGTAGGTAGAGGTGCCCACCATGCCACCAGCAGAAGCCCATGTGGTATAAGCAGAAATGTGCATGTTGACTCTCTGTCCTTAATTCCTCTGTGTGCTCAGGTTCTTGTGCTGGCAGCTGAGAAAGCCACTGACAGCTGGGGAGTTATTTTCTCCTTTGGTCACAAGATGATGGAGATGATCTAGGGTGGGAAGTGAGGGGGAGAGAAGGAGGAGACAAAGGCCCACTGCTCTGACCAGAACTGGTAAGAAGGCTCACAGGTCTTCCTTTCATGTAGGTCAGACACCTAAATAACTCGAGTCTACCCCTTGCGTTTGACTAGAAACAGCAGGAACACACCAACAAAACTCTTGAGGTGTCATAAAGAAGGATCAGGTTTAAATCAGCCTTTTTTTCCTTTTCTTTTTTTCCCTTGGATCATTACAAAATACTTAATCCAGATTGTATTATTTCCAAAAAACCTGAGGAATCCACAGAACTCAATAGAATACTATTTTCCAAGTATGAGAGCTAGCCAGGAAAATTATTAAAAGTTAATCTTTCCTGTTTTGTTGATGACTGTCGAACTAAAACAGGCAGAAACTTGGATATCTAGAGTTGTCCATTGTAAAATGTTTCCTGACTAGGAATATACCTGATGAGAGGGAGCTATTGTTTTGGAATTTTCCACTTGCTGTCTTAGTGAGTCTATGAATTTGCAGATCAACCCACTCTTTATTTTACATGTGTTAAACATACTCTGTATGTAATACATGCTGCATATATGATACATCTGTACAATGTTAAATTCATAATGGACCACTGATTATTATATTTACTGCTTAGAATTATCTTGAATAATGAAAGTTTCTTCCAGACAATGCATATATTTTTTAATTGTTCCTTAACTGAATGTTGTTGTTGTGGATAGATATTTTGGCATTTCCATCATTTAAAAGAGGGTTGTTAGTTCTGGCCACATTCTCGATACACTTCTCCACATTCTTCAGTCTTTCTTCCCCATCATTAGCTATTCCTCTTACAGCAGTTTTATGTAAGCATTACTTCTTGATCAAATTAGGCAAGTGTGTGCTACTTAATAAACATAATCATTTTTTAAAGTAAAATATAATTCTCTATTTTAGCTATACATTTTGACTTCACCTTTAAACTTATGGCAACAAAGTATATCATGTAAAAAATATAAAAAGCGGAAGAATATACAAACACTAGTGTGTCGTGTTAGGATGATATGATTATTTTCATAATTTTTTGTTTGGTTGGGTGTTTTGTTTGCTTTTGGCTGCACCATGCAGCTTGTGGGATTTTAGTTTCCCCACCAGGGATTGAACCTGGGCCCATGGCACTGAAAGCACCAAGTCTTAACAACTGGACTGCCAGGGAATTTCCTGTTTTCTCTAGTTTTAAGATATTCCATTAAAATGAAAGATAAACTTGCTTTCTTACTAATAAAACCTTGCATAACCATCGGTCTCAGGCAATTCAATTTCTCAAGCCTTCTTTATACTCAGAATTAAATACTGTGTTGGCACCTTTCTCTATCCTCTTTCTGGATTCATATTGAGACCACTAGGTCTCTTAAATTCTCTTGGATAATCTCTTCCTTAGGTTGCCTCTAAACTTTTGAATCTTGTTTTATTAATTATGTTTTATTACTGTGATTTATTTTTAAAATTACTGATTATTAGTCGTTCAGTCATGTCCAACTGTTTTTGAGCCCAGGGACTGTAGCCCACCAGGGTCTTCTGTCCATGGGATTCTCCAGGCAAGGATACTGGAGTGGGTTGTCATTCCTTCTCCAGTAATTATAACAAATTATAATTAAATCTGTTACTTCTTACATTCATCCTGTTTTCAAATTCATTATCTTATTTCGTCTCAATAGTTAGAAATTTTAAAATATATTAAATGTCATGAACAACAGTTATATTTTCTGTACTACCTCAAATGCACTGGTCTATTTCTCTGAGCTCTGGCTAAATCTGGATTTGTTTCAGTAAGCAAACCAATGAAAACTGCTTACTGACCATGGATTGTATGTCATGTTCTCATTGGTTAGGACCACTGTGTAGAGCTATGCAGGTGTGTCCTGCACAAGGGCACCTGGCCAACAGATGAATGGAGGCTATTTGTTAACATCTGTCAAGAGGAGGCGGCTATGGGCAGCCCTTTCTTTAGCATTACATAATGATTAACAGTAAATTGGAACTGTGTATGGTTCTGCTTTTAGGCACTTAAATATAGATAGATGAGATCTGGAAAAAAATTTAAGAGAGTGATTTCTATATATTGTAATGAATAAACTGTAAATGTATTCAATTTCAAAGGTATTTAATGACAGAAGAGATGAATGTGGACTGGAGTATTTAGGTATAACTCCAACAAATCAGTGGAATATAAAAAGAATCCTTAGATTTAAGCCCAGCAGTCTTATCTATTTCTAACTACATAAAATTTTCATGTAGGAACAGTCTTATCAGCAAAGTGGGTTAATAGAGACGTGCCCCGTGGTCTGAGTGGTGTCCACCAGCCCTCTTCATCGTCTCAAATGCTGCTGAACCTTTCCCCATGCTCTCCTTGATGCCTGCGATTAGTGAGTTAGCCCTTTGAGTTAAGGTATGGCCATCACAAGATGCCCTTTAAATAAAGAAGATATTCCCCAAAGATTGAACATACCAAACATGGTTGGCCAGGATGATTCTGATCAGCAAGGTTGATCACACCTTTGTTCTGGAGAGCCAGAGACTGTTCACCTAAGCCTGAGATGCTGGCTTTGTGGAGGGACTTGGAAAGAAAAAGCAGGAAGGAACCTCTTCTCTGCACTTCTGTAGTATCATTGATACCTTGATCAATTTTTAGACATAGATGACTCTGAAAAACATGATGAAAGCTGTAGAGTATCTTCCCAGATAAATGCATAAACCTAAAACATTGCGCACGCCTTATGGAGCTCACAGACTCCTGAAGCCTGTCTAAGAATCTAGGGTTAAGAATCTCTCTTCACTGAATGAATAAAAAGTGCTATTTTTATTGTCTGTAGTGCTGTGGAAACTGGCATTGCTCCCCTTCATTTTCTTCCATGTATAGTTCATCCACTCACCTTTCATGCTCGTCTTTCCCACCCCCTACCCCCATCCCCACCCTCATTGGTGGGTGGACAGAATCATCAAAATAATGACTAAGAATCCTCACCTTGGGAAGAAGAGTTATGCTGCTACCTCCAATTTATTTCCATGTATTAAAACTATGTAACCAAGAACAAGATGTAGCCAAAGGAGGCTGGGGCTGAGTGTGGTGGTGGAGGGGAAGGTGGGTGGTGGAGGTGATGATGCAAAGGTTATATGGTGTGGCCAGCTCTGGCATATGTTGTAGCTGCTCCATCCAGTGAAAACTCAGTTTAACTCCTCCACACCAGGGAACAATCAGACCACAAAACGTAGCCGTTAAGGAGTCTTATAGATGCTGGGTCAGGACAGATGGAAGTAAATTAGATAGAATTCTTTACTAAGGACGTGGCAAAAGTTTGGACTATATTTTAAATTTGTTTTTAGAGTCTTTGACTTCTGGAACACACACTTCCAATGGAGAGGAGAGGGTCAGGATGCAAGAGCTGAGCTCTCCTGGTTCCCTATTTGAGAAGAAACAATGTAAAGAACTCATTCACATGGTAAGTGTAACTTTTCTCTATGATTATCAGGCTCTGTTTGCTTAGAGTGTGGTTATTCTCAGTAGCCAGGATGTGTGGATCAGCTGCTGGTAAATTACCACTGATAACTTTCCACTTGGGAGTAACTAAAATGAAAGAGTGTCTCATTGGACACTGGTAATGTTTTTTCTTCAAAACTTTTGAGGAGTGTTTGTGGAGACCTGTCATTATTCTTTCTTCCTCATGGGCTGGGAAAAGCTCCAAAAACCCTGTGAAGACTTCCCTGGTGGTCCAGGACTAAGATTCCGTGCTCCCAATGCAGGGGTTCAGGGTTTGATCCCTGCTCAGGGAACTAGATCCCATGAGCCAAAACTAAGAATTTGCATGCTGCAACTGAAAGATCTCAACTGCTGCCACTAAGACATGGTGGGTGCAGCCAAAGAAATATTTTTTTTAAAAAGGCAACCTAGACCATTCACTCATTAAAAATCTGCATTAAAAACTAAACATTAAATAAAAAAAGAACACTGTGTTCATTAGCTGTTTTCTGCTTACTGGTATGATCTCTTACTGGAAAACAGGAAAGGGGATTCAGGTAAAATATCAAAGGGACTATAATCTGGTCTCAGTATGTCAGCAGCCATGAGGATAGGAGATCCTAGCAAAGCCCCTTCATATAAAATTGTCAGTTTAAACGTTTTATACTATATAAAGGAATGTAGAACAGCAGAACCATTCCAGTGATGGATCCCCCTCTTCCCCGTGTGTCTGTCATGTTATCAGCTTTCTGGTATAGCCTGGCCGGTAGCAACCAGAATGTTATCCAGAGAGACAAAATCAGTGGGAAGGAGTCGTCTCGATTGCAATGTAGAGGTGGAATAAAACAAGAATATTGTTAGCTTAGGCAATGAAGGGGAACTTAATTCAAATGTAATGCAACAAAAGGTGTAGAGGTTAGCATGGCACCAGCCTCTTGTAAAGCAGATAATAAGATCATCTGTTAAGGAGAAAGGCAAGGGTTTGGGTTGGAATCTCAAGGTCCAAAAAGATTTAGAAGAACCCAGTGTCTGCCCTGTTCTTTCCAACTCTACCACCTTCAGAACTAATTCTGTAAAAGAAAAAAGTATCAATACACGTGTACTCAATGATTTTTTTAAGTGTCAGGCTTGAGAAAATAGCCTTGAACCTTTAAACAGACATGATCCTTGGTTTCTTGGAATTTTTGAATCTAGTTGGAAAATATGGACAGGAAGTGTTAGAGAGCTGTGAGGAAGAAGAGTTCACTGGGGGCGTCCCCCTCGTTCAGGCAGACAGATGTATGCCAGGTGCAATTCGTGAAGGGAAGAATTCAGGCACCAGGTTAAGACTCGTTACTTTCCCATTCAAACTAGTGAATTATTTCTTAGAAAACTTCTCTGTCTCCTATCTCTTTCCTGGATGGCACCACCAAATCAACTGTGTCATGATTCTCGTCCAAAACTGTCCATAATACCCCAGTGCCTGCTCCTTAGGCTTCAGAGAACTTAGGCTGAGATTGAAGGTCTCCGTCTGCTGGGGCCTAACCTTATTTTTCCCAGATCTGGGTCCCACAACTCTGCTTTCATATAAGTTCACTGATTCCCCTTCATACATGTCCCATCCTTCATCACCTCTCCACTTTGTCCCTGTTGTCCTTTCGTCTTGAGTGCCCTTCCCTCCACTGCCCTTTCTTACTGTCCGACTTCTGCTTGAAAGATCAGCTCTTACTCCCACCAGAATGCATTCTTTGGTTCCCGGAACTAGAAAAAACCTCCCTCCCCTGCATATCCACAAACTTTGTCCGTACTTCTCTTGGACCATGTTTAAAGTCTTCCTTACACTGTGGTTATTTTTATACTCTCTTTATCTTCCTACTAGCTTATAAATCCAAGAGGAGGATTTGTGCCTCATTCATTCACCTTTATACTCCATAATACTTTATACTCCAGCGCAAAATACACTTAGCCAAAAGAAATGCTCTATTAATGCTTGCTGAAGTTAATGCTAGAGAAAAAAAAAAAGTCATGTTAAACTGGAAGCTTGGAAGTTTCCTGTGAACCTGTAAAACTTGGTTCTTATGGGTATATTAATTTTTGTATTCCTGGAACATATATATATATATATTTTTTTAAAGATTCGTCTGTTCATTCATTCTTCAGTAAAAATGTATCGAATACCTATCAAACGCAAGGCATGTGCAAGGCAGGGACAGCACTGATCCTGGATATGTGTGATGTATCCATTCACTTAGTGATGTGATCAATGACATACACACTGTCATTCTGTTGCCCTTCTTTCCAGACAAAGGGGAGCAAGAAGGCCCCCTCATCACCAATGTTGGACAAAGAACAGTGTGTGATAGGAAAAAACCTTAAGTTGTGACCTCTGGGGTCAGAATAGCCTTGTCATGCACAGAACCAAATTACATGCAATTTTAGCTTTTTAGACACTCATCCTAGTATTTGCTTAGAAATTTTGCTTTAAGAAATATCAATGTAAGCCCGCCCCCTTTCTTCTCTGTAACTATTTTCCTAGCATTCATTCAATGAAGAGCTTCAAGTCTACTTTTTCAGATTGAAATAAACTAATGAAAATTGAAAAATCAATGCTTTCTTTCTAACAGCGTTAACAAAAAAGAGTAAAAATCTCCAGTTTTGTAATTGTAGTCAACATACCAAGGGGAATGGCCACAAATACAATAAAAGTAAATTGGTTTAGGGTACCAGGAAGTGGGCTTCCCCTGGTGGCTCAGACGGTGAAGAATCTGCCTGCAATGTGGGAGACTTGGGTTCGATCCCTGGGTAGGAAAGATTCCCCTGGCGGAGGGCTTAGCAACCCACTCCAGTATTTTTGCCTGGAGAATCCCCATGAACAGAGGAGCCTGGCGTACTACAGTTTAGGAGGTCACTAAGCACAGCACTTTTATCCTTAAACAATCAGGCAATTTTTACAAAAAGATGTTGTATGTAAAGTACATTTTAAAATACATTGTTAAAATGTTGTTACAAAATATGAAGGCATCTGAACTTGGTGTCTAGCTGAAGTGTAGCTTCTTCACCTCCCTCTCCAGCCAGGAACTTTATCCCTGGGGTTGGGGAGAACACTGGCCAGTCTGTAGCTCCCCAAGGACCCATCCTTTCTCTGCACAAGCCTTTAAGGATCCAGTCTTCGGCTCCTTCAGCCAGGAGCCTCCCGGATCTTTGCAGACTTCTTTGCAAGGCTGCCTGATGCAGCGAATTCATTCCTGTCTGAGCCTGCCGCCCTCTGCCTTCCTCCTCTCGCTCTTTTCTCCCACGGCCCATCTGCCCCTCCTCTCCCCTCCGCTCCCCTTTATTTCCACTCCCACCGGCGGAGCTTGGCTCCCCTCCCTTCCCCCCTCTCCCTCTCTCTCCCTCTCGGCGAGTCAGTATTTGGAGCTCCCGGAAGCCGCCGGCCACTCTCCCCGGGAGCAGCGTGACCGACACCGACTCCTGCTGGGGGGGCGGTGAGGGGGAGGAGGGGAGGAGGGCGCGCGAGTGGCCGAGCGCGGATTGGCATCGCCCAGCACCGGACCGCAGAACCCGAGGGCAGGTAATCCAGAGCTGCCGGCCCGGGCCGGGCCGGGCCGGGCCGGGAGGGGCGCGGGGTGGAGTGGGGGGAGCACCCCGCGCTCGGAAGTTGCGCTCCATGGGTGGGGTGCAGAGGAGCCCGGGCCGAGGCGCGCGGGGAATAAAGGCGTTTGCTGGCCCGCAAGCGGGGAAAGCAGGAGGCCGCGGGGCCTGGGTGCAGGCCCGAACGCGGGGGTGCGGGCGTGAGGGGGGCACCCCATCTGGGTCAGCGCAGCGGCGCTCCCCGCCCCCGCCGCCTGCCCGGTGCGCGCCGCGCAGGCCGGGCTGGCAGGCGAGTGCGGGCGTGGAGCGGGCTTGGGGCCAGACCCGTGGCTGAGGCCTCGCAGCCGCACTCCAGGCGGGTCTAACTTTGGGGGTGCTCGCCCCCTCTGCTCTGAGCCTCAGGGGGTGCGGGGTATTGAGGAAGAGGGGTTGTCATTGGACTGAATTTGATCCTAGCCAGGAAGTGTTGGAAAGAAATGGACCTGGCTTCTCTGCAGAACCTGACCTGAGGTCTTGAGTCACTTAAAAAAAAATGTACTGGCCACTGAGGCATTGAGGGACAGCTCGGAAGAGGTCACCTCACCACCACTGGGTCTTTCCTTGGGTAGAGGGGTTTGGTGGAAGCAGCTTCATTATTTAAGCTTTGGGCACTAATAATCACATATGCAAATAGCCTTGCCTTTATTGCCATCAGAGTGGTGTCAGACATCACAAATAGGCTGCAGGGTTTAGCGATATTTGAATTATTGCATTCTCTAAAAGGAATGAACGTGGAATTGAACTAGAATTAGTTCAGCCAAAGCGGAGATGAACACAGCAGAAAAGATCAAGAACCTCTGGTTATATAGTCAGAGGAATGCAGAAATCTATGGGACTTAAACCACAAAAGTTAACCAGAATTGTTTGCAGAGTACTATTTCTTTACGGCTTATATAAGACTTTTTAAATTTAAGGAACATGGCTTAGAATTCTTGGCAAAATATCTAAGCCCGTGTAATGTAAGTTTACTGCTGTGGAGTGATCTTCGGGGGAATCGTTCTTATTAAAGTTCCGTTAGACTGTAAGCCTCCTGAGGGCAAGAGTGGGGTTTTTTAAAAGATTTTACTGCACCAAGCAGTATTTGACTCCGACCTTTTAATGAACAGGCAGTAAAAGTTTGTTAAAATGATTAACCCAACAGTTTGAGTGTGGTTGTGACTTTTTGAAGAGACTACATTATTTTTTAAGGAAACACTACTCTTTGACCTCCAAATCTAAAAGTCCTTAATAAATTACAACTGAGGTATCATAAATATTTATTAAAATTAAAGGAAAAAATTGAGAAATCATGAAGGTAAATGTCAAGGCAGTCTTGGCTAGTAGGAAATAGGTATTTGCTGCTCATTGCAGAAGTGAAAAGTATTTTAACTTGTTGCTATAAGATAAGGTTTAGAGTAAAGGGCTGGATAGTAAACTTGTAGGCTTTCTTGGCTCTGTGGTCTCTTTAGTAACTCCTCATCTGTGCTGTTGTAGCTTAAAACCAGCCACAGAAAATGACTAAGGAAATTATGTGGCTGTAATTCACTTTATTCATGGACACTGCAATTTGACGTTCATATAATTTTCATCAGTATTGAAATTTGTTATCCAACTCTGTGACCCCGTGGACTGTAGCATCTGCCAGGCTACCTCTGTCCTTGGCATAGTACTGAAATAGTCTTTTTCTTTCTTCAGGCAGTAAAAACTGTAAAATTCAATTTTTAGCTTGGGAGAGGATGGGAGACACAAAAGCAGCTGGAGAAAGGGGCCAGGTTGTCAGTTGGTAGTGGTTTACTATTCCCTCCTTCTGTGTGTAGTTTGGAGGAGAACCTGGTTTTTTCTCTTTTTGTTGTGGACCATTTTTAAAGTCTTTATTGAATTTGTTACAATATTGCTTCTGTTTTATAGTTTGGTTTTTTTGGCCACAAGGCATGTAGGATCTTAGCTCCCTAACCAGGGATTGAACCGTCACTCCCTGCATCGGAAGGCAGAATCTCAACCACTGACCTCCAAGGAAATGCCTGGAGAGGCACCTTTCGAAAGGGTCAATGGGCCAGATTAACCGGGGGCTTAAGTCATACCCAGAGAAGGCAATGGCACCCCACTCCAGTACTCTTGCCTGGGAAATCCAATGGACGGAGGAGCCTGGTGGGCTGCAGTCCATGGGGTCGCTGAGGGTCAGACTCGACTGAGCGACTTCACTTTCACTTTTCACTTTCATGCATTGGAGAAGGAAATGGCCACCCACTCTAGTGTTCTTGCCTGGAGAATCCCAGGGACGGGGGAGCCTGGTGGACTGCCGTCTATGGGGTCGCACAGAGTCAAACACAACTGAAGTGACTTAGTAGTAGTAGTAGTAAGTCATACCCAGGAGTTAATACCTTCAAGAGTAGCATTAACTTGTTTTGGGCATTGCAGTGTTTTGTTTTGTGTCAAATATTTCCTAACAGACATCTTTATGTATGAAGTTTCCTTTTTAATTCAATTATGTGATATACATAAAAATAATCGGGTAAGCTTATGTAAACTGTAAACATAATATTCAAATAACCACCTGTAGCCCTGTCACTGGCTTCCCAGGTGGTGCTAGTGGTAAAGAACCTGCCTATCAATGCAGGAGACATGAGACTCAGGTTCGCTCCCCGGGTCAGGAAGATCCCCTGGAGGGCAGCATGGCAACCCACTCCAGTGTTCTTGTCTGGAGAATCCCATGAACAGAGGAACCTGCCAGGCTCTAGTCTATGGGTCTCAAAGAGTCAGACATGACTGAAGCAACTTAACATGGCAGCCCTTTCACTAGGCTTTCAGCCCTTAAAAACTAGGGCTTATGAACTAGATAACTGTGAAAATATAACCCACAGAATGGGAGAAATATTTTAAAATCCTATATTTTATAAGGAACTTGTATCCAAATATATAGAGTTCTTACAACTCAATAATGAAAAGTAACCCAATATAGAAATAGTCAAGATATCTGAATGAAATTTCTCCCAAGAACATATACAAATGGCCATAAGCAGATGAAAAGATAACTCAACATCATTATTCATCAGAAAATGCATATCAAAACCACAGTGGGATACCACTTCATACCCACTAGGATGGCTTCAATCGAAAAGTCAAGTAAGTGTTGGTGAGCATGGGAAGGAGATTGACACCCTTATGTGTTGCTGGTAGAAATATTTCTTGTACGGTTGCTTTGGAAAACAATTGGGCAGTTCCTCAAAAATTAAACAGTTACCATGTGAAACAACAATTTCAACTCTTAAGAGAAATGAAAGCACATGTGAGCACAAAAACCTGTACATAAATGTTTATACCAGCACCATTCATAACAACTAAATTAAAAATAACTGAGATGTCCATCAACTGATGAATAACAACCAAATTAAAAATAACTGAAATGTCCATAGGCTGAGGAATGGATAAATAAAATGTGATGTATCCATACAATGGGATATATTTTATTTGGCCATAAAAAAGAATGAAATACTGATTACATGTACCTTGAAACCATTATTCTAAGTAAAAGAATTTAATCATGAAAGACCACACATTGTATGGTTCTATTCATATGGAAATGTTCAGAACAGGGCAATGTATGGAGACTGAAAGTAGGTTAGTGGTTTCTTAGGTATGGAGGTTGATGGTGGGGGTGGGTGTGATAGTGAAGGCTGCAGGGTTTCTTTTTGAGCTGGCAAAATGTTCTAAAATTAGTGATGGTTGTGAACATCATCAGATGGTACACTTCAGATGGGTGAATTGTACAGTAAGTCCCCTACATACAAACCTTCAAGTTGCAACCTTTCAAAGATGCATACGTTTATAAACCTATTATAGTACTATAATCATATGTGAGCCGTATCTCAATAAAGTTGTTAAACAGAGGGCTAGAAAAAGAGGACTAGATTGCTACCCATTCTGTGGTATATTTCTTGATGCCCTTCTCCTATGACATTCACTGTACCCATCCTTACACTGGATTTTGTGTTGACCCTTCCTGATTTTATCGTAAAATAGTTTTGTGACATGTATACGTTCCTAATCAAGTTTGTCTACATTTGCTTGTTTTTCTAAAACCATATCTTTTATTTTACATTTCTCTAGGAGGGACCTTTTATTTTGTTTCTGTCACTGGAGGGGTTTTTTTTTTGGCTGTGCTGGGTCTTTATTGCAGTACTCAGTCTTTCTCTAATTGCAGCACACAGGCTCTGGAGCGCAGGCTCAGTGATTGTGGCAAGTGGGCTTAGTTTCCCCTTGACGTGCAGGATCTTAGTTGTCAGAGCATAAACCAAACCTGTGTTTGGAAGGAGGATTCTTATTGGAAGGAGGATTCTTATCCACTGGACCACCAAGGAAGTCCCTTTGTTTTTTTTTTTTAATTTATGAAAAGTGTATATGTATATTATAACCTCACTTTTAAAAAGCTCAAAACTACATTTTCAAGGATTATCTATGTTGTTGCATGTAACGATGTATTATTATTGGCAAATATTCCACAGTTTATCCTTTCTCTTATTGATGGACGTTAGGGTTGGTGCCCATGTTTTGTTGCTTTGGAGACTTTTTTCCCATGTGTCTTGGCACACGTGTGTCTTCTGTGTGAATGTGCCATGTATTTTAATTACCAAAAAGAGAGTTGATTGACATATACAATAGTGGTATAACCCCAGCTTATTCATTCCCCTAAACCAAGTGGTTTAATCTGATACCCTATTATAAATCTCATCCTATTTAAATTCTAGCTGTAATATCTGGTTTCTCATCATCTAAGAAGCATGGAAAAACAGTATTGTAAAATGCTAAAATGAATTTGCTTAATAGATATAAGCAAGCTTCTTCCACGTGGAAGAGGGAAGTCCAGTGAAGTTCCACAGGATAAATGTTACTTGTGTGAAAAAGTGTTGGTCTCTCAGTCATATCTGACTCTTTGCAACCCGTGGACTGTAGCTTTCCAGACTCCCCTGTCCATGGAATTCTTCAGGCAGGAATACTGGAGTGGGTAGCCATTTCCTTCTCTAGGGAATCTTCTTGATATTTGCATGCCAATACACAATTATTACTTGCTTTATTATCAATTTTCTACAAGTTAACTTTTAACTCGGAGAGGGCAATGGCACCCCACTCCAGTGCTCTTGCCTGGGGAATCCCATGGATGGAGGAGCCTGGTGAGCTACAGTCCATGGGGTCGCAAAGAGTCGGACACGACTGAGCGACACTTTCACGTTTCACTTTCATGCACTGGAGAAGGAAATGGCAACCCACTCCGGTATGCTTGCCTGGAGAATCCCAGGGACTGGAGCCTGGTAGGCTGCTGTCTATGGGGTCACACAGAGTCGGACACGACTGACGTGACTTAGCAGCAGCAACTTTTAACTACAACAGCAGAGTCGTGGACCAGAAATGACTGAAATAACCCAGAAAGATGAGTAATTATACTACTCAACTAAATTTCAGTCTCCCCAAATTTTCCTTACATTGATGATTTAAATAATTTTTATATTTCATCACCATGTGATGTTAAGTATATAACTCAAGGAGTTCAAAAAATTGAGTGACATTTCTATTACAAAATTTCATCCATTTGCATCTCATTATATGAATAGTTTGCCAGGATTTATACTGATAAAAACAAAAATTGATAATCAAATTGATTTTCAACCTTGACTCTTTCTAGCAATAAGTATACTAATCCCATATGCATGAGACAATTGAAAAATAAGAGCTCTTAAAGAGAGAGGTTTTCAATGAAAAAATACCTTTTATCTACAATTACTAATATTTGTCAACATTTGTAGTATTTGTTTTGTTTTGCTAAGTTCATTCTAGTAAAAGTTACAGTGGTAACAACCAGGAGAGCACTCTTTCCACTGAATTTAAATACATACACATATATATATATATCAGAAGACACCACCCTTATGGCAGAAAGTGAAGAAGAACTAAAAGCCTCTTGATGAAAGTGAAAGAGGAGAGTGAAAAAGCTGGCTTAAAGCTCAACAATCAGAAAACTAAGATCATGGCATCTGGTCCCATCACTTCATGGCAAATAGATGGGGAAACAGTAAAAACAGTGGCTAACTTTATTTTTGGGGGCTCCAGTCCACTGCAGATGGTGATTACAGCCATGAAATTAAAAGACACTTACTCCTTGGAAGGAAAGTTATGACCAACCTAGACAGCATATTAAAAAGCAGAGACATTACTTTGCCAACAAAGGTCCGTCTAGTCAAGGCTATGGTTTTTCCAGTGGTCATGTGAGAGTTGGACTATGGAGAAAGCTGAGCGCCGAAGAATTGATGCTTTTGAACTGTGGTGTTGGAGAAGACTCTTGAGAGTCCCTTGGACTGCAAGGAGATCCAGCCAGTCCATCCTAAAGGAGATCAGTCCTGGGTGTTCATTGGAAGGACTGATGTTGAAGCTGAAACTCCAATACTTTGGCCACCTGATGGGAAGCGCTGACTCATTGGAAAAGACCCTGATGCTGGGAGGGATTGAGGGCAGGAGGAGAAGGGGACGACAGAGGATGAGAAGGTTGGATGGCATCACCAACTCAATGGACGTTGGTTTGGGTGGACTCCAGGAGTTGGTGATGGACAGGGACGCCTGGCATACTGCAGTTCATGGGATCGCAAAGAGACACGACTGAGTGACCGAACTGAACTGATATATATATATATATATATATATATATACACTTTTGATACAGAAAAGTATGATAGGGTAATGAATAAAAGACATTAAAGCATAAAATATGTAAATCTAGGATAAACTCTTATAGAGTGAGAAGAATGGAAATGTAAATTAATGGAGACATATAATCATGCAAGATTTTTGACTGTCAAAGAACAACCTCTTTATGTATTCTTTTAAAGTAAATGATGATGAGTTCAGTGGATGTATTTCAACAAATGATAAAATAGTTTTAGTTTTACATGTCAATATTTACAGAATACTGGCAGCTATATTCTTCACAACAGTTGACATTTTGGTGAAAATTTTTACATGTCAACCTAAAAATGTGAAAGAGGGATTTACAAAATTCTTTTAGGTTATATACACGTAAGAATTTGAAAATCCCTTTGAAACTCATCCTGCTTCCATTTTCTGACCAAAAATAAGAGTCTCAGTTCAGTTCAGTTCAGTTCAGTCATTCAGTTGTTTCCAACTCTTTGTGACCCCATGAATCACAGCACACCAGACCACCCTGTCCATCATCAACTACCGGAGTTCACCCAAACCCATGTCCATCAAGTCGGTGATGCCATCCAACCGTCTCATCCTCTGTCGTCCCCTTCTCCTCCTGCCCTCAATCTTTCCCAGCATCAGGGTCTTTTCCAATGAGTCAGCGCTTCCCATCAGGTGGCCAAAGTATTGGAGTTTCAGCTTCAACATCAGTCCTTCCAATGAACACCCAGGACTGATCTCCTTTAGGATGGACTGGTTGGATCTCTTTGCAGACCAAGGGGCTCTCAAGAGTCTTCTCCAACACCACAGTTCAAAAACATCAATTCTTCGGCGCTCAGCTTTCTCCATAGTCCAACTCTCACATCCATACATGACCACTGGAAAAACCATAGCCTTGACTAGATGGACCTTTGTTGGCAAAGTAATGTCTCTGCTTTTTAATATGCTGTCTAGGTTGGTCATAACTTTCCTTCCAAGGAGTAAGCGTCTTTTAATTTCATGGCTGCAATCACCATCTGCAGTGGATTGGAGCCCCCAAAAATAAAGTCAGCCACTGTTTCCACTGTTTCCCCATCTATTTGCCATGAAGTGATGGACCAGATGCCATGATCTTCATTTTCTGAATGTTGAGCTTTAAGCCAACTTTTTCACTCTCCACTTTTGCTTTCATCAAGAGGCTTTTAGTTCTTCACTTTCTGGCATAAGGGTGGTGTCATCTGCCTACTGAGGTTATTGATATTTCTCCCAGCAATCTTGATTCCAGCTTGTGCTTCCTCCAGCCCAGCGTTTCTCATGATGTACTCTGCATATAGGTTAAATAAGCAGGGGGACAATATACAGCCTTGCCATACTCCTTTTCCTATTTGGAACCAGTCTGTTGTTCCATGTCCAGTTCTAACTGTTGCTTCCTAACCTGCATACAGGTTTCTCAAAAGGCAGGTCAGGTGGTCTGGTATTCCCATCTCTTGAAGAATTTTCCATAGTTTATTGTGATCCATACAGTCAAAGGCTTTGGCTTAGTCAGTAAAGCAGAAATAGATGTTTTTCTGGAACTCTCTTGCTTTTGCAATGATCCAGTGGATGTTGGCAATTTGATCTCTAGTTCCTCTGCCTTTTCCGAAACCAGCTTGAACATCTGGAAGTTCATGGTTCACGTACTGTTGAAGCCTGAAAATAAGAGTCTGTGATGTGGCAAACCATTTGTGCAGGTTTAGTGTTGATAAATTAACTGATTCATTGATTGATAGTGACTCCTTCTTCTACTAGATTCAGAGAAGATTTTTGAAAACTCAAGTTCTTGATACTTGTGACACCTCTCCAAAGAGGATGATAGCCCACTACATTTTATTTCTTTCTTTTCAGACGATTGTGTTAATATCTTTATTCATTTTTCTTGTTCTTCCCTTGGAGGCATTCGCTGCAATGCATTGCATTTGTGTACATATATGTGTATAATAACGAGACAGATAGCACTCTGGATCTGTAAATGTATAGCTTTCTCTAAGTTTGGGAAGTTTTTGGCTGTTACTTTTTCAAGTATGTTTCCTACCTCAGTCTCTTTGTCCTCTCCTGAAATTCCAGTGACACTAATATTAAAATTTTTTGTATTATCCCACAGGCTTTTTAGGCTCCGTTCACTTTTTTGTTCCAGAGAAGGCAATGGCACCCCACTCCAGTACTCTTGCCTGGAAAATCCCATGGACGGAGGAGCCTGGTGGGCTGCCGTCTATGGGGCTGCACAGAGTGGACACGACTGAAGCGGCTTAGCAGCAGCAGTAGCGGCGGCACATTTTTGTTCAACTTTTTTCTCTTCTTTAGATTGGGTAGTATCTACATCAAGTTTATTGACATTTTCTTTCATCTCTGTGCTGCTTTTGATCCCATCCCATGCATTTTGTGCTTGTTATTGTATATTTCAGTTCTAAAATTTTCACTTGTTTCTTTTTTGTAGGTTTTGTGTCTCTGTTGAGAACTCTGATCTTTCCATTTATGTTGAAAGTGTTTACCTTTATTTCTTAGAACATAGTTAAAAACAGCTTCTGTAAATCTATCTGATATTTCAACATCTGTATCCTCTTGGAGTTTACGTGTGATAATTGTCTTTTCTTTTAAGGGTTGACCATGTTCTCCTGGTCTCTTGCATGTTACTGATAATTTTTTTTAACTGAACTCTAAACATTTTGAGTATTATGTTATGAGACCTCTGGGTCCTTTTGAAATGCTGTTTTCTTTTACCAAGCAATCAACACAGTTCTATGTTGCATCCTGTGGGAATGGTTCCAATATCAGTTCAGTTCAGTTCAGTTCCTTTGCACTGTTGCATTGGACCCCATGGAAGCATTGTTTAGGGGTTAGTCTGGGACTTGAGCAGTGAGATTTGAACAGAACTTAAATTGTAGTTTAGTTCTCAAAGCCTTTGGATCTGTCCCACACATAGATAGCTCAGGGGTGAGACTGGGGGGGGTGTCCACTGGTTCATGTACAAAGTCAGGGGACCCCCTTCTTCAGCTGTCTCCATTCTGAGATTCCTCCCACACTCTCCTGCCATTGGGAGCCTTTTGCTGCTCTTGTGGCCAGGAGGACTGGGTTTCTCTTGGGGTGTCAGCTGCTTCTGCTGCTGTTCAGTGTCCCCAAACAGGAGCCATCATTAGGACAAAGAAGTAACAGAAAATAAGAGGGAAAATGACAGGGATCCTGACTACACTCTTTGGATCACAAAGGCCCCTTTCCCTGCTCCTCTGGCAGTGCGATTAGGGTTTGGGGGCGGATATTAGCTGTCTGTGCTGCTGCTTGCTCTTCTGCCATGCACTTCTCTGATGGGCAGCCACTCTTGGAAAAGAAAAAAGGGGAAAAAAAAACACCCAAACAATCCAGACTTTCCCTCACATTCTTCCATTTATATGGGCCTCCTTTTCAAGGCTTCTGATTGAAAAGAGGAGGGTTCTCTCAGAGACTTTTTGTTTGTTTTCTCATTGGCCCCACCATGCAGCGTGGATGACTACCCCGACCAGGGATCCAAGCCACACTCCTCGCATTGGCAACACAGAGTCTTAATCACTGGACCGCCAGGGAAGCCTCCTCTTGGAGTTTTTGCTGCTTGTATCCTGGGTGTAGTTCCAGCTGCAAGTCACCTCTGAAGAGAAAAGCGGAACAAGCCCGGAAATGCACTCCCAAATGGACTCCTTTTCCCAGTTTTGATTGCCCTTCTCAATACTCCTGCTGTTTATCCTTCAGGGTCAGGAGTTGCCTCTTGCATTTGAACACAGTATAGAGATAGGCTGTAGTGAGCATATTCCCTCTGAATCATCTCTGGGAGCCCCTCCTCCTTTCTTACTGCCTTTTTCCTCTTTTTCCCCATCCCACACCATTCTTTCCTTTCTGCTTCTCCCTCTTTCTCTCTTTCCCCTTTACTGTAAGCTCCCAGGTCCAAAGAGCAAAAAAGAACTTTATGTCTTCTGGTGGTCCACAGCTCTATTTAAAAACTGATCTTGTCATAAGTAGTAAATCAAAGTCAGATATGGAAGTGGTCAGGTATTTTGAAAGTCGAGTATTTTGGCCCCTACAACTAGTTCCAGAAGTGAGGGGTGTGGCCATTCAGAGCAACCTCTGGTCAAGTTTAATTACTACCTGTGACTTTGTAGGGAGATGATAGTGGCAGAATCACTCAGATTTAACCAGTTTTCAACCACCTCTTTAGAAAAAGAAGTACTTATTTTTGTTTTGTTTTTCATAGTTTTAGTGGTGGTGGTGGTGTAATCGCTAAGCTGTGTATGACTCTTGCGACCACATACTGTAGCCTGCCAGGCTCCTCCGTCCATGGGATACTCCAGGCAAGAATACTGGAGTGGGTTGCCATTTCCTTCTCCATTCTGTAGCTTTATTGAGGTATAATTTTGCATACCGTAAAATTACCCACTTAAAGTGCACAGTTCAATGCTTATTAGTGCATTATACAACAGCCACCACAATCCTGGCTTAGATACTTTCTATCTCTTCAAATAGAAATTCTGTACCCATTTGCAGTCACTCCCCATTTCTCTCACCAGCCCAAAAGTGAAAGTCACTCAGTCGTGTCCAACTCTTTGCAACCTCATGGACTGTAGCCTGTCAGGCTCCCCTGTCCATGGAATTCTCCAGGCCAGAATACCGGAGTGGGTAGCCGTTCCCTTCTCTAGGGGATCTTCCCAACCCAGGGTTTGAACCCATGTCTCCGACATTGCAGGTGGATTCTTTACCTTCTGAGCAACCAGGGAAGCCCCTCCCCAACCCAAGGCACCTACTAAACTACTTTCTGTCTCTACAGATTTGCTTTTTCTGGAAAGTCATGTAAATGGAATTAGACAATACATGGTCTTCTGTGTCTGCTTCTTTCACGAAGCATAGTGTTCTTGAGGTTTGTTTATGCTGTAGTATGTGTCCATACTTCACTCCTTTTTATTGTTGAATAATAAATACTCCATTGTATGGATAGACCACATTTGTTCATTCATCCATCAGCTGATGGACATTTGGGTTGTTTCCATCTTGTGTGTGTGTGTATGTGTGGCCATTGTAAATGATGTTGTCATAAACGTTTGTGTCCAAGTCTTTGTGTGTGTGGACACATTTTTCTTTTTTTAATCTTTACTTATTTGGCTGGGTCTTAGTTATGGCATGTGGGATCTAGTTCCCTGACCAGGGATCAAAGTCAGGCCCCCTGAATTAGGAGCAGGGAGTCTTTGCCTCTAGACCACCAGGGCCATCTCTGGATATATGTTTTCATTCCTCTTAAGTAGGTAAATATGAGTAGAATGGCTGAACAGTATGGTAAAATGTGCTTAACTTTTTAGGAAACTTCCAACCTTTTTCCACAGCAGCTGCGCTGTTTTACATTCCCACCAGCAATGCAGGAAGGTTCCAATTTCTTCACAACCTTACTGCTGCTGCTGCTAAGTCGCTTCAGTCGTGTCCAACTCTGTGCGACCCCAGAGACAGCAGCCCACCAGGCTCCCCCATCCCTGGGATTCTCCAGGCAAGAACACTGGAGTGGGTTGCCATTTCCTTCTCCAATGAATGAAAGTGAAAAGTGAAAGTGAAGTTGCTCAGTCTTGTCCGCCCCTCAGCGACCGCAGCCTTCTAGGCTCCTCTGTCCATGGGATTTTCCAGACAAGAGCACTGGAGTGGGGTGCCATCGCCTTCTCCACACAATCTTACTAACACTTGATATTGTTTGCCTCTTTGATTGTAGCCATCCTAGTGGGTATTTTCACTTCCCCTAGTGAAAGTATAACCTGGTGGTTACAGATAGAAAAGATAACCTGGTGTCATTGTGGTTTTGATTAGGATTTTCCTGGTGACTTGATATTGAGTGCTTTTATAGGCAGTGTTGGCTATTTGCATATCTTCTTTGGAAAAATGTCTCTTCAAGTATTTTGCCCACTTTTAAGTTGGTGTACTTGTCTTCTTCTCATTGAGTTTTAGGTGTTCTTTATGTATTCTGGGTACAAGGCGAACAATTCATTTACTTTAAGAAGGAACAAGAGGTCCACAGAAACCCTGCCTGGGCCCTGGTAGTCTGGCCAGTGGGGACTCCATGGTTCTTCTTTTCCCAGTGCCAGAATGTGGCCCTGGGGGCACTCCTAGAAGCATCTCTTTGACCTCTACCTCCTCCATGGCCTCAGCAGAGCAAAATGACAGCAAATAAAAAAGCTCAGGAATAGAAAGAGTCCTCAGTAGCATAGGAGTGCAGAAAGTGGGTGGGAAGGGAGAGCAAAAGGTCTCCAGCAAAAGGTGCTTACTTCATGTTTAAGAGAGCACCTGCTTCAGGAAGGGAATGTGTTAGGAGTCTGTTCTGTCCCAGTTAGCATTCAGAGTCTGTGATTTTATGTCTCTGCCCTTACCCAGCCCCCATCACCCCAAGTCAGGGCACAGCACCAGCCTTCAAAGTTATAGTTAGACATCCCACATGGTTTCTGATTCCACTGGACACTCTCTTGCTGAAATAGCCCAGTGCCCTGTGTCCTGGTGTCCTTCAGGGCCAGCTGTCCTTAACAGCCAAACCATCTGCTCCCCAGTGAAATCATGGTGCCTTGAAAACAGAATCTGTGTCTCATCCATATATGTAGCCCCGGAAACTCCGCTCAAGACACATACAATTGTCGTAAGTCCGAATGAAGAAGAAGGAGTGAGTTCATGTATTGGAAGTGAGAAAACTGAGACTCAGGTTAAGCAATCTACCCAGAGTCACACAGGTTGTCAATGAAGGGACTAGGTCTCAAATTAAGATTCTCTGATGCCAAAAATACTTTTCCACTATGTCAAGTTATGAGTCCTAGCCTCTCACCTTCAGAGATTCCGATTTAGAGAAGAAGTATTTATACTAATAGACTGAACAGGGATGGTTCTGGGGAGTGATGCCACAGTGTGGAGAGGACAAATGGGCTGAGGAGGTCATTTCTCTAGGTTTGTTTATGAAGTCCTTCTGTACCTTGAAGTATGATGTACTTCAAGGAAGGTTATCTCTGATGTGTAGGATGAGGGATGACCTCTTAGAGGGTTGGGATTCAAAGACTGGGTACAGCAGGGCCTGAAGGGGTCCTGGGAGAAGTGGAAATGGCAGGACTGTAGCATAGAAGGGTTGTGGGGTTGTGTTTGGGAAGGGGTGAGTTGTCTCGCTCATGGACTCTTAGGAACCTGGTGAGGTATAGAGGTAGGGTAAGGGCCTTTTGAAAATCAAGCTGAAGTTTGCTTGTTTGCTTTTTTCTCTGCAGTGGAACATTGTTGGAGGTTTTGTAGGAATCAGTTGGCTAATCAGGATCATATGTATTTTCTCCAGTTCTGTGAAAACTTTAAAGTATTCTTTTATTCATGTAACTCCTGATCCCTCCTCTTCTGATTCCACTGTTTCAGAGCTCAGAGACTCTTGAAACCTCTTTGCAGTAAAAAGAAAACAGTGGCTTTGAGACCTCCCTGGTGGTCCAGTGGCTAAGACTCCCACTCCCAGTGCAGGGGACCTGGGTTCAAACCCTGGCTGGGAAACTAGATCTCACATGCTTCAACTGAAAGATCCCACATGCTACAACTAAGGCCTGGCACAGCCAAATAAAAAGTATAAATACATATTTAAAAAATAATAAAAGTGGTGACTTTTTTGCTGTTTGGTGAGAAACTGGCTCCAGCCTTTGGAGGCTAAGGGAAAAATGAAGGCAGGTACCTTGACAATGTGAATGTGTCTCTTAGTGGAACAACTCCCTGACTTGACTGAGTAGTGTCTGCCTGCAGCCTCCTACCACTACAGCTGATAGGATATGTATTTTAATCGCTCTTGATTTTCTAGGTACAAGTATTTTCATAGCAGATAGTGGGAACCATCTCGATGAATGATATAGCGTATTCAATGAGCCAGTCAATGGACGGGTGAATAATGCCGTGATTTGTTTCTTCTATACATACCATTACCCTGATTAGTAATAGTGAACCACAAGATCACTTCCCCCAGTGACTGGTAGTTTATAGAGGAAAGAACAAAGATAATTGTCTCAATAGTCTCAATAAAGAGAAACCACAATCTAGGAAAGTCTGGTGTGAAGATAGTTAACCAAATGTTTTTGAATTTCGGTGGACTTATAGAGAAAGTCAGAGAAGGCGATAGCACCCCACTCCAGTACTCTTGCCTGGAAAATCCCATGGATGGAGGAGGCTGGTGGGCTGCAGTCCATGGAGTCGCTGAGTTGGACGCGACTGAGCGACTTCACTTTCACTTTTCACTTTCATGCATTGGAGAAGGAAATGGCAACCCACTCCAGTGTTCTTGCCTGGAGAATCCCAGGGACGGAGGAGCCTGGTGGGCTGCTGTCTATGGGGTCGCATAGAGACACGACTGAAGCGACTTAGCAGCATAGCAGCATAGAGAAAGTAGTCCATTGTGACTTTTTATTGTCTGCAGAGAGCTCACATAAAAGCCGACTGCCCAACCTTACCATAAGAAACAGTTTGAAAGTCTTCAATTTCCTGTCATTTCAAGTCTAATTTCTATTTAATGTTAGGCTCATGATCTTTGAAATCCCTTGGATCTGGGTTTCTCTTACAGAGGAGAAAGTCCCCATGATTATTTCTGCATCTTTGGCCTAGTGAAAAGTTTAAACCAGCAACCCAGAAGACCTGGCTCTTTTATTAACCTGAAAATATTACCAAAGGAGTATTTATTTGTTTTATGAACTTGCTGTGGGAAATTTATAAAACTGTATAGACAATGTGGAGTTTTTAAAAAATTTGAAAACCTAAAGAAAAAGAGCTATGGAGAGACTTCCCCAGTGGTCCAGTGGTTAAGACTCTCCCTTCCAATGCAGGGGGCATGGATTTGGTCCCTGGTCAGGGAATTAAGGTCCCACATCCCACAGGGTACAACCAAAAATTAAAAAGCAAACAAAACAACAACAACAAAAAGAACTATGGAAAACCCAGAGGTTCACATTGGAAGGAGCAGGCGTGCTCTTTCATATCACGGGAGGAGGCCACTGTAGGTGTCTGTAGGAAAAACTAATCTTGTGTCTCCTTTTAAATGGAAATTTCTTCTGCGAAAATCTGGCTTTCCGCCTGATCTAGGATTATACCAGTGAGTGGGCAGGTGAGGGAAAGGCAGTGAGGGGTAGCCAATTAATTAGTCAATCAAAAAATATGTATAGAATTCTCCATGCACCCAACAGCATGCAGACTCAGCGGGAGATACAAAGAAAGTGAGGTACAACCTCAGCCCATGGGAAGCTTGTACTGGTTTCCTTTTGAGGCAAGGTATACATGTGCTAGCAGAAAAGATGGCACGGGGCAGTATTTGCATTCGGCAATCTGTCTCATAGATATCAAGTGTGTAATACAGACAAATGGGCTGCTATTCTGGGCTTATCACTACTTCCTCTGTGCCTGGGGTGCCAGTGTTCAAGGTAGCTACGGAAGCTGCTTTTCATAACCGGTTGGACTGAGTAGCTAGGAACTTAGCAGACCCCTTGCCACCGAACATAAGATGGTTTGATTGAGAAAATAGGAGGGATGAAGGGGTTTTTTTTCCCCCCCAAAAATAGTTCCACAGAGATTGGGCTTATGTCCTCAAAGGACTAACTAAAAAGTCACATAAAAATGGGGTGGGGGGAAACTTTGTGACTACAAAATTACTAATTACACAGGAAAATTTTTGTTTTTATAATAACCATTACACATAGACTTGAGAAAACCTCTTTTAGAAATGTTGAAGGAATAAGTACATGGACAGAGAAAAGTGAAATGTTGAAAAAAATAATGATAAAGGTGTATTGACCTGAAGTTTTCAGCTAGTCATTTCCATTGTTTAGATGATAGCTCAGTGTTTCAAGTTCATGGCAGCTGGATGTAGCAGTATGCAGGCTGACTATTCCCGTGAGAGCAAGGTGGACGTGGGAGATTTTCATGACAGCAGCTGACATGTCTGTCACTCACAGACATGTTTATGCTTTGGTATGCATGTTTATAGCAATCCTATGTACTGCCCCTGCTGCTAAGTCACTTCAGTCGTGTCCGACTCTACGCGACCCCATAGATGGCAACCCACCAGGGTCCCCTGTCCCTGGGATTCTCCAGGCAAGAACACTGAAGTGGGTTGCCAAATCCTATGTACAGGTGGTAACTAAAGTAAAACAAAATTAAGCTCTTTTCCCAAAGTCCTCCAGCTAATAATTCCAAAGCCAGGCCACCTCTATGCTACCTCAGTTAAAGATGAGCAAAACAATTGAGACTTTATAAAAAGGTTAAAAAGTGTAGGGAACTCTACACTTTCATAGTGGTTCTGGAAACCACTATGAAAAGAAAGGCTAGGAATACTGTTTCTCCTGGTGTTGTAAGTGTAGTCATTGTACTATTGGCATAACATTGGGCACTGGACATAAAATTGGACAGTGTGCGTGTGTGTGTTACTCGCTTCAGTCGTATCTGACTCTTTGTGACCCTATGGACCGTAGCCCACCAGGCTCCTCTGTCCATGGGATTCTCCAGGCATAAATACTGGAGTGGGTTGCCATGCCCTCCTCCAGGGGATCTTCCCAACCCAGGGGTTAAAACTGTGTCTCTTGCATCTCCTTGCATTGGCAGCCGGTTTCTTTACCACTAGCACCACCTGGCAAGCCCTAAAGTTAAACAATATTAGGAACTAAATATCTGCAGTTTAACAATGGGTTTTATAAGGTGACCAATGAGGAAAAAAAAATAGTATTTTTAAACAATAATAGCTGGATTTCCCTGGGGGCTCAGTGGTAAAGAATCCACCTGTCAGTTCAGGACACACAAATTCGATCCCTGGTCTGAGAAGATCCCACATGCTCAGAGCGACTAAGCCTATGCAACGCAACTATTGAGCCTGTGCTCCAGCGCAGGAGCCACAACTAGTGAGCCCGTGCGTCCTAGAACCCGCGCTCCGCAACAAGAGTAGCTGCCACAATGGGAAGCTCGCAAATTGCAACTGCCGAGTAGCCCCCGCTTGCCACAACTAGACAAAAGACCACACAGCAGCGGAGACCCAGCACATCCAAAAATAAGTAAATATAAACAATGACAGCTACCTTTCCTCCTAGGAAACTGTCTCCAGAACACCTTACTATTCCAAGAACAGTATGTAAGAAAATACTGATTAGCTGTATTCTTACAGAAGTGCATGAAGTTTTTATAAATGTATGCAGTAGATGTAAGAGAAGTTTGAATTGTTTAAATATTTAGAATGCTAACTTCTTTATTGGAAAACAAATAGACTTGTTTTATTAACTCACCCAGAGACAAACTATATGCATTGTTCATTCTCCAATCTTTTCTACACTCCTGAAAATCATTGATAAGAAATTATTTGGGGAAAAAAATGTTTGATCAACAACAGAGCACATCATCGTGAAAGTTCAAAACACTGAGGATAAAGAGAAGATCCCATAAACTTCCTCCAGAAAGGAAAAGCAGATTACATCCGAAGGAAGAAGGATCAGAATGGCTTTGGACTTGTCAGCAGTCACCTAGGAAGCTAGAAGAGAATGGAGTGAAAACTTCAAAACTGCAAGGAAAATTTCCAGCCTGGAATTCTACACTCTGCCAAACCAGCAGTCATATGTAAGGGCAAAGTATAGATATTATCAGACTGCTAAGGTCTCAAAAAAATTGCCCTTTCATGTACATGTTTTCGAGGGTAATACTCTTCCCGGTTACGAAAGTATCTCAAGAAAGAAGAAGATGTAAAATTCAAGAAACAGGTGATACTGCACTGGAGGAGGAGTAGGGAGAGTGAGGTAGAGGCAGACCCCAGGGGACGGGTGTGTAGCAGGCCTGCAGAGCAGTCTTGCAGTTGGAGTGATCTCCAGAAGAGATGCCTCTGAAAAGACAAAGCTAAGACAATTCCGAGTGTGTTTGGCCCTATGGAAAGGAGATTTATTCAACTCTGGGAAAAACTTGGAGATGAGTAATTAAGTATAAAGAAAACTGAGAAGCTGAACATCATGGCTGTAGGAAAACAGGTTGTGCAAAAAATGGAACGCGATCTTAGCAAACCTCATGACTCAGCTGTGAATAGTCATAATTGTTTTAACACTGATGACGAGTCACAGAAAAATTATGATATCATAGTGTTGGGAGGATGGGACAAGAGGAAATGTGCATCGATGTGCTGCTGGAGATTAAGCAAGAGAAAAGTAAACCCTCATGTTTCTGGAGGGAACTCAATGGAGAATGCCTAAAACTGAAGGAAATAAACAAGACGTACAGATAGAACCATGCTACTTAGAGATAAGGAGGTAATTACTGAAAAAAGAAACAGCTGAAATAATTGAACATGGTTGACTCTTAAGGCAAAGAATGGAAGAAGGCATTCAGGGGACTGTTGTGGTTTTTGTGATAAGCCTTGTAGAATTATTGACTCTACGTTCTGTGCATTCTTTGATAAAAATAAAAAACTTTTAAAAAAGTAAGGGGTAATTCAGATAAGAGAAATGACAAGGATGAGTTACAGTTCCCATTATAAAGAAATTCAAAATAAAATACTTAAAAATTAATGTAAAATTAGAAATTAAGGTTCATCTCAAGTATAATTTCCTAAACATTGAAAAGAGACAGTCATGAAATTCCATGTTCCTCTCCCTTTTTTCCCCACCCATCCTCACTCTCTGGTCAAATGTTTGGGCTGCTTCTCTGTAAGCTGTAGGTTATAGGGGAACTTCAACTTAGAGCTGGCTTCTATTTGAATTAGAATGACTAGAAAATGTGGAGGCCAAGTTTGAGCTGTATTGTCTAAGCCAGTCTCTTGGTTGTCCAGCTGTGCATCTGGTTTCTCTTTGCATCTCCTCAGATCCTTAGCATATCGTAGGTGCAGCCATTCTGCCCTGTCGCCCTCCTCTGCTGGCTTCCTGATCCAGGCTCATCTGTCCGTCCACCTGGCCCTGACACATCCCTTCCTCTGACCTTGATGCCTACATCTGCTTTGACCGTCCTCTCCACTTCCTCAGCCTAATTCTTAATTCCTGGCTCCCCACCTCCTCATCTGAACGTGGCTAAATCCACTTTGGAGAACCAAGGCGAATGGAACTGACTGGGAGGAATGTGGAGAATCTGTAGCTCTGTCCTTTCTTCATTCTTGAGAGCCCAGCTGCCAGCTGAGGGCACATGTGGGGGAAGTGTGTGTGTGTGTGTGTGTGTGTGTGTGTGTGGTGTGGTGTGGTGTGGGGCAGTGCGGGGGTGGGGGTGAGTGGGGAGAAGAGAGCACAGCCGTCTTAGACTCCGTCATTTGCCCTGGGAATGCTCATGTGTATTTTTGATATCCTGGTGTCGTCTTTCTTTTATTTGTTCTGCATGTCTCTTAGATACCGCTCTAAAATTTAAAACCCAGAGGCATCTTTCCAGCTTCCTTGCATGAGCAGCGTTTTGACCTCTTAAGAGGCCATGGCCAGACTTCAGCTCCTGGTGATCTTACACGAAGTGACATCTGATTCGCTTTTAGACTGCATTCCACACCAACTGCCGGGCCCTGCAGTTTATGGGCTCACTCCTGTTGTCTTTCAACATATGGAGCACTGTGAGATAGTGTGAGTTTGAATCTTGTCAGGGAGGCTGATTAAGCCACCATCAGGGACAGCAGTCCTATGTGTGAAATGTCCCAGGCCTTCCCGAACAGCTCTGGGAGCGGCTGGGGGTGGTTGGTGCTTCTCCATTGCGGGGCAGGGAGACCTTGCTAACAAAGCAAACACATTGTTTTTGTATCACCGGCTAGGTCCATGGTGGTAACATTTGGCACGTTGAGTAACAGGGAACATAGATAACTGTGAACAGATGGGCAACTATTAAAAGATCCAGGGGCTTTTATCATTTCTCAGTTGGCCTTCACCCACCTACAGGATACCCAGTTCCCTTGTTAAATTACATAAAGAGCTCAAATAAATTTCTTTTCCCTCCTCTTTTTTTTTTTTTTGTTTCAATTGCGGTGGAAGCAAAAGCTCTGACGTTGAAGAAGAGAATAGATGAGAAACTTCTAATTTTGAATCCCCTTGGGATTAGATGCTGATTTCAGCTGCACACAGAACACTGCCCCATATTTTGAAAGAGTAGCTGCTGGCAGTTTCAGAGGAGATGACTTTCCAAAATAGACAGTGAACTCCCCTGTCCGTATCTGGTGACCATCTGACATTTGGGACACAGAATTACAGAGCCATCCACGTGTTTTGATGCGTATAACCTCGCTGTTAAAAAATGGCAGAGTGGCATGTCATTATTATGCTTACACTCAGAACTAATGGAATACAAAATACAAAAGAGAAACACCTTACCTGGTTCTCAGAAGCAGTGGAAAATATTTACACATCTTAGAGCAATAAAATTTCTCCACACTCTGGGGAAGTGTTGTCTCGGTATAGGAGTATGCTAGCCCTCTTTGGCTCGGAATGATACTTGGAGAGTTCATAAGAGTAGAAGTGGGACTTCCCTGGTAGTCCAGTGATTAAGACTTTGCCTTCCAATGCAGAGGGTGTGGGTTTGACCTCCGGAGCTAAGATCCCACATATCTCATGGCCAAAAGACCAAAACATGAAACAGAAGCAATATTGTAACAGACTCAATAAAGACTTAAAAAGAATGAGTGAGAAGTCCTGACACTGACTGAGATGAGACATGTCCTCCTCTGTCTAGGGCAGCAGCCTGATTTTGCCCAAAGCAGTCATCGGTTGGTACGGTCAGTTATGGTACATATACCTGAATCTGATGAACCTGGCCAAATTAGATTGGGTTCATCAGAAGTGGCCTTAATAACATTACATTCCAGGGCCAGTAATTTTAAAATATATCCTGTGTGGGCCTCCTGGTGGTTCAATGGGAAAGAATCTGCCTGCCAATGTAGTAAACCCAGATTGGATTCCTGGGTCAGGAAGATCCCCTGGAGAAGGAATGGCTACCCACTCCAGTATTCTTGCCTGGGAAGTTCCACTGACAGAGGAGCCTGAACGGGCTACAGTCCATGGGGTCTCAAAGACTCAGACACAACTGAGCGACTGAGTACGCACACGCACGTACGCTGAGTGTAGCTATCGAAGATCTCTTTGGAAGCAGGAAGGGTAGATACCCAGCCCACTTTTATTCCCAGTCCCTTAGCTTTGAAACCAATTTATCCCAGCCGGGAGTGCTGGGTAGCTAAAGATCCATGTGTCCAAAAACAACCCCAACAAAATCTGAATTTTTTTCTAAAAATAACCAGCGGAAAATGGAAATAACCATTTTTATTATTTTATTTATTTATTCATGTATTTTTAATTGTTGTTTTTGGCTCTGCTGGGTCTTCTTTGCTGTGCCTGGGCTTTTTCTAGCTGCAGCGCAGACTTAGTTGCCCCATGGTATGTGGAATCCTCCTGGAACAAATGTTGAACCTGTGTCCCCAGCATTGGCAGGCAGACTCCCAATCACTGGACCACCAGGGATGTTCTCTCATTCTTATTATTTTAAACTAAAACTTACACTATTAAAAAAATAATTTAAAACAATTCATCTACAAAAACACTGAAACCAGTGATAATAATAGAAGACAGTTAGCTCTTGGAGGGAATGGCATCTGTTGCCAAATGATACAGTTTGATAAATGCATACTTCTTCTGTGCTGGGCTCTTTGGTTTAAGATAATTGAGTAAGCAAGTGTTATCACTGGGTTTAGTGTCTCCTGTAGAATTATACTTTAACAGAATCATTGGAAATAGATAAAACATGCTAACACCATTTAGCAGGAACGTTGGTAATGTTAATTATGAGATATATGTTCATGGGATTTTTTTCTCTTCCTTATTCTTTAAATTATGAAAGTATAATAGCACATTTACAGGAGACTTGGAAAATACAGAACACAGTTACGTATAGTTCCTATATATTACAATTATTTTTAAGTAGATAAATTGAGATTTTTAGTTGAAGTTTGAGTATCAAACTCTCAAAAATTAACAGAATGAAAAACAGAACAGAAAAGTAGAAGAATATAGTAGACCTGAAAAGCACCATGAACCAATTCAACATAATTAAGATTTATACAATTTTCACACAATAATAGGATATACTTCTATTCAAATTCCCATAGACTATAAACTAGGAGAAACAGGAACATATCCAGGGACATAAAACAAGGCACAAAATTTTCATGGTCTGAAGGTATTGAAATCATACAGAGTCTGTTCTCTTATCACTATGGAATTATGTTAGAAATCAATATCAAAAGACGTTTGAAAATAACCCACATATTTTCAAGTGCAATGGTTCACAGGCTTTTAAGTAAATGTTATACATCAATGTATCGTAGAATAAAGAAACATCCATGGAGACACATGATAATGGTATAAAGAAAATGAATATTTGTGTATTGCAATATGATTCTTATAAACATCCCTGAATTGAATAGAAAATAAAATGAGCTCAATATAATTAGTTTTTATTCTGCTCTAAGTTTTATGGTTTTTGGAATTTCACCTATTTCCCTGATATACAAAAATACTCTCAAGGTAATTAAAGCCATAGCCATTCCGAATACTTTTTATTTTCCTTCTCGCTGCTGTTAAGTTAGTGGTGTCAGCTTGCTAATCCTCCCTGATGCTCACACGGCCTCCATTTGTGCTGGCAGTTTCCTAGGATGGCAGAAATGCAGGGCCTCATGGAAAGACTGGAGCGGGCTGTCGGCCGACTGGAGTTGCTGTCTGCAGGGTCACACAGGCCTCCTGGGGACTGCGGGGAGATTAACGGTGTCAACGGAGGTAGGACTACACAGTTGTCATTACTGGTCTCTTTGTGGGTCACTTAACTTTGTTCCCATCGTTGAGTTCTCATGAAGCATTTCTATGAACTTTAACTCCTCCATTTCTTCCTTTCTAGACCATGACATTAACCAGATGCAAGTGATCCCCCCAAACAGAAAAGGAAAGTCTCAATCCACAGTCCACAAAAATTACCTCTATCTGTGCCTGTTAACAACACAACGCATGAGCTGAATGTCATTATTCTTTCATTTTAGTGTTTATACTGCTCTTCCACATTCAGTGACTAAATACATTATCTAAGTTGTTATCAAAAAGAAGCTAATGTTCTCTGTTAGACTATAAATTGGAAGAAATTATCATTCTGTACATTTTAACTTTAAAGGGAACAAGTCATTACGTGTAAGAACTGCAGTTTTGAAGAAAGAGAATCTGATGTGAAACCAAATATTATTTGGAGGTAGCATGATCACATCACATTGCTTTACGTTTACCATTCCTCACCAAATATGTTTTAAAAATTATATGCTATTGCCCCACATTTTTAAAAAGAGTTAAAAAATTATGTGATCAAACATATAAAAAGTTAACTACTTCTTTAAAAAGATGCTATGCATGGCCAACTCTGTTATCTCCAGTAATTTTTCCAAATTCTTTTTGTCTAAGGTTGCAGATTTAGCAAATAAAAATACAAGACACCCAGTTAAATTTGCATTTCAGACAAACTACCTTTTTTTTGGTCGAAGTGTGTTCCGAATACTGCATGGGATATACTGCATGATACATACTTCCTCTAAAAATTTATTCCGTGTTTATTTGAAATTCAAATATAATGGACAATCTGTATTTAATCTGGCAACTCTGTTCTTGTCTCACACCCATTGCTTCCGTATCTGACCCATTTTGAATTTTGTCAGTCTTTTGGGGCTTGAGAAAAGCCTTGGGGAAGAGGGGGCTTCAAAAAAAAAAGCTTTCACTGGGCAAGATCCACATTGGTGCTTCTAGAATTTCAGGCGTATTTGGAGCTGTGCCTTGCATTACATGCCCTGGGACAGAAATTACTGTGTGAACACAAATGCACAGGCTGGATTTTTTCCCCCTCCCTACCCCTCAAACATAATGAAAATTAAAATGCCCTGAATGAATTGAAAGGGGATGTTGTTTAAGGGAAGGCTGCCAGGGGCCTGTAAGTTTTTTCCGCATCAAATGAGACACATCTATGATTTCATTTTAAGCTTCTTTTTGTTAACTATACAGTTGGCATATGAGATTCAATAGACTTTATTTGTAAGGAAATATTTTCATGTTCTTCTTCAGTAACTTTGTTTCCTTATGCCTTTGGCATCAGGTGACCAAAAGACATTTCTGAGATTGCTGCCCACAAATATAAAGCCTGTGAATACATAAAATAAACTCCAACTCCCAGGAGGCTGTGTAGTGTTGCTGAGTTAAGGAAAAAAGAAACCCCAATGATTCAAACCTCACTTACACAAAGAGGTACTAGACTGCTCTTTGTACTTTCTTCATAGAAGAAGAATTTCCTGGGAAAATTAATAAGCTAAGCAAATTTGGAAGGCATATACTTAAATTACTTAAATATTTAAACACAGTTTCTAGTATAACAAATCATTCCAAACCGGTTATTAAAGTTCTCTTAAAAAAAACTCAGCCAGCAATTTACTATCCTACTGATAGTATGAAATGAAGACAGGTACTTGGTTAGTAGGATAATTAGTAAAAGGTCTGAATGATATCCATCCTTAAAATCTTTTCTTATCCTGAACAACAGCACTTTCACTTCTTCTAAATTAGTCAGCCTTGGTAATTTTCTAAATTTTATTTTTAACAAATCCTAAGGACAATCTTCTCACCTTCATTTACACCTTCAAATGTAAACACCATCATTACAATAATGTTATAACTAAAGTTATTTTTTTTTAATTTAAAAAGAAACTTGTAGAAGAAACCAGTTCATTACAGATCCATAGTATGCACAGATCAAAGAACTGCCCTATGAGACTGGTGTTATGTTGTGTTTTATGATGTGTTTTTTGCTTACTTTGACAATCAGGTAAGTTAGGCTCAATTCTTGAAGAAATATTTTCATGCCTGCCAATTGACAAGTCCTGTGGTAGATGCAGGGGAATCTAAGATGAATTATACACAGTCCTAAATCTTCGAAAATCTTTGGTCTCAATGCATTACCATTCTGGGCCTCAAATGCTTTGATTAAGAGATGCTCAAAGGATGCAGACTGGGGAGAAAGACAGGTCATTAAAGGCTGCCCAGAGGAGGTGTGAGCAGAGCTGAGTGATGAAAGGAAATTGAAAAATATTCCCTTTTATCATTGTCCCTTCTGCTATGTAGAGGCCTCCGTCACATTTTAAAACCTTTTCCCACTTTAAACACTAGGCAGAGACCCCTCAGACCTCTTCTACGGCAACAAACAGGTTTATCTGTTTCCAAATGGATCCATAAGGAATCTTTGGGTTCGCACCTCTTTTATGTTATAGAAGTTGGTACATACTGCATTTTAAACTTAGGATGATAACTCAGCTTCAATACCCTGCCTAGAAGTGAGACTTAGAGGTAGGTGCAGAGAACTGTGAACAACTGTTTCCATCACTCTCTGGGCCTGACGAAAGGGCAACTGGGAACCAGGGAAAAGGAGGGAAGTTTATCCTATGCATTTATGAGCTTGGATATTTCTGTCCAGTATAAGAATGGGACTCCTAAGTTTGACTTTGAATCTTGATAGGCTGTACTGCTGAATTTGTCAGTATTAACTTTCTCAATATTAGAGATGCAGTCAGGGACTTAGACAAAAGTTTTTTTAATGAAAATTCAGGGAAAGAAATACAGAGCACCCCAGGTTGGCCATTGCCACTTCAGCTTTAGAGTAATTTCAGTTCAGTTCAGTCGCTCAGTCATGTCCAACTCTTTGCCACCGCATAAATTGCAGCACGCCAGGCCTCCCTGTCCTTCACCAACTCCCGGAGTTCACTCAGACTCATGTCCATCGAGTCCGTGATGCCATTCAGCCATCTCATCCTCTGTCGTCCCCTTCTCCTCCTGCCCCCATCCTTCCCAACATCAGAGTCTTTTCCACTGAGTCAACTCTTCACATGAGGTGGCCAAAGTATTGGAGTTTCAGCTTTAGCATCAGTCCTTCCAAAGAACACCCAGGACTGATCTCCTTTAGAATGGACTGGTTGGAACTCCTTGCAGTCCAAGGGACTCTCAAGAGTCTTCTCCAACACCACAGTTCAAAAGCATCAATTCTTCGGTGTCCTTCTTCACAGTCCAACTCTCACATCCATACATGACCACTGGAAAAACCATAGCCTTGACTAGACGGACCTTAGTCGGCAAGGTAATACCTCTGCTTTTGAATATGCTATCTAGGTTGGTCATAACTTTTCTTCCAAGGAGTAAGCGTCTTTTAATGTCATGGCTGCAGTCACCATCTGCAGTGATTTTTAGCAGATCAGAATTCACTGTGGGTTAGCACAGCAGTCATTTTTACACCCACCCTCAATGTCGCTCTTCCCCTGGGAAGTGAAGGAGGAAGTAAATAAATGTGTGAAATCAACTGTCTTCCTACTTTGCCCAGAGTTCATTATTACCTTTTAATTGTCCTGAATAATCTTGGCAACTAGTTGCGAGGTCATTATAGATCCTGGATAGGTTGGTGTAGAAGTAAGTACACTGGCTTCGGATTCAGAAGGTGTAATCAGTTTTTGGATCTGCCACTTACTTGGTGTATATGCTATGCTAAGTCACTTCAGTCGTGTCCGACTCTGTGTGACCCCATAGATGGCAGCCCACCAGGCTCCCCCATCCCTGGGATTCTCCAGGCAAGACCACTGGAGTGGGTTGCCATTTCCTTCTCCAGTGATGAAAGTGAAAAGTGAAAGTGAAGTCGCTCAGTCATGTCTGACTCTTCGCGACCCCGTGGACTGCAGCCTACCAGGCTCCTCTGTCCATGGGATTTTACAGGCAAGAGTACTGGAATGGGGTGCTGTTGCCTTCTCCGTACTTGGTGTATAGCCCTTAACAAGTTATATGCTCTGTCTGCATCTTCATTTCCGCATCAGTCAAAGTGTGACAGTGCTAACTACCCCATGGGTTTGGGGGAGAATCGAATGAAAGTGTGTAGGTGAAAGTACCTACTCAACGAAGTATGTCAGAAAGAGAAAAACGAGTATTGTATATTAATGCATATGTATGAAATCTAGAAAGAAGTTACAGATGAACCTGTTTCCGGGGCAGGAATAGAGACACAGATGTAGAGAATGAACATGTGGCTCCAGGAGCCAGGGAGGAGAGGGTGGGACAAATTGGGGGATTGGGATTGATGAATATACACTACCATGTGTAGAATAATTAGCTGGTGGGAACGTGCTGTATATGGCACAGAGAGCTCAGCTCTGTGATGACCTAGAAAGGTGAGATTGGGTGGGTGAGAGGGAGGCTCAAGAAGGGGATATATATGTGTATATATAGCTGATTTATTGAAGGAGGAAGTAAATAAATGTGTGAAATCAACTGTCTTCCTACTTTGCCCAGAGTTCATTATTACCTTTTAATTGTCCTGAATAATCTTGGCAACTAGTTGCGAGGTCATTATAGATCCTGGATAGGTTGGTGTAGAAGTAAGTACACTGGCTTCGGATTCAGAAGGTGTAATCAGTTTTTGGATCTGCCACTTACTTGGTGTATATGCTATGCTAAGTCACTTCAGTCGTGTCCGACTCTGTGTGACCCCATAGATGGCAGCCCACCAGGCTCCCCCATCCCTGGGATTCTCCAGGCAAGACCACTGGAGTGGGTTGCCATTTCCTTCTCCAGTGCATGAAAGTGAAAAGTGAAAGTGAAGTCGCTCAGTCATGTCTGACTCTTCGCGACCCCGTGGACTGCAGCCTACCAGGCTCCTCTGTCCATGGGATTTTACAGGCAAGAGTACTGGAATGGGGTGCTGTTGCCTTCTCCGTACTTGGTGTATAGCCCTTAACAAGTTATATGCTCTGTCTGCATCTTCATTTCCGCATCAGTCAAAGTGTGACAGTGCTAACTACCCCATGGGTTTGGGGGAGAATCGAATGAAAGTGTGTAGGTGAAAGTACCTACTCAACGAAGTATGTCAGAAAGAGAAAAACGAGTATTGTATATTAATGCATATGTATGAAATCTAGAAAGAAGTTACAGATGAACCTGTTTCCGGGGCAGGAATAGAGACACAGATGTAGAGAATGAACATGTGGCTCCAGGAGCCAGGGAGGAGAGGGTGGGACAAATTGGGGGATTGGGATTGATGAATATACACTACCATGTGTAGAATAATTAGCTGGTGGGAACGTGCTGTATATGGCACAGAGAGCTCAGCTCTGTGATGACCTAGAAAGGTGAGATTGGGTGGGTGAGAGGGAGGCTCAAGAAGGGGATATATATGTGTATAATAGCTGATTTACTTCATTGTACAGGAGAAACCAACACAACATTGTAAAGCAATTACATTCCAATTAAAAGATTTTTTAAAAAGGAAGTACTTATTCAGGAGAACAAAAATAGAGGAAAACAAAAAAATTAGGAAAACTGCTTTCTTGAGCCATTGAGAAGTGTTTAATAAGCACTGATTGGGTGAGTGAATGAATTAGTGAATAGAAAGAAAATGATGTGAATGACATGAGATTTCCCTATTACTTATGGCAAAGCAGTTCCAGCTTTCACTAAATTACCAGGGAATAACACAATGTTCTTTCCTAAAGGTGTGGCACCCTCTGTGGAGGCCTTCGATAAGCTGATGAACAGCATGGTGGCTGAGTTTTTAAAGAAGAGTAGGATCCTGGCTGGTGACGTGGAGACCCACGTGAGTACTTTCCTCTGTTGTACTCTGTGGAAAGATTGACTGCTATTAAAATATTTTTAAAATAATGGTCATAACCAGGGCTGGCAAAGGATGGAGGGATTGAGACCCTTGTGTGCTGCTGGTGGGAGTGTGAAAGGTGCAGCCAATATGGAAAAGAATATGGCAGTCCTGCAGAACATTAACAACAGAATTATCATACGATCCAGCCACTTTACTTCTGGATATAGACCTCAAAGAATTGAAAGCAATATCTCAAAGAAATATTTGTGTACCCATGTTCGTAGCAGCATTATTCACAGGAGCTAGCCAACATATGGAAGCAACCCAAGTTTCTGTTGACAGATGACTGGATAAACAAATGTGTTCTGTGTATACGATGGAATATTATTCTTTCATAAAAGGAAATTCTCACACAATGAAAACATGGATGAACCTTGAGGACGTTATGCTAAGTAAAATAAGCCTGTCACAGGAAGATACTGTATTGGGGAGTTCCCTGGCAGTCCAGGGGTTAGGAACTAGCACTTTCACTGGTTGGGGAACTACAATCCCACAAGCCATGTGACATGGCCGGAAAAAGAAAAAAAGGTACTTGTGATTTCATTTATATGGGTATTTAGAGAAGTCATACTCACAGAAACAAAAAGTAGAATGGTGGTTGCCAGGGGCTAGAGGGAAGGATAAAAACAGGAACTTGTTTAATGGGTATTGTTTTACTTCTGTGATGCAGACTAAACTCCAGAAGAAATTCTGGCAGTCTGATGCATAACAGTGTGAATATGCTTAACGCTACTGAACTGTATACTTTAGAAATGGTTAATGTGATACATTTTGCATTATGTATATTTTACCACACTTGTTTTTTAAACTCCAGCGTGAGGAAAAGCAGGGTTGTAGAATTTGATAATCTTTGGATTGGTAGAGATTTTTAATGCTATCTAGGCCAGCCTCCCAGTTTAGACACTTTTCTATACATTTAAAAAATCTTTAGCGTTTTCCCTGAGGCTAGACATTGTTTGCATCCTTTTAATGAAAGTAAAAGCCAAACCAATTAACAACCTAAAAGAAAAAAAAATTTATTCAGGTTCTTTTTATTCATTTGCCTTTGTTTCTTTCAAGGATTGAATTCAAAATCCATCTGCTTATAGATTTCTCAGCAAGAGAGCATCCCGGCAAAACCATTTTCAGTATAGACTCACAGAAAATCTGATTCTTGAATAGAGTTGTGGTTTGCGGTTTAAAAAACAACAACACTCTTTTTGCTCCTTCTTCAATTAGACGTTATATGCAACACTCAACACCAGTCTTCCAGGGGATCTGGCAACTCAGATTATACCCTTGGTTCCAGAATTGTAATTAAACAGGCGTTTATCTCATCACATTTGCAATGTATTTGCTCATCACATCTAAGAAAAATGAAGATCAGTCTCATGGACCTTTTTATTAAATATTCCTGTTGAAATCCTCATTGGCAAAAGAAAGGAAGCTCTGATATGCAGGAGTTCTAGAAAAGTCTGTGTAGTAAGACCTACTTGAGATGTATCACAGAACTCTAGAATTGCTCTGGTTTGTTCTTGAGCTTGATGTCTGTGTTTACAGAAACCTGGTCTGCACTAACAGGGTGGTAGCTGAGTTCTGATATGTTGTCTCATGATCGTACTTGAAATCTAACATATAAAATGGAATATCAGCCCCAAGACACTAAAAGAGATTTCTTAAATAATTGAAGAACTGTTTACTCTCTTGAAAACTATTATAATAATTATTATAATTAGTATTGTTACCATTAATACTGACATTATATTATATATGACACATACTTCTGAGGTATACAGTACATTATAATTTTTATTAGTAATGTCACAAAATTCTATATAGTGTTCTTTTACAGGGGAATAATGAAGCCTGTAATTATGTATATTTAACTTTGCATTTTAAGAAACGTAGGGTTTGCATACTAAGTAATTCTCTTCAAGCTGCATAATAAACAGTTCCTTTAAATTTGTAGAACGAAGTGAGTTATCAATACAATGTAGCTTGATTTATATGAAGTTTCTTCTTCTCCCTGCTCATCAGCCTGAGAACAGCATGACTCAAAGGAAGGAATATTCTCAATAATGAATAGATAATGCTTAAAGAAATTTGTGTTTTTCACTGATTAGTTTTTTAACAAGGAAGAAAGTTAGGGAAAGAAGGGAAGAAAGAGAAGAGAGAGAAGAACACTTGTCATCTGAAAATGTAGACTTGGTCTCTATAACACAAAGAAAAGCGCAGGCAGCTTTTGTCCATCTGCCCATGACTTTAATACGTTGAACAAGCAGTTTATTTTTTCTCTCTTATAGAACCATGTGTCACTGACATTAAGCTTGCAGCTGCTGCCTCTCCCATAGCCAGAAGTAGGGGTTGAACTTTGTTCCAAGAACACACCTGTTGCTTGGGGGGGGGGGGGAAACCCCACATACCTGATTGTACAGTATGGAAATTTGAGAAAGACACAAATGTGCATCACGTTGACTCCTGTCCCTATGTGTAAAAGCTGTTTCACAGACACTGACAATGAAAAAGGGCAGCCGAGCTATGATTTAACGTCTGTCTTGTGTTGGCTGCTGGTCGGGCTTAATTTACTGAACACTCAATAGTCTATTGACAGAACAGCCACAAAAAAAGGGAACTAATAGCTACAATTAGGAAGCTCTGTTGAACCGAAGAACATAGCAGGTTTAGAAAAGATTCGATCTTGTAAAGCCGCCTTGTATGCGGCATAAACTGAAGGGCTTATTTAAATTGCCCTTCAACCCAGGAACACTGACACAGCTTGCACCCTTTTTAAGAGATAAACAAACAATGCACAATTTTATAATAGATGTTTGGGGTAAATATAGTCCTCAATGTCAAAGAAAAGGATCCCCCAGAAACTGAGCCTACAGAATTGTAAGCCCTTGGTCAACAATCATTTATCCTTAAATGGGTGAATGTGGTTGTTTTTGTTTTTTTTTTTTTAAAACAAAGCTGTCCTGTTGTTATTCATGGTATATGGAACTAATCTTGGGTCTGTTTCTAAATGATTTGACCATCATGAAACAACTGCAAATCATATAGCTCTTCTTAACTCAAGCCCTTTTTGGAGATTTATAGAATTTACGTATTAATGTTTGTAAAGGTCTGCAACATTTATTTCTTATCATGATTAAGATGGATACGAAAGAAATATTCTTTTATTAATTGTTCAATAAAAATGAGAGACCCACAATTTGAACAAAAGGGCAATAAAATTCAGCAAAAAAGTATAATACACTACACATGGTAAGATTAACTGGTATTAAACAATACTATAGTTTTGAGTTCCTGGACTTTATAAAGGATGGACCTATTTAGACGTTATTATAGCTCTACTTTTAATGGGCCATGGTTCCTCTGTAGATGTTCCTAGAACTTGTTACTTACTTAAATCATCTACAGAATGTCTTGTTCATTTTATGCCTTGCTGGTTAGGTAACATGTCCAAAGGGTGTGTAAGTTAAGGATGATCTCTTGTTTGTATTTGGATTTCAAAGCTGGCTCTTACTTTTTATAGCATGACCTTGAGCTAGTCCTTACCCTTCTCAGTAATGAGACTGGACCACATCACTTCCAAGGGCTCTCAGAACCCCTTTGAGTGACTCACCCGTTGTCTCAGTTGAAAGCATGAGGGAGTTACTCAGTTGCCAGATGAAGAGCTTGAGATAGAACAGCTTCATCACCAATATAAAGAAAAAAAGAAATCTTGAGCCATGCCAGGGAAAGAACCTCAAACAAGCAAAACAAGCAGAAGGAAACATGTCAGAAAAAGGATACACAGAACACTAAAGATAACATATCATCCTGCTTTATGATAATATAGAAAAAAAATCAGACTCCTTCGTTTAAAAAGACCTTGAGGGACTTCCCTGGCAGTCCAGGGGCTAAGAAGACTTCATGCCCTGAATGTAAGAGCCCAGGTTCCATCCCCAGTCAGGGGATTAGATCCCACCTGCCACAACTAAAGGTCCTGCATGCCACAGCTAAGACCTGGTGTGGCCAAGTAAATAAATAAAAATAAATAAAAAATACAAATAAAAAGGCCTTGCAGCCTCCGTGAGTCTGTCCTTCTTGGTCTTACTGGGTCTTACTTCTTCCTTGACATGGACCTATCCCCAGAATAAATAACATAAAAATGGCTATATATTTATTTTACTAATTATATCAATATTCTTTCTTGGATTTTAGAAAACCTTTATGGGTAGTTTGTACTCAAAAAGAACAACCATGTGCATTTTTGGTGCTTTATAATCTGGATCTATGTAGAAACCCTCCTGCCTCCACCAAAAAAAAAAAAAACAATCAGAAGCACAAGTTTGGTGCCTCCTGAGAAACCTATATGCAGGTCAAGAAGCAATAGTTAGAACCTGACATGGAACAATGGACTGGTTCCAAATTGGGAAAGGAGTATGTCAAGGCTATATATTGTCACCCTGCTTATTTAACTTAAGGGCTTCCCTGATAGCTCAGCTGGTAAGGAATCTGCCTGCAGTACAGGAAATCCTGTTTTGATTCCTGGGTCAGAAGATCTGCTGGCGAAAGGATAGGCTACCCACTCCAGTATTCTTGGGCTTCCCTGGTGGCTCAACTGGTAGAGTCTGCCTGGATTGTGGGAGACCTGGGTTCGATCCCTGGGTTGAGATATCCCCTGGAGAAGGGAATGGCTACCCACTCCAGTATTCTGGCCTGGAGAATTATTTATATGCAGAATACATGATGTGAAATGCCAGGCTGGATGAATCACAAGCTGGAATCAAGATTGATGGGAAAAATATCAACAACCTCAGATATGCAGATGATACCACCCTTATGGCAGAAAGTTAAGAGGAACTAAAGAGCCTCTTGATGAAGGTGAGAGAGGAGAGTGAAAAAGTTGGCTTAAAACTCAACATTCAGAAAACTAAGATCATGGCATCTGGTCCCATCACTTCATGGCAAGTAGATGGGGAAACAATGGAAATAGTGACAGATGTTTTCTTGGACTTCAAAACCACCGTGGATGGTGACTGCAGCCATGAAATTAAAAGACACTTGCTCCTTGGAAGAAAAGCTGTGACAAACTGAGACAGTGTATTGAAAAGCAGAGACATCACTTTGCTAACGAATTTCTGTTTAGTGAAAAACCAAAGCTATGATTTCTCCAGTAGTCATGTTAGATATGAGAACTGGACCATAAAGCAGGCTCAGAACCTTTGAATTGTGCTGGAGAAGACTCCTTGAGAGTCCCTTGGACTCTCTTGCAAGGAGATCAAACCAGTCAAACGTAAAGGAAATCAACCTTGAATTTCATTGGAAGGACTGATGCTGAAGTTCCCAATATTTTGACTCCCTGATGTTAAGAGCCCACTCATTGGAAAAGACCCTGGGGAAAGATTAAGGGCAGGAGGAGAAGCGGGTGACGGAGGATGAAATGGATGGATGGCGTCACTGACTCAATGGACATGAGTTTCTGCTAGCTCCGAGAGATAGTGAAGGACAGAGGAGCCTGGCATGCTGCAGTCGGTGGGGTCGCCAAGAGTGAAACACGACAGAGCAACTGAACAGCAGCAGCAGTGAAACAGCCCATTCCACACAGATCCAGCCTCCTCAAACCCCTGCTTGCCTTCAGTCAAGTTGGCCCTCCCATTGACTAGTTTCTTGCTAATAGTTTTAATCTGAACATTTTTTTTATTATAATTAAACATAAATATACCTTGGCAATCTCAAGCTCAAAGGATCATATGACATCTGTCACATTCTCCAGATGGCAGAGACCCCTCCACCACCACCAAAATATTACTTGTACAAAGAATTCTGCATCTGGGTTTCAAACAGGCTTTATATCGGGGATCTTTTGTCTTACAGTCTTGGCCAGTTACGATAGAATTATTAGAGAAGAAAATACCTTGGAAACCATCTATTCCAATATACATCCTCATTTCTTTTTCTTTGTCTTTCTGCCTCCCTCCCTCTCTCTCTTCTCTTCTTTATCTCCTAACACCCAGGGACAACTCTCTGAAAGAGAATGTACCTGATGGTGTTAGCCATGCTGTCATGTCCGACTCTTTGCGATTCCATGGACAGTAGTCCTGTAGGCTCCTCTGTCCATGGGATTTCTCAGGCAAGAATACTGGAGTGGATTGCCATTTCCTTCTCCAAGGAATCTTCCTGACCCAGGGCTTGAACCCGGGTCTCCTGCATTGCAGGTGGGCTCTTTACCCTGACTCTCAGATGACTCTCTGACCCATCAGGGAAGCCCTCCTGTATACATCCTCATTTTTCTTTCTTTGTCTCTCTACCTCTCTCTCTCTCTCCATCCCTCCCTCTCACCCTTCTCTTCCTTCTTTTCTTCCTCTCTATCTTTTTCTCTTCCTTTCTTCAAAGAAAGAAACTGCAGCCCGGAGGGGTTGGTGATATAGGTGCCATGTTGCATACAGAACCATGACGCCATGGCAGAGGAGGAGTCTGGTCTCCAGCATCTCCATCTGGGGTCTGGGAGGTGCCTGGCTGAGACCTCCCTGGGTCAGCTGTCTCTCACTGCCTTTGCAGGCAATTGAATCACTAGTAAGATGCAATGGCATGTATCTGCCACCTCTTGTCCTCGGCACTCAACAGCTGGCACTGTTCCCCCTATCAAATTTCCACAATAGGTCAAGAAAAGGGTGGACTTGGGCGCAGCAGGTGAGGAGAGGAGTTACAGTGAACATACCATAACTCATGTCCTGCATGTGTCTCCTCAGAGCCGCGCTGAGTGAGGCAGCAGAACAGTGACCTCTAGGACAGATGAGCTGTGTCCCTCATGGGTCTTTCCTTCTCCCCAGTCACTAAACCAGCCTGCTCTCAGCCTGGTCATCACTCACTGTGCTGTTGACACCAAATTGACAGAATTCAGAAAGATCACAGATCAGTCCATCTCTGTTATGATTTCTTTCCAAGAAGGTGGAGAATTTTGACTCTGAACACATACTTTGTTTTTAACTTAAGGATGTTTGCTTTTAGAACATCTAATCCCTGTCTCTGCCCTTGAACATCCTAGTTTCATAGCACATTTTAAGCCTAGGGAAGGTTCTTTATCAGGAACTGGACTTGGAATCTCAGCATCTCTTGAAGAGAACAGGTATCACGAATCGCCAGAATCTCCCTGTTTATTCCACCAAAAAAAGTAAATATCTCCAGAATATTTTGCTGAGACAATGAGTTGGGTTCCATGAATCTCTCAGGTTAAGATGAGACCTGTGCTTTTCTTTCTGCTTCTTAACGGAAACCTAAGGAAACCTGTGGAACACCAGCCCTGATTATTCTCTTCTGGTCTGTGATCACTGGTATAAGCAAAATGTAAGAACTGAAATATGTGGAGATGTGTTCTGAACGTACTCAGACTTCCGTGTGCACATTGCTATATTTAAAATGGATGGCCAGCAAGGTCCTACTCTATAGCACACGGAACTCTACTCAGTGTTAAATGGTAGCCTGGATGGGAGGGAAGTTTGGGGGAGAATGGATACATGTATATGTATGGCTGAGTTGCTCTCTTGTGCACCTGAAACTCTGACAACATTGTTAAGCAGCTATACTCCAATATAGAATAAAAAGTTAAAAAAAAAAACCCGAAATACCTTTCAGAAGATTGTTTTCCATGTGAGAATTTAATCATGTTACTTAGAACTGCACAGTAAAGGTCCTTTTCCTTTCTCTTGCCTTTTTCTTTTTTCCCCCTGTCTTTCCTTCTCTTAAAACTATGCCAATAATGAGAACATTTGTTGTTGTTTTCTATCTAGACTTTGGGATAATTTAATTGTTTGCCTGGAGGCTGCTTCAGTGTCTGAAAATTAATACTTTGTCTAAAAGTAATGACCTGATCTCATTTAGATTATCTTATTATTGCTATTCTAGCAACCATACCCCAAAAATACACCACACACAGAGACGCACACAGAGACATGGCCCTCCACACATGTATATCTACTATTCACCTACGAATTCCTTATAATACTGTATTAGCTACATATGAGGAAAAACAGCCTTGATCAACTAGATGGGCACTTACATGCAGGGACTCTGACCTGAGTCACTCTAATCGTAGTGTATGTGTTTGCAGATTTCTTAGTGTGCATAAGGCAACTACAAAATATGCTTTTTAACCTGTAGTATATTTTTCCCTTTCCAGTTGTATTTAGAATATGATTGAAAAATGTGAGTTTTGAAACATGGCAGTTTACACTTTCATAAAGGGCAGGAGGAGAAGGGGACGACCGAGGATGAGATGGCTGGATGGCGTCACTGACTCAATTGAAGTGAGTCTGAGTGAACTCTGGGAGTTGGTGATGGACAGGGAGGCCTGGCGTGCTGCGATTCATGGGGTCGCACAGAGTCAGACAGGACTGAAGCGACTTAGCAGCAGCAGCAGTGCTGTGAAAAAAAAGAAATGGTATTCAGTGAATTAATAATTTATTACTCTGTGTATGTGTTTGCAATAGAATTACTTTCCTTTTCAGAAAACACTTTGCAAAATAAATATTTTAAATGGTAAGGTACTTGGAATGCTGATAGTTGACTTTATGGCTTTGGTTAAAACAGCTCAACATACAGAAAAGATGATAAGGTTTATCCCTTCAGGCCCACCTGTTGAGTGTTGGGGACTAGTTCAAGGTTCCAGAAGTATGCTGTTCTCCTCTTGCCTTCTTAGTGTCCAGCACTTATCCATAGTAAGTGGTTAATAAATGTTTGCCGAATGAATGAATGAAACCAAATTGTAAAAGAATCAAATAACTGAATCAGTGGACGCATGAATGTACTATGGCTGACAATTTGGATCCAGCAGTATTGTAGATGAGGACTTAAAAGAAAACCAAGGCCAGGTTGTATGTCATGAATTAGTAAGAGAAACGTAGATTCTATAGATTTTTATCATGAATGCATACACACGCGCACACAAGCCCTGGTTTTATCATAGCCCTGACAATGTATCTAGTACCCTCTTCATTCTCTTTATTTTCATTGCTTTTTTATAGTTGAGGAAAATGAGCAGGTTAAGAAAGCTATTGGAATTTAGAAAGATGGTAATGACGACGACCCTATACACAGATGTAAAGAAGAGACTTTTGGACTCTGTGGGAGAAGGCGAGGGTAGGACGATATGAGAGAATAGCATTGAAACATGTATATTACCATATGTAAAATAGATGACCAGTGCAAATTCGATGCATGAAGCGGGGTACCCAGAGCTGGTGTGCTGGGACAACCCAGAGGGATGGGGTGGAGAGGGAGTTGGTGGGGGTTGAGGATGTTGAGGCACATGTACACTCATGGCTGATTCATGTCAATGTATGGGGAAAACCAGAGAAGGCAATGGCACCCCACTCCAGTGCTCTTGCCTGGGAAATCCCATGGACGGAGGAGCATGGTAGGCTGCAGTCCATGGGGTCGCTAAGAGTCGGACATGACTGAGCAACTTCACTTTCCCTTTTCACTTTCATGCACTGGAGAAGGAAATGGCAATCCACTCCAATATTCTTGCCTGGAGAATCCCAGGGACGGGAGCCTGGTGAATTGCTGTCTCTAGGGTCGCACAGAGTTGGACACGACTGACGTGACTTAGCAGCAGCAGCAGCATGACAAAAACCACCATAATGTTGTAAAGTAATTAGCCTCCAATTAAAATAAATAGATTTCATAAGTAACAGGAAAATCCATCAATATATTGACCTGTAGTCCAATAGAAATCCCATGAGCTCTGTCTGTGGTAGTATATTTTTGTGAGCCTTACTGTAAGTTTTTAAACTGAAGGTCAGAGTTAGAAAAAGGATAACTCTGGATTTTGTTTGATTTTTCTGTTTGGATTGGGTTTTACCATGTTGCTTTCCTTTCCGATCATTAAACTGATAGCTATCAGGCAAGAAATAACTTGAGAGTCAAAAGGGCCAGTTGAGAAATTGAATTTTTGTCCAGGACTTCATGGCATCATATTTCTAATAATTAGTTATTCCTGGTTTCAAGAGTCTTTAGTTGTATTTATATAATTTTAAATATCTGGATGAAAAGTGAAAAATTCAATTGTTGTTTAGTAGTTAAGTCGTGTCCAATACTTTCCTGGCCTCACGGACTGTAGCCCACCAGGCTGCTCTTTCTGTGGGATTTCCCAGGCAAGGATACTGGAGTGGGTTGCCATTTTCTTCTCCAGGGGATGGATCTTCCTGACCCAGGGACTGAACCTGTATCTCCTCCTTGGCAGGCAGATTCTTTACCACTGAGCCACCTGGGAAGTGAAAAATTCAGTAGATTGTTTCAATATTTCCAGGTCAGACAGTCCCAAACTTTTAGATGAGGACTCTCACCCCAAAGTTCATCTGTAACTTAGTTCTTAGAAACTTAGAAAACATTTGTCTATAGACCTAATGTAAGGGATGGGTGGTTCATTTCATATGCAAAGATGCAGAAGAATATTACTCTGTGTGTGGTACACAAACCACTGCCATCCACAGATTCTGCTAATGGTCTGCCACAAAATGAGTACAGAAATTGTGAGTAAGACTGGGAACTTTTATAACAGTCCAATAGTCATTTTAAAGGCTGCTAAATCTGATAATTTAAGAAACTTGGACTTGTGCTTTGTGTGTCTTTATTTCATTTTTCTAGTAAGACTCTTTATTAATATTTCTTTTACAAAACTATCAGTCTGTAAGAGATGAGAAATTAAAAAGAAAGTCTTCACCAAAGGTTTTTGAGTAGCACCATGTAATGCAGAATGTTGGGGAAGAAACATGACTCAATGACTCTTCCACCATCATTTTAGTTTAGTTAAATGAAGCTGGAAAACAATAATATTCAATTAAAAACACTCATTTATTATGAATGCTGATACCTGGGGGAGTGTGCATTTAGTTAGAGAAGGACTTAGCACCAGATAAGGATTTCTGTACAGATTCTGTGTACTTCCAGCTGACGATGGCCTTCTACTCTTGCTACCACGCATAGGATTTTTCTTTTTCTTTGTGTGAGTATATAATTACTCTCCTTTGATTATCAGAATAAATTCAGAATTGACATGTGGGACCAATAAAAAAGGAAAGAAGAAATTTTTCTAAGGATAACAGAGCAGGAATTGAAAGGGTAGAGAGGTGATGTGTACACTTACCAAAAGATTTGCCTTATTGAAAAGTGAAGTCTGCTGGCTTCCCTGATGGCTCAGTGGCTAGGACTCCAGGTGCCCAATGCCAGGAACCTGGGTCTAATCCCTGGTCAGGGAACTAGATCCCATACGCCAAAATGAAGAGTTTACCTGGCTCAACTAAAGATCCCACATGCTGCAAATAAGACCCAGTACAACCAAATTCATAATAAATAAATAAAATATTTTAAAAACATGATGATTGTATAGTTTGCTTTAAAAATGATGAAATGTTTATGTGTGTGTGTATATATATATATATATATTTTTTTTTTTTACAAAAAGAAAGGCTGGAAGGATACTTATTAAATTGCTGAGAGTGGTCATTTTTTGGGGTCAGACTTGCCAAAATCTTTACATCCTAAACATCCATGTCTTTTGAACTTTTGTAACAAGCATATGTAAACTCTTTTATCAGAAGAAAAGCAAAGGAAGATTTGGTATTTTAAGAAAAAGATCTTGGAATTGAGGCATTGCCTGGAAGAAGTTCACTGAACAGCAAAAGACAAGGGAATATATGGGTACCAAGTAGTGTTGGTCCCACACAGCTTGGCTGCACGCTGGTCAGGAGTGGTCAGGAGTCCAGGATGCCGCAGAATCCATGGGGACCCGGGGAACCAGTGTTCAGCAAGGACTTTCATGGACTGAGTCTCCATCGTGAGATCTCAGTTGTTGTCAGGTCTGTACAGTTGATGAATGAACAAAATCTGGTTTGTAGCTAAATTCTGTGGTCACCAGAGATCTATTTCATTTCCCTGCCATATTTAAATTCTCTGTATTAGTCAGAGAGGTGAAGGGGAAAGAGAACTAGCATTTATTGAGGACCTGCTATGTTGAGCACTTCGTACAGCTGCCAATGCATAGCTTTACTTGATCATCAGGAGAACACTTTAAGGTAGGTAAATTCGAGGTGAAGAAGCCAGGTGTCAGGAAGGCTGGATAACTTGCTTATAGCCCTACGTCAATGGGTAGAGCTGGATTCTATCTCAGGCGTATCAGAAGATCTGAAGCTCATGGGTTCTCTGCTGTGCCACACTGTTTTCTAAGAATTTCAAATCACTCGTTATTTATTGGTAGTTATTGAGCTTCTGGTATAATAAGGGCCCTTCTGTGTAGGCACTGGGCTTCCCAAGTGGCTCAGTGGTTAAGAATCCTGCTAATGTAGGAGACATGGATTTAATCACTGGGTCAGGAAGATTCCCTCAAGAAGGAAATGACAACCTGATCTGCTCTTCTTGCCTGGGAAATCCCATGGACAGTGGAGCCTGGTGGGCTACAGTCCATGAGGTTGCAGAGTTGGACACAACTTAGCGAGTAAACAACATATAGGCACCCAGGGGCCTAGTCTTCAAGAGCTTGTTACCTACTCGGAGGCTCAAGGCACACACACATGCATGAAACTTAAATAAGCATATGACTTAAATAATCCAAAGTGGAAGGACAGCGCTTAGTGTTACAGTGCATTCTAGAACGAGGAGTACCTGCTGCCTCTAATTTTTCTGATTCTTTGCAGCAGCCAAGTATCCTTTACTTGTATAGACCCCAAAATCCAGCAACCATGCAGTACTTCTGGCTTTCAGAGTCAAAGGATTTAGTTTAAACATGTTGGTAAAATGCTTTCGATTCCTTAAGTGTTAGAAAAGCAAGTTAGAGAATTTTGAGAGTGGCGAATTGCCAAGTGTCTTGTCACTATGCATTGACTAAATCTGAAAATGAAATTAATTTCGGAGAAGAGTTTCATTCAGATTACAAACTTATTCTGCCTGTCAGAAAAGCAAACATTTAAATATACAATAGTGTTTTCTTTTTTTCTATTCTGATGTCTTAAGAAATACTCTCTGGTTTTAATTATTTCAAACAGTCAGGTTTTTTTAAGGTCATCTGCTACAATTAATTGTTTAGAAAAGTTTTTAAAATTACAGTGATGAGTTTTATACTATAGATTTTACAAACTTTTCTACACAGTCTGTTGTTTGTGACCTGCGTGTTTTGACCATGTGTTCTGGGTCTCTTTTCATGTCAGTAAGTTGCGGTCTAGACTATCACTTTTAATGACTGCATAGTATTTCATTGCATGGTTATACCGTCATTGATGTAAACAATCAAAACCATAGGTGGAGGAAATAATATGTACGAAGATGCAGAGCCCAGATGAGGGTAAGACGATTAAGGCCCTAGGGTGTGACTCTGAGAGGACGTACACCTGGGCTCCACGATCGCCTCACTTGATCTCTTCCATGAAAGAATGGGCACCTAGTGGTATCTCAGTTCAGTTCAGTCGCTCAGTCGCGTCCGACTCTTTGCGACCCCATGGACTGCAGCACGCCAGGCTTCCCTGTCCATCACCAACTCCCGGAGCTCACTTAAACTCTTGTCCATCCAGTCAGTGGTATTTATAATCTTTTAAAAAACTACTGACATTTGACTTTTTTTCAGTTTTTTCCCTATTATAAATGAAGTTACAGTGCATATCCTTATACAAATACTGTTCTATAATTGTACAATTATTTTCTCAAGGAAAAGTCCAAGGATTGGTAGTGCTGGGTCAGTGATAAATGCTCCCTAATACTTACTGTTGTCCCCCCTACCCCATCCCGCCCTTCCTGCCCTCCACACACATTGTACTGATTCATATTATCAGTGTCTAAAAGTGCTTTAGGCTATTGGGTGATAATTACAAACTAGCAAAATAAGATTTTAGGGACACAATGCATGATTTGAACGCACATTATTATTCATGGAATTAATTGTTTAAAAATACTTTGCCCTCTGTTACACTAGCAAGAAGATAAAAACAAAGCTATATGTCCCCCTGTATTTTTTTGCCAGAGAAGATCATTTATTTCTACCTTTTATTTATTTGACATGGGAGGAAGTTTGTTTAAATTGGTTCTCTGGGGCTGGATGTGACATGTTCTGGATGGGGTGTTACTTTAATGGAAACCGATAATGCAGCTGAGCTGTGTAATAGAAGATTGCAGGCCTGAATGTAGAAAGGACATGTTGGAGCTGTTCCTTAGTGTCAGAACTGTGCACTGTGGCTGATATAAACTACTTATGTGAGCTTGACGTTGCCTAGGCAACAGTCCTATTAATGAAGAATGAACCTCTCTTATTATCAGTGCCTGGATGAATTTTTTTTTTTAATAAAATGTGCCTAGTAGTCTCACATTGACATTTTCAATCTACCTACTCATCTTTCCTTTCTAGGCTGCAAAACTATTTAGCTCTATTCAATAAGGATGCATTCTTTCTCTGCTAATGAAAGTGAAATCATTGGGGGGGGGGGAAACAGTCAACTGTAAGGGCAGTAAAAATACTAATTTATAACAATTACCTAATATAAAATTATTGTCCTTTTGATATATGCTTTGGCTAAGGCAGAGCCTGAAATTGACTGGGACTTGGTAGGTATTTGAGCAGGCCAGAGTCTTTAAATTAACTTGTCTTTATGATTTAATGGAGTGTTGCCAACATATTTATAAATAAGTGGAGTGTGACATTGCTTCTTCCTTTTCCTGGTCAGACTGTAAATTTAGACTCCATTTCATTGTGTGCACACTAGAAATTAAAAAAAAAAAAAAGCTGTGGTTGTCTTGAAGAGCGAGAGAGCCAAATATGATAAATGGTTAAAATGCCTGGGCACCAAGCATTGTGCTTCCTGAGGTCTAGAAAGAAGGAAATCATTTATTCAAAAAAGAATACATTCCTGGCACTCCTTGGCCATTCAGTAGTTAAGACTCCACGCAGGGAATGTGGGTTCAATCCCTGATCAGGGAACTAAGATCCCAAGTGCGTGGCCAAAATAAAAAAAGAAGAATACATGCCCTTTTTTAATGAGACTACTTCTTGGGTTTCGTCAAGGTAACCAGATGAGGAACTTACCTTTCAGTCACAGTTATCGGCAACCCATTCCTTTCAAAATGGAACGTTTGTTGTCTGTTCCAGCTTGTCGCCTGTTGCAGTCATTAGTCAGCCTCGGCTTGTTTCCCCTGGGAAGGTGCTCAGAACTTTCTGATCTTGAAATTAAATAATAAACTTCGATTGTGTTCTCATCACATCTTCTTGATAGTTATTATCTGATAGTAAAATTTAAATGTTTGAGGTAGAAATTTTGACAATACATGTATGAAGAAGAAAAATTTTAAAACCACTAATAATCCCCCTGCTCAGTTAAGTGCCACTGATATCGTGGCATATTTACTTCACCAGGATGTTGTTCAAAGTCCTCCTTGGTACGATGGAATCAACACTGACCTGTGAGGGCCATATGCATAAGGGCAAGTGGCACGTACCAACAGGGACACGGAGATGCTGACTGAAAGTGAGGGGACAGCTGCAGTCTAAGCAAAACTTGGCCCTTCTGTGTCAATTCCTTCTGTGTCAATACCTTCTGTGTCAATTCCAGGGTCAACAACAAGTAGCAGTTAATCTGATTTTTCATTTCTTAACCTGTATCATTAGACTATGTGGTTGACAAAACAGATTTTGCCATCAGAACACGTTTCAGCACAAGCATGCCTCCAATTTTCTTTGTTAAAAGTAATCCTGGCTTGTTTCTTTGTGCCTTTCCTGTTGGCACCTAAGGAAGAGAGAGCTGTTTCCCAAACATACGCAAAATAGGCCAAAGTTCATGAGAACTAAAGATGTCATAGTGAAGAGACAGTGTGTACTTGCGTGTTTTATTCTTGGCAGTGATGGCAAAAGAGGCAATTTGGGTGTTGCTTTAGTCCCCTTCAGCATCCCTAGATAAATATGATAAAAATAACAATAATAAGCACAAAGAATAAAACTCTCATGCACTGATAGGATAAAAGCTTCTTTAGAGAACTTTGCTATTTTTAACAAACTGAAACAATCCAAGGAAAAATAGAGTGTTTATCATTGAGTCTCTTAGTGACCCCCTGTCAGCACAGTCCCACCATCCTTTCCACCAGATAATGCCCCTAAGCCCCTCTCACATAGCTGTTCATAATCACCCCCCACTCCAATTCCATAATCCAATATGCATATATCACAAGGCAGGTAATGGGGAAATGCTCTGTCATCAGAAGGATGAAGTTGGGATGGAAGTTCCAAAATGTCTGAAAATGGAAACAGAATATGTCTTTTCTCCTTTGAAAAAGAAGCAGAAAGTTCATACCAATGCCAGTTCCCTGGTTTTGATGTTGCATTATATTTAAGTAAGATATAACTAATGAAGTAACTTAGGACTTCCCTGGTGGCTCAGAAAGTAAAAGAATCTGCCTGCAATCCAGGAGACCCAGGTTCAGTTCCTGGGTGGGGAAGACCCCCTGGAGAAAGGAACAGCAGTCCACTCCAATATTCTTCCCTGGAGAATCCCATGGACAAAGGAACCTGGAGGGCCACAGTCCATGGGGCTGCAAAGAGTCAGACATGACTGAGCAACACACACACACACACACAGTGGAGTAAACTGGCTGCTGAGAGCACAGCACCTCCCTATACTGTCCTTTCAACTTCCTGTGAACCTATAGTTATTTCAAAATAGGTAAAAATAAAAATCTTTTGATCTGTAAAGTGTAGGAATTTCAGAAAATTACAGCAGTGTAATAGAAACATTTTTAAAACTCTAAGATGTTAGTGAACTGATATCTCTTTATAAATAAAATAGTTATTTCTTGGAGAAAGAAATGGCAGCCCACTCCAGTGTTCTTGCCTGGAGAATCCCATGGACAGAGGAGCCTGGTGGCTATAGTCCATAGGGTCACAAAGAGTCGGACATGACTTGAATGAGTGCTGAGCAGTTATTTCTTGAAAAAATAAAAAAGAAGTGGAGGAAGGACTTTCAGGTTCTGGTTCTGCATGTAAAGAGCCTGGAAGTCACCACTCCATCCAAATAAAAAGGAAAAAGCTGAACTCTGAAAAAGCAACTCTTGTTGGGTCCTTAAAGGAGGACACAGGGAAAACTGCTGTCCCGAAGACCAAAGAAACAGGTGAAGTTTGGGCTTAATGGAGCAGAGGCTCATGAGTGAAACTGTCACGGGAACCAGTTGTTGTTTAGTCGCTAAGTTGTATCTGACTCTTTGTGACCCCATGGACTGCAGCACACCAGGCTCCTCTGCCCTTCACTATCTCCTGGAATTTGCTCGAACTCATGTTCATTGAGTTGATGATGCCATTCAACCATCTCATCCTTTGCTGCCCTTTTCTCCTCCTGTCCACAATCCTTCCCAGCATCAAGGGCTTTTCCAGCATGTCAGCTCTTCATATCAGGTGGCTAAAGTATTGGAGTATTTGTTGAGGTAGAAAAACCTGAATTATAATTGGCAAATTATTGGAAGCTCAATGCAGACAACTCAGAGTTAAAAACTCTGGGGGAACCCATTCATAGGCAGCCCTCACAATATTTTGAGATTTAACTTCTAATAGCTCAACTAGAGGTTCCCACAGTAAATCCTGGAGAAAAATCTGCTTGGGCTTTCGGCAGGTGGAGGGCAAAAAGAAGCATTTTGAAATAAGCCAGAGCACTGGGTTCTTAGTAAGGCCCTAGCATTACCTTTTCTACCAAAATAAAACAAAGACATTATAAGAAAACTACAGACCTTTATTTCTGTGAACATAGGTGCAAAAATCCTCAGCAAAATATTAATTAAATCAAAAAAGTATAAAAAAGAATTATATACCATGATCAAGTTGGATTTTTTTCCCCAAGTATGCAAGGTTGGTTCAACATTCAAAAATCAATTCATGTAATCTGTCACATCAGCAGAAAAAGAAAAATCACATGATCATATCAATAGATGCAGGGAAAGCACTTGCGAAACCCAACACTTATTCCCTGGTGGCCCAGCGATAAATAATCTGCCTGCAATGCAGGATACTCAGGTTTGATCCCTAGCTCGGGAAGTTCCCCTGGAGAAGGAAATTGCAACCCACTCCAGTAATCTTGCCTGGGAAATCCCATGGACAGAGGAGCCTAGAGGGCTACAGTCCCTGGGGTCACATAGAGTCAGACATGGCTGACCAACTAACAATAGTAACAAATTCTTTGTTGGGAAGATCGGCTGGAGAAGGGATAGACTACCCACTCCAGTATTCTTGGGCTTCCCTTCTGGCTCAGCTGGTAAAGAATCCAGCTGCAGTATGAGAGACCTGGGTTTGATCCCTGGCTTGGTAATATCCCCTGGAGGAGGGAAAGGCTACCCACTCCAGTATTCTGGCCTGGAAAATTCCATAGACTGTATAGACCATCTGTTAGGACTTGAAATAGCTCAACTGGAATTCCATCACCTCCAGTAGCTTTGTTCGTAGTGATGCTTCCTAAGGCCCACTTGACTTCACATTCCAGGATGTCTGGCTCTAGGTGAGTGATCACACCATCCTGATTATCTGGATTGTGAAGATCTCTTTTGTACACTTCTTCTGTGTGGAATTCTAGTTGAGCTATTTCAAATCCTAAAAGATGATGTTGTGAAAGTGCTGCACTCAATATGCCAGCAAATTTGGAAAACTCAGCAGTGGCCACAGGACTGGAAAAGGTCAGTTTTCATTCCACTCCCTAAGAAAGGCAATGCCAAAGAATGCTCAAACTACCGCACAGTTGCACTCATCTCACACGCTAGCAGAGTAGTGCTCAAAATTCTCCAAGCCAGACTTCAGCAATACATGAACTGTGAACTTCCAGATGTTCAAGCTGGTGTTAGAAAAGGCAGAGGAACCAGAGATCAAATTGCCAACATCCGCTGGATCATGGTAAAAGCAAGAGAGTTCCAGAAAAACATCTATTTCTGCTTTACTGACTATGCCAAAGCCTTTGACTGTGTGGATCACAATAAACTGTGAAAATTCTTTAAGAGATGGGAATACCAGACCACCTAACCTGCCTCTTGAGAAACCCATATTCAGCAACAGTTAGAACTGGACATGGAACAACAGACTGGTTCCAAATAGGAAAAGGAGTATGTCAAAGCTGTATAGTGTCACCCCTCTTATTTAACTTATATGCAGAGTACATCATGAGAAATGCAGGGCTGGAGGAAGCACTAGTTGGAATCAAGATTGCCAGGAGAAGTATCAATAACCACAGATACACAGATGACACCACTTTATGGCAGAAAGTGAAGAAGAACTAAAGAGCCTCTTGATGAAGGTGAAAGAGGAGAATTAAAAAGTTGGCTGAAAGCTCAACATTCAGAAAACTAAGATCTTGGCATCCGGCCCCATCACTTCATGGGAAATAGATGGGGAAACAGTGGAAACAGTGTCAGACTTTATTTTTGGGGGCTCCAAAATCACTGTAGATGGTGATTGCAGCCATGAAATTAAGAGATGCTTACTCCTTGGAAGAAAAGTTATGACAAACCTAGATAGCATATTAAAAAGCAGAATCATTACTTTGCCAACCAAGGTCCATCTAGTCAAGGCTGTGGTTTTTCCAGTAGTCATGTATGGATGTGAGAGTTGGACTATAAAGAAAGCTGAGCGCTGAAGAATTGATGCTTTTGAACTGTGGTGTTGGAGAAGGCTCTTTAGAGTCCCTTGGACTGCAAGGAGATCCAACAAGTCCATTCTAAAGGAGATCAATCCTGAATGTTTGTTGGAAGGACTGATGTTGAAGCTGAAACTCCAGTACTTTGGCCACCTAATGCAAAGAGCTGACTCATTTGAAAAGACCCTGATGCTGGGAAGGATTGAAGGCAGGAGGAGAAGGGGATGACAGAGGATGAGATGGTTGGATTGCATCACCAACTCAATGGACATTAGTTTGAGTAAACTCTGAGAGTTGGTGATGGACAGAGAGGCCTGGCGTGCTGCAGTCCATGGGGTCGCAAGGAGTCAGACCCAAGTGAGTGACTTTCACTTCAACACCTATTCATGATAAAAACTCCATAAACTAGGACTAGAGGGAAACTTTAAGTTTCCCTCTAGTCCTAGTTTATGGAGTTTTCTTACAATGACAAGAAACAGAGAACTAACATCATATTTAATGGTGAGAATATCAGAGATCAGGTGCAAGGCAAGGATGTCCCCTCTCACCAATCATTTTTACCATCAAACTAGAAATTTTTGCTAATGCAAATAGGTGAGAAAAGGAATTAAAATGCACCCCGACTGGGAAGGAAGATATAAAACCGTCTTTTATCTCAGACTGGTTCCAAATAGGAAAAGGAGTATGTCAAAGCTGTATAGTGTCACCCCTCTTATTTAACTTATATGCAGAGTACATCATGAGAAATGCAGGGCTGGAGGAAGCACTAGTTGGAATCAAGATTGCCAGGAGAAGTATCAATAACCACAGATACACAGATGACACCACTTTATGGCAGAAAGTGAAGAAGAACTAAAGAGCCTCTTGATGAAGGTGAAAGAGGAGAATTAAAAAGTTGGCTGAAAGCTCAACATTCAGAAAACTAAGATCTTGGCATCCGGCCCCATCACTTCATGGGAAATAGATGGGGAAACAGTGGAAACAGTGTCAGACTTTATTTTTGGGGGCTCCAAAATCACTGTAGATGGTGATTGCAGCCATGAAATTAAGAGATGCTTACTCCTTGGAAGAAAAGTTATGACAAACCTAGATAGCATATTAAAAAGCAGAATCATTACTTTGCCAACCAAGGTCCATCTAGTCAAGGCTGTGGTTTTTCCAGTAGTCATGTATGGATGTGAGAGTTGGACTATAAAGAAAGCTGAGCGCTGAAGAATTGATGCTTTTGAACTGTGGTGTTGGAGAAGGCTCTTTAGAGTCCCTTGGACTGCAAGGAGATCCAACAAGTCCATTCTAAAGGAGATCAATCCTGAATGTTTGTTGGAAGGACTGATGTTGAAGCTGAAACTCCAGTACTTTGGCCACCTAATGCAAAGAGCTGACTCATTTGAAAAGACCCTGATGCTGGGAAGGATTGAAGGCAGGAGGAGAAGGGGATGACAGAGGATGAGATGGTTGGATTGCATCACCAACTCAATGGACATTAGTTTGAGTAAACTCTGAGAGTTGGTGATGGACAGAGAGGCCTGGCGTGCTGCAGTCCATGGGGTCGCAAGGAGTCAGACCCAAGTGAGTGACTTTCACTTTCAACACCTATTCTGATAAAAACTCCATAAACTAGGACTAGAGGGAAACTTTAAGTTTCCCTCTAGTCCTAGTTTATGGAGTTTTCTTACAATGACAAGAAACAGAGAACTAACATCATATTTAATGGTGAGAATATCAGAGATCAGGTGCAAGGCAAGGATGTCCCCTCTCACCAATCATTTTTACCATCAAACTAGAAATTTTTGCTAATGCAAATAGGTGAGAAAAGGAATTAAAATGCACCCCGACTGGGAAGGAAGATATAAAACCGTCTTTTATCACAGATGACATGACCTTCATCTATGTAGAAAGTTCAAAAGAATCAACAGAAACTCTCCTGAAACTTAATTAAGTGATTACAGCATGCAATATTTGTTAGAGAATCCATTAGAAATGTGAATTCTTGGGCCCACCCAAAGCTACTGAATCTGAAACCCTGGGGGTGAATCATGACAATCTCTGTTTTAACAGAGCCTCCAGGTGACTATGTGACTCAGCTGGTAAAGAATCTGCCAGCAATGTGGGAGAGCTGTGTTCAATCCCTGAATTGGGAAGATCCCCTGGAGAAGGGAAAGGCTACCCGCTCCAGTAAACTTGCCTGGAGAATCCCATGGACAGGGGAGCCTGCGGGGCTACAGTCCATGGGGTTGCAGAGTCGGACATGACTGAGCGACTTTCACTTTCACATTCTTTCACCAGGTGACTATAATGCAAACTTAATGCAAACCAGTTGAGAAATACTGGTGTCAGCCTTCTTTATGGCTCCTTATGTCAACCCAGACAGCTTTGATAACCTGACGTTGTAGGGTTGGGTCTTATGTTCATGTCTATAAGATTAAGCATCTTCAATATTGTTTTAAGCAAAATCGTGAAGTGGGTGAAACTTGGCTTTGGCACCGTATCGCTTCTTTTTGTCGGTTCATCTTCCTGCCTAGCTTTCATCTTTTGGGTTCTCTTTTACCTTTTTGTTGGATGAAACTCAAGAGACTTCACCGTTAGGATAGATTAAAGGGTCCTAAGGAGTCAGATCTAAAACACAGCACCTCTAACTATAAAATATGGGACTTTGGCAGACTCATTGGGGAGGAACGTGAAGGTGGTGTTGATAGTGACCTTCCCAGAGCCCCCAGATTGCACCTGATGAGCAGACACCCATTCCCTTGGCCTTCAGTCAGAGAAAGAGGACCCCCTTCCCTTTGCTGTCTGGTTCCCAAGAAGAGGGCTGATACAGTCATAAGATCTGGAAATATCTTCAGCACAGGCACCCTAACTGGATGCTTTTTGCATCTCCTCCAAGTCTTACCTGTGCCCTCTCTCCCAGTTGCACCTTGCTCATTTTATCATCCACATGATGCTTTGTGGCCTATAGATTTCCCAATGAAATAATGCAAAGCTTTAATGGGTTGTTCAGAGACCAACTCTGGGCTTCCCCAGGGAGCCAGTTCTCTCTCAGGGGGAGTAGATGAAAATAAGTCGTATTAACTGGTGTCTGTTTATCCCGAGGCTTGCTTTAAACTGATGACTGAAATTCATTCTCCTACTCTTTCCCCTCAGACCACAGGTCAAGACTGTACCCCAACTTGTCTGTCTAAGAATTCCCAGTCGCCTAAGTGAAAATTGATAGAATCCAAGCAAAATGCACAACTTTGCCTCTTACCAACACTGTCCCTTTCCTCTCTGCACACACATGCTTGCAGGCAGATAGATGCGCAAGTATACTCACAGAGGTCACCGAGGCGATCTGAGCCTGGCACATGTGTGATGAACAAACTCAGCAAAAACCCTCAATTATTTGTCGTTACTGAAAATCCCTACGTTGGACTTTTTCTTTCACAATGTTTTGAACGGCCTGAGTGAGCCAAATTCTTCCTTTCAAGTTATCAGAACTCAGCAGGTTCAGAGGAATTGTTACTGATGCTGTCTGGTTGAGGGGACTCATGGAACTTTCCAGAAATAAGAAGCAGGTGGATCAGAATGCCTCAAAGATGGAATAAAAATTATTTGAAATATGAATAGATTAGATTAAAAATGAATGTAGTTTAGAGTCTGCTAGTCAACCCAGAGTTCCAGAAGAGCCAGAAGAGGTACACAGTTGAATCCTCAGAAAGATTTGTCTACATAAGCACATCGAAAGGGAGAGTGGAAGCAGATAGCTAAATGTTCAGCCTTTCTGTCCTCCAACCTCCGCTGCTGTTGTTGAGTGAAAGGCCATGTGGGTGGAGAGACTAATTAATGAAATTGGCCATCTTCACCTAATCAGACCTGCCAGAAAATTGTTCTGTTAACAAAGAGCTAAATGTTGTTGCTCAGGAAAGTGAAAAAGGGCAGTGATAGTGTTCATCTTGGGATAACTACAAAAATATTGTTAATGCCACCTCTGAGCTGCAATTTTAACTGTAGAAGTCAGGCAATCCCAAATTACTGTTCCCACAGCAACTATGATTCAGCTGACTCCACAAAGCTTGTCATAGATGAGGACCATACTTCTGTATCATCATTGTGGGAGAAGTGCAGTTCTTTTATTTATGTCTAAGCCATGGAAAGTTTTATTTCATAAGCTTCTATTTGGAAATGTGGTTATTAGAGACTGACAAAAGTCCTTCTGAACCACTGAAAATAAATGTTTTGATGTATGGATAAGCATTCATGCCACTCTTGAGCTTCATGTTCAGAAGGTCATAATGGTCTCCAGGACAGTAAAATGTGAAAATCCTCTATTTCCCTAAGGAATATCCAAAATTTGAGATTTTTGAGCAACATAATCCCAGCACTCAGACTGCCAGGACAAAGAGGAGATGGTGTACTCCAAAAAGGAAAATATACCCTGATTTAAATATTCATAAGATTTAATCTGTTATGTTTATGATGATGAATTTGTCATTCTAAATGTAAATGATTTACAAATCTTGGTTTTATTTTAAGCATTTTCTTGTCAGTAAGGGGGGAAAAAAACCCTTGGATGAGAAGTGAGGAAAGTTAAGCATTCCTTTTTCCTGTCTCCTATTCCATCAGGCCCTAGAAGATTAGGAGGAACACTTTTGCTTGAAGTGGAAAATAAACCAGTCTCCAGTAAGGTGGAAAATGCTCAAGTAATCACTCACAGGGTTACTAGAAATGGTGTGTCCGAGAGGAACAGAGCAGGCAAAGGAAAGTCATGGGCTTGCCCTCAGAGGAAATGAGACAATGAACAGAAACAGATTTCTCGCTATGGCTTAATTAGAGTGTAACTTAGACTCTTAAAACTTAATAAGAGTATTAGCATATTTTTCAGAGAAGGCAATGGCAACCCACTCCAGTGTTCTTGCCCAGAGAATCCCAGGGACGGAGGAGCCTGCTGGGCTGCTGTTTATGGGGTTGCACAGAGTTGGACACGACTGACGCGACTTAGCAGAAGCAGCAGCAGCATATTTTAAAAATATTTTCTGGGGCTTCCCAGATGGTGCAGTGGTAAAGAATCCACCTGCTAGTGCAGGAGATGCAAGAGACACAGGTTCAGTCCATAGGTCGGGAAGGTCCCCTGGAGAAGGAAATAGCAATCTGCTGCAGTTTTCTTGCCTGGAAAATTCCACGCACAGAGGAGTCAGGTGGGTTACAGTCTGTGGAGTTGTAGTGAGTTGCACGTGACTGAGTGAGCACACAGCACAGCTTAAGGTGATAGAACAATAAGAATGAAATAAAAAGGGAAATTGAAGTCTAATGAATCAAAATAAAAAACAACATTAATATAGAAATGAAATATAAATTAGAAATGTTAATATATATGAGACCCTACTGAATATCCGTTTATTCGCAATAGAGAAAAGTATTGATATAATCATAGTAATTACAGATGACAGATAAGGAAATGAAGGGCAAAGAGAATCTAAAAGGTACGAAATCATTCAAATATTATACAGTATGAAGATAATTGTTGGAACCCCTGAGTAGAAAATCTAACAAATGGAACAAAACATATTTTGAAAGATAAAGTTATGTAAGAAAGTTTACCATAAACAAAAGGACCAAATCTATTCCAAGAAATATAACACAGAATGCTCAAAATCCAGACATAGCTTAGTTAAGTTGTTAAGCTTCAAGGATAAAGAAATAATTCTTCAGGTTCAGAATAGAAAAGTCAGTTTCCTACAAAGGAGAAAAAAGTCAAGCTGGCTTAGATTTGCGCATTGCCACATTCACTGCTATCCTTTCTGCACACAGTGAGAGAGACCCCCAAGGATGTTGTATCTAGCCAAGGTGTTGTTAAAATATATAGACAACAGGGAGGCATGCTTCAGACTGAAGAACTTCAGCAACTTTGAGAGCTTTTTGAGGAACATACTTGATAATGGGAGTCTAGCCAGAAAAAAAAATCAAAACTCAGAAATGGAGAAGTCATGGTAAAACAACTGGTGAGAACCACTAGGTGTGTCTAAATGTAGAAGTAATTCTGAGTAGCTATGGGATTAGCATTACAGTAAGAATAATAACTAAAAATGAAAAATGGAGACCAGAGGTAGAAAGAACTGGGAAAGGCCTGTGTTCTTGTCTTTCCCAACAAGGAGTCAATTAGTATCATCTAAAATTACAGTATGTCATTTCAAATATAAATACATAAGTATTCCAGTCTCTTAATATTTTATATTTTTATTGTAGAATGATCATTTGTGTGCATACTCAGTTGCTAAGTTGTGTCCAACTTTTTGCAACCCCACGGACTGTAGCCTCCAGGCTCCTCTGTCCATGGAATTCTCCAGGCAAGAATACTGGAGTGGGTTGCCATTTCCTTCTCCAGGGGATCTTTCCAACCCAGCGATCAAACTTGCATCTCCCACATTGACAGGCGGGTTCTTTATCACTGAGCCACCAGGGAAGTCCAGAATGATCATTTAGATCATTTAGCATGATTCATAATAATTATAGTGCAGAAACTTTTTTTTGAAGCTTATCAGTTCTTTCTCTTTCATCGTTAGTATTCAATTATAATGAAAATTTATACTTTCATTTTAAAAAATAGTACTTAAGGTATGGTCCCATTTTACCAATGTCTGTCTGCATATGGATTTTTAAAGGTGGATGCTGTGATGTTCATCTTGTATTAATAATGATTATTTCTAAGTTATGAGATATTTTAAAAAAATTTTAACTTTGTAACTTATGGCATTTAAACAAATATTCTGAATCATTGTGCTTTGTCTTATGAATACGACTGTATGACTTTTCTTAAAAACAAATTGTGTGTGATATAAACATTTGGAATTATTTTCTTCTTGATACTCGTCTGTAACTTTCTGAATTTAAAAAAATTAAAGAATTAATCAACTAGTTAAGAGTGAGTAGATGGTAAGGATAAGAGAATATGGTACCATATATTTGAAGACTTTCCCACCTGCTCAACTCCTTTTAGGGTGTTGAGTCCAGGTAGATCTGAAGTCTCCTCCAGAGCCATCTAACTGAACAGTTGTAGCAACTACTCTTGCTTGGTGAGCATATCTTAAATACTTATTTTTGTTTATTTATTTGGCTGTACCAGGTCTTAGTTGCGACATGCAAATCTTTAGTTGCAGCGTGGGAACTAGATGTGGGACCTAGTTCCCCAACCAGGGATCAAACCTGAATCTTCAGCATTGGGAGCACAGAGTCTTAGCCACTGGGCCATCAGGAAAGTCCCAGGTGACCACATCTTTATGGGGATGGCTTAAGGGACAATTTTCTTTCCATTATCAAGTGTAGAACAAATTGGGGTGTGAAAGAGGATAGTAGAGACACCCTTTGGAAAATAGTTACACTTTGGGGCTCAAAGATTTTTTAATAACTTCGTTGAGATATACTTCACATATCATAACATTCACTCTTTTAAAGTATATGGTTTGGTGATCCTCAGTATATTCACCATGTTGTGAAACCATCACCACTGTCTGATTCTGGAACATTTTCATTGCCCCCGAAAGAAGCTCCATACTCATTAGCAGTCACTGCCCATTCCTCCCTCCCTCCACCCCCTGGCAACCACTAATCTACTTTCTCTCTGTAGATGTGCTTATTCTGGACATTTCATATAAATGGAATCATACAAATGTGGTCTTTTGTGACTGGCTTCATTTGCTCAGCATAATGTTTTCAAGGTTCCCCCCATGTTGTAGCATGGATCAGCACTTCATTTCTTTCTTTGCAGTGTAATATTCCATTGTTATGGATATATCGCATTTTGTTTATCCATTCATCAGTTGATGGACATTCTGGTTCTTTCTGCTCTCTGGCTATTATGAATAATGATGCTGTGAGCATTTATTTACAAGTTTTTTGTGTGGACAGGCATTTTCATTTTTCTTGGATATATATCTAGAGATAGGACTGCTGGATCATATGGTAAGTCTCTGTGCAAGCACTCACACAATTAAACTGTTCCCTTTTTGTTTTTGTTGCCAGGCAGAAATGGTGCATAGTGCTTTCCAGGCCCAGCGAGCTTTCCTTCTGATGGCCTCTCAGTACCAGCAACCCCAAGAGGTAAGAGTGTATCCCGAGAACCGAGGGTGCCCAGGGAATGGGCAGTGTAAGATAGAAAACAGAAAAGCAACAGAACCATTTACTGTGAGACACATCCCGAAAATGAGATGCATAGGACTGAAAGTTCTGTCTCTAATCCAGATTATAGTACAAAACGTTTCTTTGGCCTTTACAGTCTTATTATGACCAAATTTATACTGTGACATTCGACATCACCTATTTAAAGGGTCAGTTTATCTACATGGCCTGTATTCTCTTCGTTTTTACTAGTCTCACAACCAATTTGTAATTAAGGGAGTATTTACTACTAATTTTTAGTTCATACTTTGTGCTTCTTTGTTATCAAAAACTGCTAGATTGCTGCTTCTCAAACTCTAATCTTCATCTGAGTCAGTCTGGACTCAGTGATTTGTTAACGTGTGGAGTCTGGGTCGTAGGTCCAGAATAGAGCCCAGGAGTCCGTAGTTCTAACAAGCTCTCAGTGATGCTGATGCTGCTGGTCTGTTGCTACATTTTGAGTAGCAAGACTCAGGCATCCCCATCTGAAATGCCCACCAGCACAAAATCCTTTTGTAGACAAGTACCAAGCTCGTGTTCTTTATTCCTATCATGTCTATATCAAAGCAGGCTGTTATGCTGCATTAACAAACATTCACAAAATCTTAGTGATTTACAGCCCTGATGACAGTGATGACATCCAGCTCCAAATTCCCTGTCTCATTTTGGACTAAGACACATGGTTCTTATAATCTCTATTACAAAGGATTTCAAATTTTTCAACCTTGATCTATAGGGAAAAGCGTATTTTATTTCACCATCCAGTTGCACAAAACAACAGTTGTAATGAGCATTTCGTTATGATGTATTTCACATAGTCCATTCTATTGCTCTGTTCTTTTCTTCTTTTTCAAAGATTGTCACCCACTGAGTTGATTTCCTGATGTCCTTATGAGTCATCCCATCTTGCACCTTGCAAGCACCCCTCTTGTCTTAAAGACATATTACAGTGATCCTGATATAGAACAACTTGTGAAACATGTGCAGTACATCTCATGCTTTTCTCCCCTTGTTGTAATTTATAAAAATGATCTTTGGGCAAAAGATTGTTCTAATCCTTACAGTACTGTCGCTAAGAATTCTAGTGACACAGAAGAGCAAATACTGTACATCCCACTTACATGAGGGATCTTAATTAGTCATATTCTCAGAGACAGAAAGTAGCATGGTGATTACCAGGAGCTGTGGGGAGAAACAGATTGTTGTTGAATGGATAGATGGTTTCCCTTTTGCAAGATGAGAAAGTTCTGGAGATCTGTTTCATAACAGTGTGCATATACTGAACACTGCTGAACTGTGCACTTAAAAAAAGGTAATATAGGAAGCCTTTTTGGGTATTACAGACCAGGTTCTGCCAAACTATGGTCCATGGCTCAGATGCCTGCTTTTTTGAATTAAATGTTACTAGAACATGAAAAAAAAAAAAAAGAACTCTAGTGACAATTTATCAAGCCCATCTTTTCCCAGTTGATAGAAGGAGTCTCACATAAAAATGGCCAAGAAACCCCTTTTCTATATGTGTAGAATTTTGGTGCATTCAGCTCTTCACTGGATCCAGGGAGAATAGGATATTTCTAATTTGCAAGCATGAAAAATGAAGTTCAGTGATACATTTTAATGCCCTGGCCATGGAATCTAGACCTGGGCCATTACTTTACTCATCATCCAAAGTTCTCTTCATGATTACTACACATAAAAAGAGCTGCAATGCATAGTCATTTATAAGAGTTATGTGGTGAAATAAAACTGTAGAAAATGTTTATAGTTAATAGGGAGAGGTGAAACAGGTGCTGTTGGCATGGAGACATCTCCCATCACCTGGAAGAGATGTGGAAGATGATCTTTAATCATCTCTACTGTTTGTCGTTGTTCATTCACTCAGTCATGTCTTACTCTTTGCGGTTCCATCGACTGCGGCATGCCATGCTTTCCTTAACTTCACTATCTGCTGGAGTTTGCTCAAATTCATGTCCATTGAGTTGATGATGCCATCCAACCATCTCACCCTCTGTCACCCTCTTCTCCTCCTATCATCAATCTTTCCCAGCATCAGGGTCTTTTCTAATGAGTCGGCTCTTTGCAATCAGGTGGCCAATGTATCGGAGCTTCAGTATCAGTCCTTCCAATGAACGTTCAGGGTTGATTTCCTTTAGGATTGATTGGTTTAATCTTGCAGTCCAAGAGTCTCTCAACAGCCCCACAGTTCGAAAGCATCAATTCTTCAGCTCAGCCTTCTTTATGGTCCAACTCTTACATCCGTACATGACTACTGGAAAAACCATAGCTTTGATTATATGGATCTTTGTCAGCAAAGTGATGTCTCTGCTTTTGAATATGCTGTCTAGGTTTGTCATAGATTTTCTTCCAAGAAGCAAGTGTCTTCTAATTTGTTGGCTGCAGTCACCATCTGCAGTAATTTTGGAGCCCAAGAAAATAAAATCTGTCCCTGCTTCCACTTTTCCCCCTTCTATTTGCCATGAAGTGATGGGACTGGATGGCATTATCTTTTTTTTCTTAATGTTGAGTTTCAAGCCAGCTTTTTTTACTTTCCTCTTTCACCCCTATCAAGAGGCTGTTTAGTTCCTCTTCACTTTTGAAGTTAAATAAGCAGGAAAGAAACAATATATAGTCTCATCATACTCCTTTCCCAGTTGAACCAGTCCATTGTTCATGTTCAGTTCTAACTGTTGCTTCTTGACCCACGTATGTGTTTCTCAGGAGTCAGGTAAGGTGGTCTGGAATTCCCATCTCTTTAAGAATTTTCCAGTTTGTTGTGATCCACACACTCAAAGGCTTTAGTGGAGTCAGTGAAACAGAAGTAGATGTTTTTCTGGAATTCCTTTGTTTTCTCTGTGATCCAATGAATGTTGGCAATTTGATCTCTCATCTCTACCGTGAGTGACCCCAAAACTTTGGCCACAGCTGAAAATGTAACTGCTGCTAGCCCAGTGCCTCTAAAGTCCTGGAATGGGCACCACTCGGAAGGAAGGCTTGTCACAGGGGTTTTTGGGAGGTCTGCTGCCTGTGCCCCTCCACCTTAGTTTCGGACAGATGGGCAGCACCTTTGTGGTAAAGGACCATATCTGTTGTGCTGTAACTCCAGCAGGGAGTGCCTTCCTACCTACAGACACTTCCATATTTTCTTCAACAAGTCTTATGCTGCTGAGGACTTGACAGTGAAACTGTGTGAGTGTGTGTTTGCATGAAATTAATGTGTACCGGTACATAGTGGAAGGAATTAACCCTAGGTTTCCAGCTAAACGGAAGATGATTTATGGCTATTGACTGACCTGTTGATTTTATTCTATTAAAAAGACTAGGAAATCTGAGTTTTTTAATCTTCCATAAGTAAGAAAGAGTTTCTTCCACCTGCCCTCTCTTTTTCTGTCTTTATTTGACTTGCATTTTAAAAGGAAATATTGGTCACAGCACTGTTTACAATAGCCAGGACATGGAAGCCACCTAGATTTCCATCGGCAGATGAATGGATAAGAAAATTGTGGTACAAATACACAGTGGAATATTACTCAGCTGTCAAAAAGAACACATTTGAATCAGTTCTAATGAGGTGGATGAAACTGGAGCCTATTATACAGAGTGAAGTAGGTCAGAAAGAAAAACACCAATACAGTATATTAATGCATATATGTGGAATTTAGAAAGATGGTAACAATGACCCTATATGCAAGACACAAAAGAGACACAGAAATAAAGAACAGACTGTTGGACTCTGTGGGAGAAGGTGAGGGTGGGATGATTTGAGAAAATAGCATTGAAACATGTATACTACCATATGTGAAATGGTAGTATACATTGATCAGTGCAAGTTCTATGCATGAAACAAGGCACCCAAAGCTGGTGCACTGGGACAACCCAGAGAGATGGGGTGGAGAGGGAGGTGGGAGGGGGCTATGGGATGGGGGACACATGTACACCTATGGCTGATTCATGTTAGTGTATGGCAAAAACCACCACAATATTGTAATGTAATTAGCCTCCAAATTAAAATAAATAAAATAGTTTAAAAAATAAATAAATTAGTTTTAAAAAAATAAATAAATAAAAGGAAATATTGGGACTTCCCTGGTGGCCTCGTGGTTAACAGTTCACCTTGCTAAGCAGGGGCCGCAGGTTCGATCTCTGATTGGGGAATCAAAGTCCCACGTGCTGTGCAATTACTGAGCCCATGTACTCAGGAGCCCACACTCATCACAGCTAGAAAATCTGTGCCCCTCAATGAAAGATTCTACGTGGTGCAACAAAGATCCAGTGTACTGCAGCTAAGACTTGAGGCAGCCAAATAAATAAATAATTATTTAAAAAAAAGAAAGAGGAGATAGTGCCTTCCTGTGCACTGAGCAGGAATCTAAAACTAATTTTTTGTCCTTTCATTATTTAAAGAGTCTGAGAAATTAGAAGAGAAAGGAGGGTGAGAGACCCCTTCTGTCCATTCCTCCAGCTAGTGATATGCATGGCCCACAACAGTGCTCTGCCGGAGCACTCAGTAAGGATTTTCTAAGCTGCGGGAAGTAATCCAATTTGTTGATAATTTATTAATCTTAAACCAACCAGCCTAGTAGTTAACCTTAGTACTTAAGCTAATTACTTAGATACACTGAGAGATTCCAATAATTTATGGGTTTGTGCCCATAGGTTTGAGATTTTAAAAATATATATATTAATTTGTGAGGGTGGTCAAGGGTAGAATCTTTGGCTTGGGCCTACCTGGATTTGAACCCCAAATCTTCTACTCTTTAGCTTTGTGAATTTAAACGCAAGAAAAACAAAAAGGATCTTTTTTTTTTTTTTTTTTTCAGGATGGCTACTGGCACATTAATCTGATAAAGTCCACAAGAAACTCCCACTGAATTGAGCCACTCTCACTAAACCAACTTGTCAAGTTACCCACTTAAGAAAGCAGTTAAATTCTCTTAGCCCATGTTTCCTTATTTTTAATAGGGATAATAGTTCTTATCTCATAGAGTTATTGTGAGGATTGAATGAAAAAAAATATGCAAGGGTCAAGTGATTGAATAGGAGACTTTAGTACTAGTTAGGTTTGTCCAACTGCTTTAAGCAGAAGTCCCTAATTCTCATTTTTCTTGCTTACCTGAGGTCTGCTCTGGTGTTTTTGATTGACAGTCTTCCATATGGTCATTCAGGGACCAGGCATCTTCCATCTTTCAGCCCCTTCCTGACTCCAAGTCCTCAGCCACTGACTCGGGAAAGACAATGCAGGATCATTCCTGGAAAGGTTTTATGGGTCAGACCTGGAAGTGGCATATGTCACCTCTGCCTTCATTCAGTCTCTTGGACACTTGTAGTTGCAAGGGTAGCTGGGAAATTTAATCAGCCTGTATGCTGGGAAGGAGAAATTCATGGATTTGGTGAGTATTTAGCCAGTCTGCCAGAGTGGGTAAGTTGGCTTGACTAAAATGAGGTCTGTCTCAGTGGAAGTATCTTTCTAAACTCTCAAGTGGGTTTTTCTGGGCTAATCCCCTAGGAGGCATCCAGAGAAAGATAAGAAAACTTTCAAATCTGACCACTGAATTTGTTTTCACTGTACTTGAGTAAAGAGAGATCTAGAGATATAGATACATGTATATAGAGATCTCAATGTTTCTTTTAACTAGAGTGAGTTCATCACCCTCCCCCGCTTTTTTTTTTTTTTTTTTGCCTCTGTATTGTTTAAAACAAGGTGTCAAATTATTGTCCAGTATTTTGAAATGGCAAGCAAGTAGTCATGTGACTTTGATCTCAGAACATGCCTTGAGTAAATTAGGTGGGGCTAGTGGCAGGTCTGGAAATTGTAAAGAAAAAGCAAACGAATGAACAAAGACAAACTCCCAAGTGTTCCTTAAGTCCCTGCCCAGAAAATGTCACAGCGTAGCTCAGTCACGATTGCTGCATCTTGAAAGATTTGGCCACAATGAGTACTGCCGAGTTCTATTGTTAGTGGGCATATGACAGGTAATGTAATGCAATAGAGCAGTTCTGGCCCTAATACAAAGTGAAATGTCTCCTTTAAAATATTGCCTTAAAGCTTTCTGTCTTCATGTAAAGGTATCAAGAAAATATTCTGTTGAGTAACTGCTGTTATTTATATGTGTTGAACAAGTCTTTTTAATGGTTTTTTAAATATGTAAGTCTACACTTATCTGGAAAACAGAAAAATAAAACTGCAACAGAAGTAAAAGTTAACAAGTTTTCATCTTTTGTGTCATGGTCACTTACGTTTACATTTGAGAGTAGTATTTCCCAGTGTTCAGAGTTTCAAAAAGGAGTAGCATCTTAGAACCTAATCGGTGACTCACTTTATGGCCTTTTCCAAATTAACTGTCTCACTTCATAAATACAGTCCAAATAAGTTTGGACTCATTGATATTACTAAGTGGATGGTTCTCTTAGCTATCAACTCAAAAGCACTCAAAGACAATACATGCTTTTAATTTCTGAAGAGATAGGCTTAAACCCAACTGAAATGTCTGCCCAAGTACAGTCTATGATGAGCAGGTAAAAACAGGTTACAAACAGAGACTTACAGGATTGAACTTTTTGTAACCAGCAGCTTTATAAATAGCATTTTGTGTTGTATTTGGAGAAGTGAGGCAAAAAGAAGCCTTTGCTTTTCACATGAGCCTTTCCAGGGACAGAAAATTGCCTTGGTAATTACACCCGGGCTCCATGTGTAGGCTGGATGTTGATGCTGGTTCATGAAGAATGAAGCACCCGGGAAGGAAGGAGAGGAAGAGGTTCGTTGATATCATCAGGGTCTGCTTGAGTTGACAGCTTGAAGCTACCCAGTCGGGGCTGAATCCCAACAGGAAAGTGAATCATTAGTTTATCAGGATGCAGAGAGGAGGATAATCAGAAAGGAGGGTAATGCTGTCATTCTTCTGCCCAGACTGTTTGCTTTAGCAACATAAAGCTGTGAATGAGCCTGTGAGCTGTGACAGTGGGTTAGTAGCTTTATAGGTATTTAGAAACCCAGGACTATGGAGGCAGAAGGGATTTGCTAAGATCCTGTCCTGTTGGACATCACTCATGGTGACTATTTTTTTTTTTAATCTGATAAGGCACATTAGCTCATTTCTCTTTGTGTAAGACATGAATTAGATAATGAATGATTGCCCAAAGGAAGTGAGGTGGTTATCACACACATGGGATTTGGGGGATTATCCAAGGGGGTAAAGGTTAATAAAGAAGGATAATATCCTTTGTTTTATCCACTATTTCATACTAAATTTGTTACAGTTCCAGACTGCCTCAATGGCAAATTCTGCTAAGAGGTTAGGGCTACGTATGTGGCTAGGGAATTTTTCATTCTCCCTTTAGTCAAGTTTGGGGATCACATTGCATTTTTCATAACATTATCAGCTATTTTTCTTTCTCCACTGTGATGCTTCCTATCTGTTTGCTAGACACCATAAATCTGATATTTCAAAATTGGTAGGGTTACAAGTTTTTCTCTTACAACCTGATTCAAAAATTAATTTTAAAAGAGGTTATTAACATTGTTCAACAAATCTTTTTAAAAGCCAAACATGTTTTAGCCTTTGGATTTGCTACTTGTTCGTCATTTCAGCAGCCTTAACATGAGTCCTCTCTGCAAGACGTAACTTCTATCATCTGTACAAAGCTGTATATGCGAAAATAGCAGACAGGGAGAAGGTAATTCCAGCTGGCATTCCAGTCTGGATCCGCTGTCATAAATTACTTAGCAGAGGGCATGGTCCGTTACTTTTTATGGTCATGTTCTATATTTGTATGTGCTGTGGGTGGGTCACATGACAGTACCATCATTTGATATTAGTGTTTATGTGCACCAGCCAGTGAGGGCTGGATTTAAGCTACACGCTGCAGCACTTTTAATCTGTACACTTAGCCCTTAATTGAAAATGCAGACACTTCCCTAAGTACTAAAATTACAAATAACTCAGAATAAATTTTACATAATTATTTTTAGGAGAAGACAAACTACTGTATCATCTCACTAATTGAAATGCACTGTGCCTTCCAGAGATTTTAAAACATAAATTTTGAACAGGAACAGGCCAACATTGCCAGAATAATAAAGACCCATATTCACCACTTAATGTCTTCCAGCTCCTCTCCTAAGTTGAACAAGAGAGCATCTTACTGATGACAATTTTTTTTAGTGAAGATGCCTTTCCCAAACTAATGGAGAGAAGAAAACACACACATGCTTTCCCCCTTCTGTTCCCCACTTTGCTTCCCCCCAGCTGGCAGCAAACACCTAGAGAATGTACTTCTTCCTGGACGATTACCTCTTTTCATAAACTGAACAGGAAAAAAGAATGTTCTTGTCAGGTTTTTGGTAGATTAACTGCTGCCAGGATTAGTGTTTCTATATCTGGAATCGCTTATTAGGTAAATTTGCCTGTTAAGTAGTTACTTCAGATCTTTGTTAAACCCTGTTTACCTTACATATTCCAGCCCTCTTTAATTTCCTCCACTCTATTAATTTATTTCTTGGATCTTTTTTTTTTTTTTAAGCCAAACATTTACTGGATCCCCTGCTATATAGCAGTCACAGCATTTGGCATTTCTGCATCTATCATTAGCTCATTTGTGGGAGAAAATACTTTGGGAAAATAGGGTCTGGGTGACGTTATTTATCATGATTCATATATTTCTGCACTTTGCACTTATCTTTGTAATTACTGCGCTCTTTACCACCATGACCACTATTTGAACTTTCCTACCTACTCTCCTCTATTAAGGAACATATTCAACATGTTTCTGATGGTCTCTTTATAGCTTTGAACTCCCCAGCACCTTATAGTAGTTTCTGTCAACACAGAAGTAACTCGTTTACATGACATTTTAGGAACAGCCCACCATTACTTTCTGTGCATGTTTTCCATCCCCTCAACAAGATTCTAAGAGCTTCAGGGAGCCTGAGAGTTGATGTGTCTTTGCTTTTATGACTCGTTGTGGTCTTAACTGTATTTTATTTGATGTCAAGTTTGATCAAAAAAAGACCAGCTCAGGCTTCTGACACTTTGGGTTGGTTTGAGGAATAAAACCTAGGTTAATAGATTCCAGTAGTAGAGGAAGGGAACGGAAGAACAAGGTGAAATGACATTTTTATTTAGTGGTACTTTTATCTTAAAAAAAAAAAAAGAAAACGATATTGGGAGATTTATATGGTATGGATTGAGATATCAGTTGAAGGTATAACTGCTAAAATGTAAGCTGTGGATCAGCCACATCAGATTCACCTTGAAAAAGTGTTCTTCAGGGGAATTTGGAAAAGGGAAAGTTAGAGGAAGAACAGGGGGCCTGGGGTTAGGAAGGCATTTCATTTCAAGGATGCCGTTTCACTGCTGCATACTGTCACAAAACGAGTGCCTCTGAGGCTACCACTGAATGTTTCGTTTCTGGATGTTCAGAGCGAATGACAAGAAATGAGCTCGGCCAGATTTGGGTGGCAGATGTAGCTCAAGCATTCAGTGATGGTAGAATATAGGTTCTGAAAAGTGTGCTGACTCAATTCACACAGGCTATGGAGGTCCAGCTGGCCTGGTATTTACATGCTGTTGAAAATATTCCAATTAGATTTCCCTATATAGAGTTTTCATGTAAATTGTGAAGAGTGGTACTTTCTTGAGGCGGTGACATTGTTGTGAGTGTCCAGCACCAGTCCTCTAAAACTGGTAATTTCACAGTTAGAACCGAAGTGACTGCAGTGCAGAAGAACTTCAGGCTTGATCCCATCTTCGTCCATCTGGATTCTCTGTATAGGATAACGGGTAGCGCCTCACCCAAATTGGATTTCAATTGGTTTAAACAGCAGGAGTCCATCATTTCCTTTGGCTGGATAGCTTACGGTTGAATGTGTTTACTGTTCCTTTTGGAAAGTCATAAGTTGGAACAGGAACAAGGATATAATTTGAAACTTCACATGTTACCAACCTGACAGCAAATGAAGCACAGAGAGGGCAAACTACACATAATAAAAACCAAGGTACAGCTAAAACATTATCATTATTTAAAACGGGGGAATGTAGCTCCAAGTCCTATAAAGAGGTTATAAATATATTGTTAACTTTGAGTCCCTCATGAATTTTAGCGCTTCCATGATAGCTTGGTGGTATGGGTTTGATCCTTCCTGAGTCAGGAAGATCCCCTGGAGAAGGAAACGGCAATCCACTCTAATATTCTTGCTGGAAATCCCAAAGATAGAGGAGCCTGGCAGGCTACAGTCCATGGGTTGCAAAAGGGTTGGACACGACTGAGCGGCTGAGCAACAACTACAAATGAATTTTAACTTCATATGCCACTCAGTTAAAATTCTGAAAGAGATGGGAATACCAGACCACCTGACCTACCTATTGAGAAACCTATATGCAGATCAAGAAGCAACAGTTAGAACTGGACATGGAACAACAGACTGGTCCCAAATAGGAAAAGGAGTACGTCAAGGCTGTATATTGTCACCCTGCTTATTTAACTTACATGCAGAGTACATCATGAGAAACGATGGGCTGGAAGAAGCACAAGCTGGAATCAAGATTGCCAGGAGAAATATCAATAACCTCAGATATACAGATGACGCCACCCTTATGGCAGAAAGTGAAGAGGAACTAAAAAGCCTCTCGATGAAAGTGAAAGAGGAGAGTGAAAAAGTTGGCTTAAAGCTTAACATTCAGAAAACAAAGATCATGGCATCCGGTCCCATCACTGCATGGCAAATAGATGGGGAAACAGTGGAAACAGTGTCAGACTTTATTTTTTTGGGCTCCAAAATCACTGCAGATGGAGACTGCAGCCATGAAATTAAAACACGCTTACTCCTTGGAAGAAAAGTTATGACCAACGTGGCAGCATATTCAAAAGCAGAGACATGACTTTGCCAACAAAGGTCCGTCTAGTCAAGGCTATGGTTTTTCCAGTAGTCATGTATGGATGTGAGAGTTGGACTGTGAAGAAAGCTGAGTGCCGAAGAATTGATGCTTTTGAACTGTGGTGTTAGAGAAGACTCTTGAGAGTCCCTTGGACTGCAAGGAGATCCAACCAGTCCATCCTAAAGGAGATGAGTCCTGGGTGTTCTTTGGAAGGAAAGAAGCTAACGCTGCAACTCCAGTACTTTGGCCACCTCATGGGAAGAGTTGACTCATTGGAAAAGACTCTGATGCTGGGAGGGATTAGGGGCAGAAGAAGGGGACGACAGAGGATGAGATGGCTAGATGGCATCACCGACTCAATGGATGTGAGTCTGAGTGAACTCCAGGAGTTGGTGATGGACAGGGAGGCCTGGCATGCTGCGATTCATGAGGTCGCAAAGAGTTGGACACGACTGAGCAACTGAACTGAACTGATATCATAGCTTACCTATCTGAAACTGATAATGGCTCTAGTAAATAGTCATCAATAAAAATTTACTTGACATTTTTAGAATTTGAAGGATCTTTTTATCGTTAAAATACGTTTTGTGGGAAAATGAGAACTGCATTTCCTTTTTCTCTTTTGACAGGATTTCTCTGGTCTGGGACAGAGACATTCATAATCATTCTATAATTCTCTAATACTGTACCTGAGACTGAATCATCTTTTTTTTTTTTTAATGTTGTTGTTGTTCAGTTGCTAAGTCATGTCAGACTGCAACCCCGAGGACTGTAGCCCACCAGGCTCCTCTGTCCATGGGATTTTCCAGGCAAGAATATTGGAGTGAGTTGCCATTTCCTTTCCCAGGGGATCTTCCTGGATCAGGGATTGAACCTGCGTCTCCTCCATTGGCAGGCAGATTCGTTACCGCTGAGCCACCAGGGAAGCCCAAGCAACTGAAGAGTCACAGCATTCAGTGTTTGAGACAGGACTTTTGCTTCTGATCATTCCAATCAATTTCCTTTGTTGATATCTGGAGATGTATTTGGCATGGGTTGGAGTACTCTCTTGGTTGAGTCACAGAAGAGCAATGGGAAGAAAGAGCCGAGAAGGATCAGCATATCTCCTTTTTTATATCAGTCAAGAGGGAGAGAGGAGGTTGTCAGCCAGGCACGTGGCTGTGCACCTGGGGACTTTTTAGCACGTGACTTTTCTGAACCACTCTGCGCTTATTTTCTTCTTTGTGTTTTTGTCCATCGTTTGTAGCCCCAAGGCCCTGAAAGTGTTAGAAAGTAGGTGTTAATTAGTAAGAAGGTAGCGATAAAGGAGTGAAACTGTGAAATACGGGGCTGCCCGTGGTGTTACAACATGTCATGGAACCACCTTTCTTTCCTTTGATTTGTTATTAGTATCTTTATTTCCAGGCAGGTTACCCTACACTTCGTTGTTTTCCCCAGATTGATTGACTCATCATGTTCTTAGGTTGCCCCTGGCACCACAACAGTTTGACTGTTGACTTAGGTTGTGAGTAATGCCTTCAGTCACTGCCCGTCAGTACCAGGGAGAGATTAATATAGTAGAATGCGATTATTCAGTCCTGCCGAGGGAGGAACACCCAGCCCTGTGTCCAGCGGCCATAGTAGGTGCTCAGTAAGAGGCTGAGTGAGTTAACCATCTAAAGCCAGCAGAACCCTAGACATTCACGATGATTAAGACCTTCTCCCCAGACCACTTATTAAATGAATACCTGGGAACCTTCCTTTATCTTTGTGGAAACAAACAGTACATGGAAAATCAACTCCAATTGCTTTTTACAGTGAGAGAATCTCAGTGCGACTGGAAGAGGAGAGTCTTCTCTCTGTACTTATTGGATAGATATTCTCTGGCAAAAAGGAGATTCATACTCAACAAGACCATAGGAAGACCTTAGCATAATCATCTCCTGGTCTATAAAAATAAGTATTATTATTTCCATATAGATAAGGAATAAAGCACAGAGAGATTACTTATCTGGTATCCCTCAATAAAGCAAAAAAAAAAATTGAATGCCAGATTTTTCTAATTCTAATTATGAATTTATCACCTCAGTCTGTCTTTCATTTGGCTTTTGGTTCCGTATAATTTTCTTTAAAATGCTAATTAAATTATGTTCTTCCTACCTGAACATCAAGATAATTGGCTTATAAGATCTCCCAAAGTGTGAGTGTCACCACAAATTTCACCCGTGATCTTTTTTTTTTTTTGCTCTGAAAGGTTTTAGGTGGTTTTAATCTTGTTTGGTTTTTTCGTATGTGGAACATTTATTTTCACTAATAATGGGACTTCAAGATAGATTTAGCTCATTTAAAAAGAGTACATTTGCTGAAATTTCCATGACCTCATTTTCTTGACCTCATAGAGGATGAACATCATTCCATTTTGTCCCTGATTTTTTTTGGTTTCGTTTTTAAAAAAGTGAATTTAAGAAATTCTACAGGTAATAAACACTATGCTCAAATGACTTATATTACTTCACACCCTCCTCAGTTCTATGTCAAAGTATTTTTTCTTCTTTTCCCATAGAACATAATTAAATATTCACATTTTCTCATATCAAGCAAATTTTAATAGTATAATTTTAGCGGACATATACTGTATCCAATAATTATATATGACACTGTTTAATTGGGCATTCTATTTCTGAGTTACTTTTGGTTGATCATAGATTCTTATGATCCATATCTTAATTTTTTATTCTATTCTCCAATAAATGTTAGCCTGTACATATAAAACATTTTTTTGTATTTATAAAGTAGAATGAGTAGAGAAGATCATCAGATAATGATCAGTCTTTATGCAGAACAAACACCCTCCAGTGTCCTCATATACCAGTTATTGCAATCCCTAAGCTTAGGGAGAAATACTGAAGAGATGAGGTGAAAGGATTGTTTCAAGAGGTGAAATGCTAAAAGAGATTTAACCCACAGGGGTTGGGTCATGGCTTGCCTCTTTTATTGCTATTGCTTATGAGAAAAAAACTTTATTCATATAATATTGCCTAAGTAGAATTAAGTTGATATTGTTTTCTAATATTTATGAGTATTGTTGGGCTTCCCTAGTGGATCAGTGGTAAAGAATCCAGCTGCCAATGTAGGAGACATGGGTTCGATCCCTGGGTTGTGAAGATTCCTTGAAGAAAGAAATGGCAACCCACTCCAGTATTCTTGGCCTGGGAAATCCTAAGAGCCTGGTGGGCTACAGTCCATGGGGTCTCAAAAGAATTGGACACGACTTAACAACTAAACAACAACATGAATGCTCTGGGTATGTGTTTATTAAATGTGACTTTGTCTCCCACATGTGATAGATGTTAGCGCTAGACTTATTTCTATTGAAAAGAAAATATTTTCAATTCTGTCATTCGGGTTGTCTCAAACACCAGTTGTTGCAATTTTCATTTTTGTTTCTCTTTGTTCAGCTTTATCTCTGTTCTTTATTCAGGCATGTCTTGAGCAGAGTTTGTTATGCAATTACTAGCTTTATTTCTTCTTGCAACTTCCTCAGTGTTATCATATATATTTTTTTATGTTGCTTGGGACACAAATATTTACTATTTCAGATAGGTTGTGTCTTTCGCAATCCTATAATGATCCTTCATGCAGTTTTATTCAGAATACTTTTTTTAATCTGGTAGCATTATAAGTTTTCTTATTTATTTGGTCTCCTAATTTCTTTGGAAACTTATCTAATCAATCATTCCCTTCTTTCTCTCCCTACTGACTCCTATTTAATCTGCAAACCAAATCGTTTCTCTCTCCTTTAAAAAATAAAAACGGCTTCCGTGGCTACCTGCAGCATCTCTTTCCTCCCTGCGCTCGCAGATGTCTCAGGAAGACTCTGTCCTTCCTCTCCGTCACCTCTCCGTCACTGTTCAGTCTCCTTCATCTGTCCTCTCTCCTTATCATTTTTCCAGAAAAGCCTTTCTCGTTGGCGTGGTATCTTCCTAATTGTCCTCATTCCATTCACCTTCCTTAAAGAATTTTTATCAATGACTGTCCTTCTCCTCAAAGATTTTCCTTCCCTTGGGAGTGAACTTTATTCTTTTAAGTTGTCTGTTTCATTTAATTTCTTTGTCTGACTTATCTCCATTCCTCTGCCCTTTAAATGTATGTATTCCTTCAAAGTTTCATTCTTTGTCAGCCAAAGAGGATTTTCTTGAGTATAGTCTGTCCCTGGTCAATTTAACCATGTCCCTGATACTATCTGTCACCCCTACACTAGTGGTGCCAACTGTCCATCTCCAGACTCCAGGCCTTACTCCTTAATCCTGGGTCTGGATTAACGCTGCATGAGCTGTAAATGCACTTTTTTTGGAGCCACACACAGAAACTGTGTTCTCCTTTCTGGATCTTTGTCTCAGGTGTTGGAACTCCATCACCTGACTTCTTTTCCTTCACCCCCTCATGTCTAACCCATCTCTGAATCCTGACAACACTCTGACCACAAGAATCTGCATCTAAAACCTTTGCTCCAATCCCAGGGCCCTAGTGCAGGAAAAAAAGAGGGGAGAAGTATGAGAAAGAGGGAAGGAAGGAAAAAAGAAGAGAGAGAAGAAAGGAGAGGAGGAGGAAGAAAGGATAAAGAAAAGTGAGAAAAAAGTTGAAAAGAGAAAGATAGAAGAGAGAAAGAAGGGGAAGATAGAAAAAGATCACATGGTTTTTGAATTTTTAAGTAAAGGTATTACAAGCATGCCTTTTACAAAACTAAAATAAAAGGATGTAAGAAGAAAAAAATGCCACCACTCACGGACAAACACTATTGGTTTAGCCTCTTAAAGCTGATTTCTCTGCCTCAAAACTTCTCCTCCAGCCTGTTCCCCATTCTCTCACCATAGGTACTGTTACAAAACAAAGTGAACAAATAGAAAACAAAATTAGTCTGGAATCCTGCCATTGTTTCCCGTGACCTGTGCAATCAAGTCTATTGGCTCTGCAGGAGGCCCTTTGCACTGCACTGTTTCTGCACATGGGTCCTCTCCCCAAAACTCCTCTCCCACAACAAATCCAATATCCCAATGACACTGGAGGACCAAGTTCTGGAAAAAGAATGATGGACCCAAAATGTCCCTTCCTAATCCATACCTTTGTCATTATAATAGATATATCATATTCATAATTTGATTAGCTGTGTTTAGAAACACCAAGAGCTGCTTTCTTCAAGAGTTTGAGGTCTTATGAGGGCAAAAGATCAATTTAAAGGGGGTACATCGTAATCTCTGATGAGCTGATGGGCGCTCGTAGGTGGCAATCTTGGAACGCTGCCTGAAGGTTGGAGAAGTTGAAAACAGAGTTGTAAAGAAGGGGCCCCTTGAACCAAGTCTTGCAAGATAAGTAGGATTTAAGTCTGTGAAATTGCATCTAACACAGGAAGAAGCCCAGGTATCTCTGCTCTAGACTTTAAGTGGGTTAAATCTTAGACAGTCCTCTCCCATCCTACCTATTATAATTGACGTGGTGCTAAATGTGTTTAAACAACAGATTGTTGAGTTTTATTTTTAACTCAGTCAATAACTTCTTTTGTTTTAATAATAAGCAAGTTTAGTCTGTTCACATTTTAAGCTAGGCCAAAAGGTAAGCTTAAGTAGTCTACTTCTTAACACTTTAACATTAATGTATTTCAGGGGGAAAAAAGCATTTTAATTGCTCCTATTTATTTTTATTATTCAGAGAAGGCAGTGGCACCCCACTCCAGTACTCTTGCCTGGAAAATCCCATGGACGGAGGAGCCTGGTAGGCTGCGGTCCATGGGGTCGCTAAGAGTCGGACACGACTGAGTGACTTCACTTTCACTTTTCACTTTCCTGCATTGGAGAAGGAAATGGCAACCCACTCCAGCACTCTTGCCTGGAGAATCCCAGGGACGGCAGAGCCTGGTAGGCTGCTGTCTATGGGGTCGCACAGAGTCGGACACGACTGAAGCGACTTAGCAGCAGTAGCAGCAGCATTTTTATTATTAACTAAATAAACTTTTATTCCCTTTCAGGAAATAAAGGGAGTCTTTCATTTCCCTCATTCAAATGTGTTTGTATGAATAGTCCCAGGTCCATGGGGCTTTTGCTCATCCCCTTTGAAGTTGCAAAACTATTACGAGAGTTCAGTCTGTTAACTGGGGATTTTGACTTATTTATTCTTGATGAAATTTATCATACATATTTGTTATATCTTTTTAAAGTTAATTTTTAAAAATATGTGTTTACTTAGTTTTAGCTGCATCGGGTCTTTGTGGCAGCACTGGCTCTTCATTGTGCTGTGGGGCTTCTGTCTAGGTGTGGCTCATGGGCTCCAGAGCTCATGGGCTCTGTCGTTGCTACATGCGGGCTCTCTAGTGGTGGCACACGTGCTTAGTTGGGGAATCCTAGTTCCCTGACCAGGGAGTGAACCTGCGTCCCTGAGTTGGAAGGCAGATTCCTAACCACTAGACCACCAAATAAGTCCCTATTTTTATATCCTGTTGTTTGTCTTTTTCAGACCATTTTATTGGCAAGGAGGTTACTATCTCGCAGATTTTTCTCAAATCTGTGTGCCCCAGGGTACAGAGCATACGTCTCTTTTATTTGATTCTTCTTTTCCCTCCTTTGTTTGCTTTCCAGTTCTTATAGACAGTTCTGTGAGAATCTTTTGGCTTCCTAAGATGTCACGTGTATACACGTCAATGTAAAGGACTTAGTTGGCATGCAAGTGGCCACACTGCAGGGAGACATAACCAACAGTTGACTCACCCTATTGGGTGCAGATAAGGGGATGACCAAGCATCCAGTTTAACTGGAACTCATTATTACTATGGGATGAGATGGGCTTGGGCACCTGGGCCAGAGAACCAAATACAAGTCCATAAAGGGAAGGTGTGAAAGGATGGAAACTCAAAGCTGCATGGAGCCCCAGGACCCCTCAAAGTCACATTCTCAGATAGCCTCCGTTGCGGGACCACGGAGTCCTTAGAGAGGCTGGCCTTACAGACAGATTAGAGATCTCCTTCTGGGATTGCCGGCACTATTGTTTTCACATCAGGAACCACCAGCTCCTGTTCAGTTATAAGAAAAGTGGACTATCCTAATAAACTGTATACGAGAGGAGCCCGAATAAAACCAGAAGAGCATACCCTAGAAAAAGCCTACAGATTCTCTGATGCATCTTTCCCGTATGTCTTCTGGACACACGCAGGCCGCTTCTGTTTGGAGTTAGGGAAGTTCAGTGGGAAGACGAGTCCAGAGAGCACATTGGGAAACTCAGAACCATTCCCACGTCCATGTCCGTGGAAGATTGTTGTTTGCTAGTCTGAATTGAGAACAATTTTTGCAGACCAAAATTGCAGGTGATTGATTCCATTTGTTTTCCTTCCAGAATGCTCCCCTGACAGTGAGGATGTTTGTGGGTCTGGAGAAGTAGAAAAGATTCATTTCTGTACCACTTTTCATGCGTCTGCTCCTGAGTATTCAGTACTCGACGCCCCTCCTCTTAGGCAAGCCCTTGTAATGAGCTCCCCTGTCATGAATTGTTGGAACCCACAGCCTGGCTCAAATGACCAAGGGGTGCCTCTTTGTCAGACACACGCTGTGCATCTGGCAGCATCGCCAGGGGTAACCTGATAGGGCTCACGATTTTAATTTTAACCAAAAATACATCTGCCGGGTCCATTTCAACTGACAGGATAAATATCATATTTCTTTACCAGTTTGTAAACACCTTGCTTTTCATCTCCATCTAACATGTTTCCCTGGTGTTTTACAAATAGAAAAATCACGTTGGAGCCACATGGGACTGAGCATATGTGTTGTGAGTGTCAGTCAAGTGTGGGGGTAGCTTTACGCGGATCTGGGTGCAGTGCGAGCAAGGCGTGTGCACCTGGCCAGGAGGTGTGGCGTGACAGCGCCGGGGAACTGTCTGAGTGAAGGTGAGTCTCTCAGTTGTGTCCGACTCTTTGAGACCCCGTGGACTATCCACCACTGGGCTCCTCTGCCCATGGGATTTTCCAGGCAAGAATACTGGAGTGGGTTGCCATTCTGTCCTCCAGAAGACTTCCCAACCCAGGGAAGAATTGTCTAAGAAAACCCCACAGACAGTATGGTGTTGGGACCGCTCAGCAGCTGCCTGTGGACAGCTGGAGTTGTCCTTGTTACAGATGAAGGATGAAGCTGTTATTCTCAGGGTCCACGTCCCGTTGCTTCTTCAGACCCGAAGTTGATTTTCTTTCACTCCCTTTGAAAATCATTATGATATTCTACTGTGGAGATTCTTCTGAATGAATCTAAAATGTGTGTGCTGTGCTCAGTCATGTCCAATTCTTTGCCACCCTGTGGACTGTGGCCCACCAGGCTTCTCTGTCCATGGGATTCTCTAGGCAAGAATACTGGAGTGGGTTTCCATGCCCTCCTCCAGGGGATCTTCCAATCCAGGGATCAAACCCATGTCTTCTGCATCTCCTGTGCTGCAGACAGATTCTTTACCTCTAAGCCATCAGAGAAGCCTCTGAATGCAAAATGCAAGGCACAAATGCTGTTTTTGACAGTGAGACGGCCAATAGAGGAAGGATGGCACTTATTTTGTGAAGTCAGGAAGATAATTTGACATGAGTAAAATGGCGTATAGAAATAATAAACAGATTTCCCAGTTCTGAGCCACTCCCCTCCCAATCCTAACATAAATGGCATAAGTACTGATGGCCTTTTGTGTGAATATTTATGAGACCTTTTAATTAATCTCAAAATTATTTTATTGCCTATTAATTTTCACAGTGTCACTCTAGAGCACAAGGGTAGTAATGTTATATGCCATCTACAGATGGAGAGATCAAAGCTCACAGATGTTCAGTTTCAGAACTTGCCAGAGACCCGGAGTGATCAGCTGGGCTCTTCCCAATCCAGAGTACAAGCCTCTGGTTCCCACCTAGCTTTGCCCCACCAGACTTGGTAGCCCGGGGTACTCTGACCCGACCCAAGGCTGGGTCTGTGAAATCAGGTCTAGGATTAGCCCTGGGATCCCATGGGCATGCTGGATTCGGACCTCACCGTCTCAGCGTCCTTTTCCTGCAGGACAAGCTCTTCTCTCCCCTCCACTCCTTCTTTTGTATTCAGCGCTTTCTTGCTCTTGGTTGATTTCCACTGACCCTGGAAAAGGGTCAAATGATAACTAAGGAGTTATTAATTATAATAAGGTCAAGTTTTCCAAAAAAGTGCAGGCATTTTGAAAGGAAAATCTGAATGGCAGTCAGGTCTTCTCAACCTTACTTTTTTTTCCCTGTCTCAAATGCTCTTTCCCTTTATTATCAGAAACCAGAGGTTCGTAGAACTTTATTTGGAAGTCCTCTTGAAACTACACCTCCATGCAGGCTCTGCCAGGCCCTCACATAGTGCAGGGACTTCTGAGGATGAGGGGGAACGAGGGAAGAAGGAATGGAAGGAGGACATGCATGTTCCCACCATCCACAGCGCCATCACGCTGTGAAGGCTTAAAAACCCAAACATCCCTCATATCCGGCAATGTCCTATGTGTGTGTGTGTGTGCTAGGTCCCTTCTGTGGTGTCCGACTCTTTGCAACCCTATGGATCATAGCCCACCAGGCTCCTCTGTCTGTGGAATTTTCTAGGCAAGAATACTGTAGTGGGTGTCCTTGCCCTCCTCCAGGGGATCTTCCTGACTCAAGAGTTGAACCCCATCTTACGTCTCCTGCATCTGCAGGTGGGTTCTTTACCACTAGTGCCACCTGGGAAGCCCATCTTTGTGGCCAGATAGGGTCTAAGGCCCAATATGAGAGAAAAATCCTACAAAATGATAGGAAATAAAACTCTGGGAATTTATGACTGTTGATCATTTTAATTTTTTCAAGAGAAAAATACCTAGATAAGTAATTTTTAAGCATGGCCAGGATATCATAAAAAGACCGTAGAAGTAATAAAAAAAGACTCTTCCTTAAAAGAGTCCCTAATACCATCACATGGGATCATTAAAGGCTAGGGATCTAAAAACGTTTGCTCTTGCTGACTCTGACCATAGTCCAAAGGCCAGCTGAAGAATTAGACGCTATGGAGGTGGAGACCGTTGTATCAGTCCCATCGTGGCATCTCACTGAATAGTAACTGGTGTGTGTCACTCAAGTGTGCACTTTGAGTAGCCACTGCTGCTGCTGCTAAGTCGCTTCAGTCATGTCCGACTCTGTGTGACCCCATAGACGGCAGCCCACAGGCTCCTCCGTCTCTGGGATTCTCCAGGCAAGAACACTGGAGTGGGTTGCCATTTCCTTCTCCAATGCATGAAAGTGAAAAGGGAAAGTGAAGTCGCTCAGTCGTGTCCGACTCTTAGCAACTCCATGGACTGCAGCCCACCAGGCTCCTCCACCCATGGGATTTTCCAGGCAAGAGTACTGGAGTGGGGTGCCATTTCCTCTTCTGTTGAGTGACCGCAGTTGACCTCAAATTATACCCTGCAGAAGTGTAGGGAGGAAGGGCATTAGCGACTGTGGAGCACCTGTTGCTTGACACCTGTTCTGTGAGGTGGATATTATTCTCTTGCTTAATAAGGGGCGGAATCAAGACCAGAATCCAGGACTGACCTGTGCCCAGCTGTGCAGGCCCTCTGCTGTGCTGCCCCTTACGCCAGAGAGTTGATCCCCAGGAAACAGGACCTTCTACCACTAGAGGATAACATGTGTTTTTCGCTTGTGGTCCTCTCCTGCAAACATAAAGTCTGGAAACTGATATTAAATAATTAATTCCAGAATTTATGAAACTGATGGCTTCCATGAACCACAAGAGGAATGGCTTCTGAACAAGTCAACAGCACAGTATCTACTATTTAGTATCTTCTGTTGAGTGACCGCAGTTGACCTCAAATTATACCCTGCAGAAGTGTAGGGAGGAAGGGCATTAGCGACTGTGGAGCACCTGTTGCTTGACACCTGTTCTGTGAGGTGGATATTATTCTCTTGCTTAATAAGGGGCGGAATCAAGACCAGAATCCAGGACTGACCTGTGCCCAGCTGTGCAGGCCCTCTGCTGTGCTGCCCCTTACGCCAGAGAGTTGATCCCCAGGAAACAGGACCTTCTACCACTAGAGGATAACATGTGTTTTTCGCTTGTGGTCCTCTCCTGCAAACATAAAGTCTGGAAACTGATATTAAATAATTAATTCCAGAATTTATGAAACTGATGGCTTCCATGAACCACAAGAGGAATGGCTTCTGAACAAGTCAACAGCACAGTATCTACTATTTAGTACTGGTTCCCTCTGGAAAGGCTCGTACAGACTTGTGGGGCTCCTAACATGGCCTCCTGTTGAGGACCAAAACCTAGTGGCTCAGCTCCAGCCTGTCTTTATGTTTATTCTGGGAGGAACATTCCGTGTACCAGGAGGAAGGAAAGAGTTTGATCTTTTGGCCTGTCCTTTGCAGAATTGTATTTTGTACTTTGCGGTACTGATGCTTGAAAGTTACCTCTTAGATATTCAGAGAAATCATTTAAAACCGACTGTGGAAAATGTATATCTATTTTACCTCTCTGAAACTTATCAGCTTCTCTTATGATGTTGGCCAGTGTATGCATATTTTAATTTTTTATTTTGGGGTCACCATAAAAAAACAAGGAACAGATGATATTTCGTAAAGTAACTTTGTGGGCTGGAAAACAGAAGGACCCAGAGCTGACAAAAGATAACCTAAAATAAAAAACTAAGATTGGTAAGACAGCACAATGATCAAATGGGGACTTGAGACTGCAGCTGGTGAATTTTATTCTGTAATTCTAATCGCAGCAAGCATCTTATCCTCTACCATGTGCCAAGGTCAAGAGTGTCTGGAATTGAAAGTGAACTATACAGCCTGTGAGTGACGGAACTCAAGTTAGATACTTAGGGGGGAAAGCAACGTTTATCCCCTTCTAGTTCCTGTTTTGCCCTCCTGGATGCTCCATATTCTACTCTGATCAGCTGCTAGCATGTGACAGATGGGCTAGATCAAATAGAATTAACCAAATAACCTGTCAAATATTTCAGCCAGCCAAAAGTTCTACTTAAGCCTTTTTACATTAATTAAAAACTCCAGCACCCGATCCCTTTTTACTGAGCTGCTCCTTTTTTATAGTATGATGTATTTATTATGTGTATTGTTTGCTCTCTGTTTATAAACTCTGGAGGAAAGGTCTTTCTTTTCTCACTGATGTATTCCAAATACATAGGATTATACCTGGTACTTAGGTGCTCAATAAACATTTTAATGAATAATAGGAACAAAAAAGGGCTTTCCCAGTGGCTCAACAGCAAAGAATTTGCCTGCAGTGCAGGAACCTCAGGGTTCAGTCCCTAGGTAGGGAAGATCCCCTGGAGGAGGGCATGGCAACCCACTCCAGTAATATTGCCTGGAGAATCCCATGGACAGAAGAGCCTAGCGGGCTGCAGTCCATAGGGTCACAAAGAGTCAGACACGACTGAAGTGCCTTAGCACACATGCACAGGAGCTAAAAAAGGCATGATGAGGTCAGGGGACGCGGACACCAAGCCCCCCGAAAAAAAGCTTACGCAGGAAGAAAGAAGACAATGCAAAAGAAACTGAACGGAATGGAATGGAAGAATAAGAAATACACATATCAAAACAAGATAAACTATTAACATCTTAGATAGGTAAGTTTATTTCTGATACCCCGATTACATCTGTTTTTCTCAGAAGGTTCATTTTTATTTATTGCTTCAACGTTAGTTTACTTATTCATTCACTCACCTCTTATGTGACAAGCACTGTCTTTGGCATCAAAAGGCAAAGCAGGTCTCCAATGTATCTCATATGAGTGGGTCTATCCCAGATCAGCCATCTTAAACAGTGTGTCTCCATCCATTACCCCAATTCGATAAAATATGGCACAAATAAAGCCAGGTCCAAAGATGGGATAGCTCTGTGGGCCAGCTTGTTTCAGGATAGAATGAGCAATTAGCCTGGGAAATTAACAAACATAATTTTACCGCCAGCCACAGAACAAACTCATAATCCATGGTGTCTGTCTTCACAAACGTTTGCTGCTGGCCAGAGTGGATGACTCAGCACAGGCCGTCAACAGGAGAGAAACAGCACAGAGCTCACTCCTTGCTGACTGGGGTTCAAAAGCACCATCCTCATATGTGAGAAACAGCTCACTTATCCAATGTGTTGTACTGAACTGAGAGTGTGAGAAGATGCTCCCAAGCGAAGGCACACTGAAGAGTGGACACCAGAAAAAGACTCAGCCAGCGGAAGGAGGAGGGAAAGCTAAGGACGTCAACAGCTGCATCACAGATCATATAGTGATGAATTGTAGCCCCGGGAAAGGTTGATTAAGGATAAACAGTGTGTCTAAATTGGCGCTCCTGGCCTTCCTGCCAAATCCTGTTCCTTCTGCAGTGTCTCCTTGTCCCGATGATGGCATCTCCATCCTTATAATTTGCTCAAGTCCAGAACCAAGCAGTTATTCTGTACTCCTCCTTTACTCAATCACCCACCTCCAATCCAGAATCTACTTCTACAGTCACTTTGGTTGTAGCTACCTTCGTCTCTCATCCAAATTACTGAAGTCTTTGGGACTTGGCAGTGCAGTGGTTAAGATCTGCCTTTACAATGCAGGGAGTGTGGGTTCAATCCCTGGCGGGAGAGCTAGGATCCCACATAATGTGCATCATGGCCAAAAAAGAAAAAAAATTTTAATAAATAAAATAGCAAATTATTGCAAAGTCTCAAATGTGATCTTCCTGCTTCCACCTTCCTATCCCACCTTCTGACAGTCTAGTCTCAATACCACAGCCAGAGTGATTCTCATAAAGGAAGGCCAGTCATGTCATTGCTCTGCTCAAAACTCTCGGGTGATTTCCATTTCATTGAGGACAAAAGCCAAAGTCCTCTCAACAGGCTCATGATTTCTGCCCCTCTCGCTACCGCTTCCCCTCCCACCTGGTACCCCACCACTTTCCCCACACTCATCCGGCTCCTCTGTCCTGCCTGCCAGTCCTTGAGCTCTGGAGACACGTTCCAGCCTTAGGACCTTTGCATTGGTTCTTTCCTCTTCTGGTGGTTGTGTCCGCCTCCCCCAGATACCCACATGGCTAAAGTCTCGTCCAACCACTTACGCAAATATCACCTTGGCTGTGAGACTGACTCTGGCCCTATTGTAAACTGAAACCCATCCCCAACATATATCTGATTCCCTTCTTTTAACTCTATTTTCTTCCCTATGACTTTTAACAGCTAACATACCATATAATTTAGTTATTCATTACGTTTACTGTCTATCTTCCCCCAGTGACGCATCTTACACGTCAGCTTGACCGGGCCATGAGATTCCCAGATATTTGGGCAGACATTATTCTGGACTTTTCTGTGAGGATGCTTTTTAGATGAGATTAACATTTAAATCAGTAGACTAGACAAAGCACACTCGTGTGTGGGCCCCATCCGATGGGCTGAAGGCCTGAATAGAACAAAAAGGCTGAGCCTCCCCTGAGTAAGGGAGAATTCCTCCTGCCTGACTGCCTTCAAACTGGGGCTATCAGCTTTTTCTGTGTTTGGACTCAAACTGAACATCAGTTTGCTGGGTCTCAAGCCTGCTTCAGATGGGAACACTTAAGCCATCATGCTTCCTGGGTCTCCAGTTTGCTGATTTACTCTGCAGATCTTGGGACTTGACAGCCTCCATAATCCCATGAGCCAGTTCCTTATAAAACCCTGTATGACTACAACCCTGTATCCTACTGGTGCTGCTTCTATGGAAAATTCTGACTAATCTACTCCCCACCCTACTTGGACAGAAGAGGACAGGGACATGAGAGACCTTATCTTGTTACCACTCTGTTCCACCCTTCTCTCCAGCCCTGGCACATAGATATGGCGCTCAGTATATATTTGTTGAATAAATGCAGAAATAAATGGACCAATAGGTAGCAGTCTTTAGATGTATCTTTAGAGGTGTGAACACAGTCGTCTCCACTTTATTACACAGTCAAGAGCTGTAGGCTTTCGATCTAAAGAGCTGAGCCAAAGATCAAAAATGGTCCTCTTGCGTGTGCCTCATAGAATTCTGGACGTACATCACGTTTTTGGTTTCTTGGGGGTCGGCGTGGAGAGGTTGGTAGCTTCACACATGGCATTAGCCACATTTTCCCTTTGGGGGTCAGTGTGAGAAACGAAGCACAGCCATCCTCCAGCACTGATAGTACTTCAAGTGTACGTGATCTGTGGCATGAGGGAGACTTAATCTCAGGAGAAGCTATGGGAGTCCTCTGGACTTGGAAGGAGCCAGAAATCCCTCTTGGGTGACAAAAAAGCATCACATGGCCATGGGGCAGCACATAGGAAAAGGTAGCTCAAGACTTGAAGACGAAGGGCAAGCAAATGTCGTTAGCCCTCAGTTTGCTCTGTAGAAGGAATACTGTGATGCAAGGGCGTTGTTTCTAAATGGTCTGGCTTTCCGAACACAAGGTTCAGTGTGAGCAAGAGGAAAGAAAAAAGATGAGGAAAAAGGAGAGGAAAGAGATTCTGACTGCCAGTGGTGATTGGCAGTGGGGGCAGGGCTGACCAAAACACAACTGACTGTGAAGCAGCAAGAGACAGACTCAGTGCAGAGCGGGGAGGGTCCTGCCAGCAGTCCTCTCAGAGATGATTATAGCTCCTGAAAACAGCCTGTGTATGTGTGTGGGTGTGTGTGTGGGGGGTGTGTGTGGGGGGTGTGTGTGTGTGTGTGAGAAATGCGAGCGAAGAGACTTCTTTGCCTCCATTAAATGCCCCTGAAAGTGTTTCCATGGTAATGAACAAGCATAACTGAGAGGACAAATGAACACACAGGGAGCAGCCCAGCGGATCTCAGTGACTCTCTGAAGCCACTCACAGGCTTCCGCTGCCAACCTTTCCTGGAGTCTGTTCTACAGAAAACCAATTCCCTACAAAACGGAGGGAGACGGGTGGGTGGAATAAAACGTTCTGTGAGCCAAAAAACATGAGAAACATCAAGGTAAACAAGATAAATGGACTTCTTTAGTGACTCCATTAGTGTTCTGAGATGGGTCCTGACTCGCCAAAAGGGAGATGCTGTGTGCAGAGTCCTCTCACACTCCACAGACCAGGGCATCTGTTTGTGTTGAGCTGTTCACCAAACGAACTGGGGCTCTGTTGGATGCACTGTGGGAAGCATGGCTCTTGAGAACAGCCATCAGTAGAATCTGACAAAGATTCTACTAACCTTAACAGAGAAAGCCAAGGGACTTCCCTAGGGGGCCTATGGTTAAGACTCTGTGCTTCCAATGCAAGAGGCACAGGTTCAATCCCTGGTTGGGGAACTAAGATCTCACATATCACATACCAAAAAAATTAAAAATAAATTAAGGGTAATACTTGAAGAGTTTCAACAGACATTTTTTAAAAGGAAAGAGAAAGCTGATTTCTGATTAAGGACGATTAGAGTGTTGTATCAGTGTGTGCTAAGTCACTTCAGTCGGGTCTGACTCTGTGACCCTATGGACTGTAGCCCACCAGGCTCCTCTGTTTATGGGATTCTCCAGGCAAGAATATTGGAGTGGGTTGCCATTCCTTCTCCAGGGGATATTCCTGACCTGGGGATTGAACCCTCATCTTTTATGTCTCCTGTATTGGCCGGTGGGTTCTTTACCACTAGTGCCACCTGGCAAGTCCTGTGTCTGTATTAGTAGCTTAGTACAATTATTGGTAAATCCACCTTGTGAGATGTCTTAAGACATAGAGCAGCTATTGCAATTTTTTGCACCTCCTGAGACTGAACTGGAAACTAAAGATTTACGTCATCTCAGCCATGTCCTGCACAAATGAATCTCAAAGAAAAGATCTAACGATCCCTTTATCATGGGCCTATTTATCCAGGGGAACAACAATGACCAGTAAATGCAGTTGACTATGCAGGGATCCTTCAGATGATGACATTGGTGGTTTAAACCGAGATTTATCATTAGAAAGCAGACAGAACTAGGGAAAACCAATCAATATGATGAATGGCGTACAGTCCATACTCTACAAACATTGGTAGAAAAAAATTTATAGTACTTTGGGAAAGGCGGGAGATAAATTAAGAGTTTGGGATTAGCAGACACAAACTTTTATATATAAAATAGATAAACAACAAGGTCTTACTGTATAGTAAGTATAGTACAGGGAACCATAGTCAATATCTTACAATAACCTACAATGAAAAAGTATGAAAATTAATATATATATATAACTAAATCACTTTGCTGTATGCCACAAACTAACACAACATCGTACATCAAATATACTTTAATTTTTAAAATGTATAGCAATTTGGATTTTTTTCATCTCAGAAAACTAGTTTCTGATATATTATTTTAGACTTTATAAAGCTGGTAAATTTGAATGGTTTTGGCAGTTCTCTCCAGTTTTAGCAGTTGTTAGTTAGTGAAGTCCTGTGTGTTCAAGTAAAGCACAGTGAGATTGCTGTTCAGCTTTAATGTTCAAAATCCCTTAAAGTAAAATTATAGGTGATTATAAAATTCATCATTGTCAGAAGCCAGACAGTACCTACCCAGAGAGGGAGAATGTTGGTATCTTTTCAGCTAGGTCCATGAAATAAAGTGAAACAATGACAAGGTACACGATGAGATTCTTCTCAACCATCCAGTCTACTCTCTTATGCTTATTGTGGGTAACAAGGTTAAGCTTTTGATTTTCAACTTAATTTTTGCTTCTGGTTTCTCTCTGCCATGATTTTGTATGTCTTTATTGATCATTGCCCATTATTGACCACTGCTTCCTTCCTGGATCTCAAATAATCTCGCTAATCCCATGTACCTGCCATGAATCCAGCATTTTCTCGGAACGCATTTTGTCAAGTCCAGTTATACAGAAGAGAGGCACTAGAGCTTTGTGTGTACCTCATTCACAGTGTTAGCAGCACAACAATGCATGAATGGAAAAGATGTGTTTTCTGTGATGGGACTATCATCTTTCTGTATCATCAGGGAAAGACTCTTCCTATCAGAACCTATATAATGAAAATTATAAATCTCAATATGAAGAGCAGCTAATGTTAAGTTTGTTCGTTTTTATCATCTTCTGACCCCTGTTGTTGCAGCAAGATTCAGGAGATGAGATATTCAGTTCAGTCACTCAGTTGTGTCCTACTCTTTGCAACCCCATGAACCACAGCATGCCAAGCCTCCCTGTCCATCACCAACTCCTGGGGTTTACCCCAACTCATGTCCATTGAGTCAGTGATGCCATCTAACTGTCCCATCCTCTGTCGTCCCCTTCTCCTCCTGCCTTCAATTTCTCCCAACATCAGAATCTTTTCAAATGAGTCAGGTCTTCTCATCAGGTGGCCACAATATTGGAGTTTCAGCTTCAACATCAGTCCTTCCAATGAACACCCAGGACTGATTTCCTTTAGGATGGACTGGTTGGATCTCCTTGCAATCTAAGTGACTCTCAAGAGTCTTCTCCAACACCACAGTTCAAAAACATCAGTTCTGCACTCAGCTTTCTTTATGGTGTGATCACTCACCTAGAGCCAGACATCCTGGAATGTGAAGTCAAGTGGGCCTTGGGAAGCATCACTATGAACAAAACTAGTGGAGGTGATGGAATTCCAGTTGAGCTATTTCAAATCCTAAAAGATGATGCTGTAAAAGTGCTGCACTCAATATGTCAGCAAATTGGGAAAACTCAGCAGCGACCATAGGACTGGAAAAGGTCAGTTTTCATTCTAATCACAAAAAGGCAATGCCAAAGAATGCTCAAACTACCACACAATTGCACTCATCTCACACGCTAGTAAAGTAATGCTCAAAATTCTCCAAGCCAGGCTTCAGCAATGCGTGAACCAAGAACTTCCAGATGTCCAAGCTGGTTTCAAAAAAGGCAGAGGAACCAGAGATCAAATTGCCAACATCATCTGGATCATGGAAAAAGCAAGAGAGTTCCAGAAAAACATCTATTTCAGCTTTATTGACTATGTCAAAGCCTTTGACTGTGTGGATCACAATAAACTGTGGAAAATTCTTTAAGAGATGGGAATACCAGAACACCTGACCTGCCTCTTGAGAAACCTATACGCAGGTCAGGAAGCAACAGTTAGAACTGGACATGGAACAACAGACTGGTTCCAAATAGGAAAAGGAGTACTTCAAGATTGTATATTGTCACCCTGCTTATTTAACTTACATGCAGAGTACATCATGAGAAACTCTGGGCTGGAAGAAGCACAAGCTGGAATCAAGATTGCTGGGAGAAATATCAGTAACCTGGCTCAGATGGTAAAGTGTCTGTCTACAGTGTTGCAGACCCGGGTTCCATCCCTGGGATGGGAAGATCTGGAGAGGGAAATGGCAATCCACTCCAGTACCATTGCCTGGAAAATCCCATGGAGAGAGGAGCCTGGTAGGCTATAGTCCATGGAGTCACAAAGACTCGGACACGACTGAGCAACTTCACTTTCAGATATGCAGATGACACCACTCTTATGGCAGAAAGTGAAGAGGAACTAAAGAGCCTCCTGATGAAAGTGAAATATCAGTAACCTGGCTCAGATGGTAAAGTGTCTGTCTACAGTGTTGCAGACCCGGGTTCCATCCCTGGGATGGGAAGATCTGGAGAGGGAAATGGCAATCCACTCCAGTACCATTGCCTGGAAAATCCCATGGAGAGAGGAGCCTGGTAGGCTATAGTCCATGGAGTCACAAAGACTCGGACACGACTGAGCAACTTCACTTTCAGATATGCAGATGACACCACTCTTATGGCAGAAAGTGAAGAGGAACTAAAGAGCCTCCTGATGAAAGTGAGAGAGGAGAGTGAAAAAGTTGGCTTAAAGTTCAACATTCAGAAAACTAATATCATGGCATCCGGTCCCATCACTTTATGGCAAATAGATGGGGAAACAGGGGAAACAGTGGCTGACTTTATTTTTCTGGGCTCCAAAATCACTGCAGATGGTGATTGCAGCCATGAAATTAAAAGACATTTACTCCTTGGAAGGAAAGTTATAACCAACCTAGATAGCATATTAAGAAGCAGAGATATTACTCTGTCAACAAAGGTCCATCTAGTCAAGGCTATGGTTTTTCCAGTAGTCATGTATGGATGTGAGAGTTGGAATATAAAGAAAGCTGAGTGCAGAAGAATTGATGAGATATTATAAGGATAAAAATTACTGTGAATCACTGTATAAACTTTTAGATATCCATCGAACTTGACTTTTTGTATCACATACCCACCCTTTTGAGACAGGTGACACATTGAGAGCTTGGAGAAAATAGCAGCCTGTGGCCTGTGTATCATGTCAGCAGAACTGTGTTTTGTTCTGATAATAAAATGTAAGTTTTCGAGTGAGGGCGTCCCACCATAGTGTAGGACAAAAACTAAAGTTATGAGAAATCGGGTTCACACTTGTGAACAGTGGCAAAGAAAAAAAAAAAAACAGGAAGTTCGAACTGACAAACATATATTGTTTGTTGGGTTAGTGGCTCCAAAACCCGAAAAAAGGCTTTGAATGATTCTGAGAAGTTAAAGCATATTGATAAGCAACAGTGTAAGTTGTTATCTGAAAAGTAAAAAAATTACTTTAGAAAATGCTCTCTAGCCTGTGGTTTGCTAATTGCTTTGGCAGAAAAAAATTACACTAAAAAGGCCTGATTTGCAACTATTCTACCTTTATAAGAAAAATACAACAATTTGGCATCAAGCTTCAGTGCTGCCCCTGAGGTTCTTTCTGAAGAGATATCTGTCCTGGGCTCCAGACCTCTGCATTTCCAGCTGTTTTTTGGAAATGTCAGTAAAGGAATATCAGAGATGATCCTTGGCCCCAATGAAATATTAAATTATGTTTCATATACAGAGGTGCCTGTCATTATTTTCTATGTTTTCCTGTATGTCTGAAATAGTTGGGCACCTTATGCGAAGGGTTGACTCATTGGAAAAGACCCTGATGCTGGGAGGGATTGGGGGCAGGAGGAGAAAGGGACGACCGAGGATGAGATGGCTGGATGGCATCACGGACTCAATGGACGTGAGTCTGGGTGAACTCCGGGAGTTGGTGATGGACAGGGAGGCCTGGCGTGCTGCGATTCATGGGGTCGCAAAGAGTCGGACACGACTGCGCGACTGAACTGATTACTGGGGGAGGATGTCCTGATGAGTATGATGGGTTGTTGATAGATTGGTATTAAAAGTTTAAGTAGGAGTTTATGCATATTGGAAGCTTCTCTCATAGGTATCAGGGCAATGCAATTCATTCTCAAACATAGTTCATTCATTTTACTCTTTAAGAAGACTTGTTTTTAATTGAAGTATAGTTAGGGACTTCTCCAGAGTCCAGGGGTAAGACTCCCCCTTCCAATGCAGGGGATGTGAGTTCAGTCCCTGGTCAGGGAACTAAGATCCCGCATGCCACAGAGTGCAGCCAAAAAAATTTTTTATTTGAATTATAATTGATTTACAATGTTATATTCAGTATTCAGCATAGTGACTCAATATTTTTATAGATTAAAATCCATTTTAAGTTATCATAAAATACTGGCTATATTCCCAGTGCTATACATTACATGCGTGTATCCTATTTATTTTAAACTTAATAGTTTGTACTTCTTAATTCCCTTCCCCATTTTGCTCTTTCTCCCACCTCTCTTCCCCTGGTAACCAGTTTGTTCTCTGTGTCTATGAGTCAATTTTTGTTTTGTTATATTCATTTATTTTTAAATTTTTTAGATTCCATATGTATGTGAAAACGTATAGTATTTGTCTTTCTCTGTCTGAATTATTTCTCTAAGCATAATACCCTCCAGGTCTATTCATTGTTGCAAATGGAAGAATTTGATTCTTTAAGAAGGATTTTTAAGGAATAAAAGCAAAAAAAGCCTTTGGAATTCTTGAGTATATTTTTAAGTGTTTTGTTGTGGTGGTTGTTCAGTTGCTAAGTTGTGTCCGACTCTGTAACCCCATGGACTGCAGCATGCCAGGCTCTCCTGTCCTTCACTATCTCCTGAAGTTTGCTCAAATTCATGTCCATCAAGTCGGTGATGTTATATAACCACTTCATCCTCTGCCACTCCTTTCTCCTTTTGCCCTCACTCTTTCCCAGCATCAGGGTCTTTTCCAATGAGTTGGCTCTTCCCATCAGGTGACCAAAGTATTGGAGCTTCAGCTTCAGCATCAGTCCTTCCAGTGAATATTCAGGGTTGATTTCCTTTAGGATTGACTGGTTTGATCTCCTTGCAGTCCAAGGGACTCTGAAGAGTCTTTTCCAGCTCCACAATTCGAAAGCATCAGTTCTTCGGTGCTCAGCCTCCTTTTTGGTCCAACTCTCTTGTCTGTACATGACTACTGGAAAAGCCATAGCTTTGATATATGCATCTTTGTTAGCAAAGTGATGTCTCTACTTTTTAATACACTGTGTAGGTTTGTCATAGCTTTCCTCCCAAGGAATAAGTGTCTTTTAATTTCATGGCTGTAATCACCATCTGCAGTGATTTTGGAGCCCAAGAAAATAAAATCCCTCATCGCTTCCACTTTTTCCCTTTCTAGTTGCCATGAAGTGATGAGACCGGATGCCATGATCTTAATTTTTTTAATGTTTAATTTTAAGCCAGCTTTTTCGCTTTTCCTCTTTCACCCTTACCAGGAGGATCTTTAGTTCCTCTTCACTTTCTGCGGTATCATCTGCATATCTGAAGTTGTTGATATATCTGCTGGCAATCTTGATTCCAGTGTGTGATTGATCCAGTCTGGCATTTCATATGATATACTCTTCATATAAGTTAAATAAGCAGAGTGACACTATACAAGCTTGTCATACTCCTTTCCCAACTTTGAACCAGTCAGTTTAAGAGTTTAACAGTCATAAAATAAGACACATAGGGAATATAAAGCCTTAAGGACATATAAAAATATTTTCCAAGGAATTTGTCATAATGCAATATAATGTCAGCTACCATAGTATCATGTACATCCATGGAGCTCAGTAGGTTTAATTTATTTAGATTGACTTCTGTGACAGTTTTGCAGATGTCTTTAATTTTCAAATTGTCTTAAATGTGCAGATGTTTCTGAAAGTATGATCATGAGGATATTCTGAAACCTTCAAAATATTCCTGGACAGTGGAAATTTCTAAATTAGAGGAACAATGAAGGGAAATTAGTCTAGAGAAATATCTACAAAGCAAGTTAATGTAAATTAACACTTCTGATAAAAAAAATTGCTTTTAATTTAAAATGGTAAAAACAATTGCTCCATTTATTAGGATGTGCCCAAATGATATATTTTAGATGCAAACACTGTTGCTGGTTTGGATAACCTTTGCCTAAGAAAATGTTAACTGTTCTTCTTCATCTGAATAATTTATTCTAATAATTTCTGAACATATTTTCTGAAGCTACTTCCCTAATGGTGAGAGTCTTAATATTTTTATATCTATAAATTTAATAGCACCTATATAAATTTTTTTCCACCATTAAAGGTACAAAACCGGTTAATATGCTTTAAAACTTTTCCATTCATTACAAAAAGAAGTGCACATACTTAATTAGAAAATTTAGTATGTATGGATTAGGCAATAAAATTGAATGAAAATCCTGTGTTAACACTTTAATGAGTATCTTTCTATGTTTTCTGCGCAATATACTCATGTGTACTCAAGTGGAATCAACTGGTAAAATTTGTTGATACAAAAACACCTAAGTCAAAGTAATCATGATTGATATTTGGTAGTATGGTTGACTAAGATGTACTGCTTGATATGAGCTTTCTTAGGATTTTTTAACATTGGTGAGATTCAAATATTTTAAAAGTCCAATTTTTACTTTAATGCTGTTAAATTTGCCTGAGTTGTAACAGTAATGTCTTTGTAGCATTTATATTTAAAATATCCTTTCTAAAAATGATAATTTCACAGAAATTATTGCCAATATATGGGTGGATTTTTATCTGTTTTTTGTGCCTGCTTGTTTTAATTAAACCTCTTAAATTCAACTCAAGACTACTCCTTATGGTCTTAATAGTCATTATTTACAAAGAAAGCATTGCTCTTTTTGAAGATATCTCTAGTAATTATATATACAAGAAAAAAAATAAACATTTAGCAGTGTTTTTCTCCTTGTGGTGGATTTAGGGATGTTTATTGTTTACTTAGGGTGGAAGGAGAAGAGGGCGGCAGCAATCCAGTGGACATGAACTTGGGCAAACTTTGGAAGATGGTGAGGGATAGGAAGGCCTGGTGTGCTGCAGTCCATGGGGTTGCAAAGAGCCGGACATGACTGGGTGGCTGAACAACAACAACTTCGTTTTCTTATGTTTATCTGTCTTTATTCTCCAATTTTCACATAAAGAGGATAATCAAGAAAAGAAATTATTTTAAAAGAAATAACAGCAGATTGATCCATTTTCTACCTGCATAGAACTACACAAGAACCATGGATTCCAGAAATAACAAGCTTATTTTGTTTTACTCAATGGCACATCTTTGAGGTCAAACTCCCAGAGTTTGTTCCCTCCCTTACAAAACAGCATGAGTGGGAATTTGGTTTTCCTTTTTGGGTAAAGTTTCTACAAAGCTCGCTGATAAAGCTCTTTAGTTTTACTTTCTGCAAAACAATTATTTCTGGAGCTAAACTGAGATGAATCTGATAATGGGTCTCAATTCTTCAACTTTAAAGCTTTTAGAAACTAGGGTCATAAAGATATGGAGTCCTGAAATACTCTCCCAAGTACAGTCCCATCAAGCTAAGACAGCCCTTGGAAGAACACTCACTGAAACTTGCAGTTTGCACATGCATCTTCTCCAGTTTGGCCATTTTGACCTTCTGTTCAAGCCACAGAAACCTGGAAAAGGGAAAGGGAGATTTTTTGGCTAATTTTCACGTAAGTCTTGAAAAGTAATTTTCTTTCAGGGAAGTGTCTCTTGGAATTAAAAAAAAAAAAAAACGAGTGATAAGTGTTTTAGAAAATAATCTGGGTGAGACGTGTAAAACTGGCCAATTTAAAGTCATTCCAGGCACTTCCCTGGTGGTCCAAAGGTTCAATTCCTGGTGTGGGAACCAAGATCCCACATTCCACAGAGCAGCTGAGCCTGCATGCCACCAACTGGAGAATCCGTGCACCACCATGAAAGATCCTGCGTGATGTGACAAAGATCCCAGGTACTGTGGCTAAGACCCATGGCTACTTGTCTAAATAAGTAGATAAAAATAAAGTCATTCCAAAGCACACTAGCTTCTAGCTCTGTCTGAAAAGCCAGCACCAATGCATTCCATTGGGGGGGGGGAAAAAAACCCATGTCTCTAAAATAGTCTATCAGTGGAAAGCCTTGATGTAGAGGTAACTGACCTCAGTGCAATTCATACTCTAAGTATTGAGTATGCTTGTGCGTGTGTTCAGTCATGTCCAACTCTGTGTGACCCTGTGGACTGTAGCCCACTACTGTCCATGGAATTTTCCAGGCAAGAATGCCAGAGTGGGTTGCCATTTCTTACTCCAGGGGATCCTTCCAACCCAGGGCTTGAACCCACATTTCTTGAGTCTCCTGCATTGGCAGGTGGATTCTTTACCAGTGCGCCACCTGGGAAGCTCATGTGCTTGATGTATAAACAGGTGGGGGTTCCTCTAACAGCTCCCCTCCCCACTCCCACCATTTGCTTTCCCCCTGATATCCCACAGGATCAGCCTTGATGGAAATCACACCATAACTCAAATGTTCTCTCTGTGTTTTCGATTCCAGCTGTGAAAGTTCAGGATGAGCTGGAAAATGTAAGCCTCCTTTAAAGCGCATGAGAAATCCATTGGCACAGAATAAAAGCTGTACTGTTTATTAGGGTTTTGCAAGTAGCCGTTGTACTTAGTTCTCTCAGCATTGCTTTTTTTTTTTTTTTAAATGAGGACAATTCTTCATGCAATTGCCAAACTAAGGCAAAAGAAAACTTTCTCAATCTTTATGGTGCTTTCATCAGATAACCAATATAAAATATCTTCCAGAATACTCTGTCTCCTCAGTCTTCAGAGTTTGTTCTTGGGAAGTTAGAGATAAACAAGGATGGCCTTAATAAATCTAGCGAACATTGTAAATACACAGTTTCTGGTTCTTTTTCCTCTTGGGGCAATAGGCCAGATATCACTAACAATTCAAATATTCTGGCCTTTCTCAAAAATGTCATTGCATCAAGAGCATCATTGCTGAGCAAATCATGGGAGAAAATTAAGATGCTTTCTACTGGTGTTCCCATAATTAAAAGTCAACTGCCTTCTGGGGAAACCTGTATAACACACCTTTGATTGGGTGTTGAATTTGGACTTAAAAAAAAAAATCTCTCAAAGAGGGAAATGTTTGCCTTCTAAAGAGTGAAATTCCAGGAAGGGCATTTCAACCCGACTTTGGCCGTCATTAGCCAAGAAACACGAAAGAGCTGTGTTTGGGGCAGGGACTGTATAGAGGGGTTTTATTGTCTGTTTATTGAAGGTTTGGGGGTGTTTGCTTTTCCTGCACTGTCATTGTGAGTGTGCTCAATCGCTCAGTCGTACCCCGTGGACTGTAGACCTTCAGATTCCTCTGTCCATAGGATTCTCTGAGCAGGAATACTAGAGTGGGTTGCAATTTCCTCCTCCAGGAGATCTTCCTGGCCCAGGGATTGAACCTGAGTCTTCTGCCTTGGCAGGGGATTCTTTACCACTGAGCCACCTGGGAAATCCATACTCTCATTACCTCCTTACCTTAGTTTGCCAGTGTTGCCGGAACAAAGGATCACAGACTGGATGGCTTAAACAAATAAAGCTGTGTTGTCACAATTCTGGAGATTCGTAGTCCAAGGTCAAGGTGTCGGCAGGGTTGGCTGCTTCTGAAGCCTCTCTCCTTGACTTGTGGACAGCCGTCTTCTCTCTGTGTCAGCTCGTGATCTTCCTGTGTGAGTCTCTGCATTGTCATCTCCTCTTCCTATAAGGACACCTGTCAGATTGGTTTAGGGTCCACACTAATGACCTCAGTTTTAACTTAAGTACCTCTTTAAAGATCCTGCCTCCTAATACAGTCACATTCTGAGGTTCCAGGGGTTAGGACTTCAACATTTGAGTTTGGGAAGGACACAATACAGCTCATAACAACTCTGGTTCAGGGTCTTCCTCAAATCTCTTAAGACTTTTCCTTCATAATGGCCAGGAAGGGAAAGTAATAAGGTAGGAAGGTATTCATGAATTTTCCGCAAGACATGACTAGGTTTTGAAGCAACCTTTTTTTTTCCACCTTCTTCAATATGGAAGAATTTTAAAAGTCTACTGGCTTTGAAGGCATCATGTTAAGTGAAATAAGTCTGAGAAAGAAATCCAGTGTGATCTCACTTACATGTGGAATCTAAACAAACAAACAGAAACCCACCAGACTCACAGAAAAAAAAAAAGTAGATTTGTGGTTACCAGAAGTAGGGGCTATGAGGAGGGGGGTCAGAGGAAGAGAGTCATAAGGTATAAACCTCCGTTACGAATAAATGCTAGGATGAATTACAGCATGAGGACTGTAGTTAACACTGCTGCGTGATATGTAGGAAAGTTGTTAAGAGAACAGATCCTCAGAGTTCTCATCACGGGGATAAACGTTTTTTTCCTTTTCTTTTTGTCGTATCTATATCCGATGGTGGATATTGAGTAACTAAACCTATTGTGGTAATAACTTCACAGTATATGTAAATCAAACCACTACACTGTATTTACACCTTAAACCTATACAGTGATGTAGGTCAATTATTTCTCAATAAAACAGAAAACATAAAAGCCCACTGAGACCTTTAAGAACACTTTGCTTTCTTTCCCTGTATTTCTGTTTCTCCCAAAGGAAAACATTCCTCTGTTCACCTGCAGACCTCAATTAGAAAGTGTTTTGCTTGCGTTTGTATGTCAGTGATAAGAAAGACCTGGTCAGTGAATCTTGTCAATCAGAGACTTTTAAAACTGACAGAAACCTTGGAGATCATTTACTGGGTTGGCCAAAAAGTTCCTTTGGGTTTTTCCCATAACATCTTACAGGCTTTTGGACCAACCCAACATAAATATTGTAAGCCATCGCCTTCTTACAAAGAACCTCAGTGAAAGAGTTCCACTTTTTTGCATGGATTATTGTAATTATGGTAAAAACCAAGGACTCTCCCTCATGTCATTTCATTTCAAGGACTCTCCCTCCCTCATGTCACAGGAATAGGAAGATATCCATTTACTAACCTCTACCTATGCCGATTTTAGGTGTGTGTTATTCTGATCATTCCATTAGATGATATATCTGTGTGTTCCATTAGAAAATATAACTTGATCTGCACTCAGTTTCACTGTGTTGCATTCATAAGTCTTCAAAGCAGGGGCCATACTGTACTGCTGGATTTTTTTCAATGCCTATGGAAGCAGCATTAACAATGTAAGAAATCCATGCAAGTTTCATACTTCAGAGAGTGAAAGTACAGTATGACCATAAGGGAAAAAAAAAAAAAAAAACCCTGCTCTATTCTGAAGCCCCTGACAAGTGCTGAGTCCTCCTGCTTAGGTCAGTGTGAACAGAGGCACCACGTTTCTGTCTGTCCTCAGTAACAGTGCTCCATGTTTGCTTACAGAACGACGTGGCTGCACTTCTGAAACCAATATCGGAAAAGATTCAGGAGATCCAGACTTTCAGAGAGAGGAACCGAGGGAGTACGATGTTTAATCACCTCTCAGCTGTCAGCGAAAGCATTCCTGCCCTTGGGTGGATAGCCGTGGTGAGTCCGGCTGGAACGTCACCCCTGCGCCTCGTCGCATTTTTGGAGTGTTTGGGGGAACTCGTGGCCACCTCCAGCCTCCTTCATCCTTCTTGAAAGGAAGGTTCCTTTCAGGCTGAACACAGCAGCTCTTTCTTACCCCCACTTGAAGTTCAGGGCTTTGTGTTCTGAGATGCAGGAAGCATTTCACCAATCCTTACAGAACAAAATTTGCCTCCAGTTTTCCAGTTGACATCTCCATTGCTTCTCTTCCTCTTTAAGGCATTTTCTTTCTTATCCTATATTTTTTTTCTTTCTATGCTTGGGTGATGGCCCTCTTCTCTCAGTCCCCCAAACCTGGTCCTTATGTCAAGGAGATGAACGATGCGGCCACGTTTTACACTAACAGGGTCTTAAAGGACTACAAACACAGGTACGTACCTTCTTTTACTGACGAAATCTTCAATTGATTGTTTGTTAAACATTTGTCCCCAGACTTCATACAGTTCATTACTGATTCCTTTCAAAGGCTAATTGACTATAAACATTAAGGAGAAATCCCATCTGTGTAGGTAAAGCAAAGTAGAAAGTGAAATCAATGATCCAGATAATATGTGTGTTTTAGAAAGTCTTGCCTCAATTCTCTGGTAATGAATAAACTCTCCCAACAGGAATGCATGTCACTCTGTTACCTGTCACCACAATAAGGAGAGGTCTGTCATGATTTGTGATGGACCAGCTCTAAATGGACAAAACTTGAGTGAGTGTTAGTCACTCAGTAGTGTCTGACTGTTTGCAACTCATGGACTGTAGCCCACCAGGCTCCTCTGTCCATGAGATTCTCGAAGCAAGAATACTGGAGTGGGTTGCCATTTCCTCCTCCAGGAGATCTTCCCAACCAAGGGATCGAACCCTGGTCTCCTGCACTGCAGGTGGATTCTTTTACCGCCTGAGCCACCAGGGAAGCCCATTGATTAAAATAGAGTTGGTGAATGAGCAGAGAGAAGACAGAGGGTTTCAGGAAAGGAACTAGAAGTGAGGAACAGAAATGAGATGAGACAAATAAACTAGGTCAGTGAGAGGGAGACCAGAACTTGCATTCAGATGAAATGAGTCGGGTGGACAGAGATATCAGTAAGAACAGCCACCATTCGGAGAGCTGATGAAAGTTTACAGATAAGGCTGAATCAGCAGATTTTGCCTGGAGAGTGAGCTTAAAAGGACATGCAGTTTCCAGCACAAAAAAACAGATCCTAGAGAGCCTGAGACTGGGGCTACAATTGGAAATGGGACTGAATGAGGACAAATATAAAGAAATATCAACTGGGGTTTCCCTGGTGGTCCAGTGGCTAAGATTCTGTGCTCCCAGTGCAGGAGGCCCAGGTTCAATCCCTGATCAGGGAACTAGATCCCACATGCCACAATTAAGACCTGGCATGGCCAAAATAAGTAAGTAAATAATTAAAAAAAAATATGTACCAATACATTTTTTACTACAAAAGAAAATTAAAAAAAAAAAAGTCACACTCAGCAATCCCACTCCTAGATGTATTTCCAGAAGAAATGAAAACATAGGTCCACATAAAAGCATGTACATGATTTCGTAGCAGCATTATTTATGGTTGGCAAAATTTAGAAGCAATCCAAATGTCCATCAGCTGATGAATAGATAAGTAAGATGAATATCCATACAAGGTTATATTATTCAGCCATTTAAAAAATGAAGTAGTAAAAGTAATAAAAGTAAAAAAGCAAAATGGCTGTCTGGGGAGGCCTTACAAATAGCTGTGAAAAGAAGAGAAGTGAAAAGCAAAGGAGAAAAGGAAAGATATAAGCATCTGAATGCAGAGTTCCAAAGAATAGCAAGAAGAGAGAAGAAAGCCTTCCTCAGCAATCATTGCAAAGAAATAGAGGAAAACAACAGAATGGGAAAGACTAGAGATCTCTTCAAGAAAATTAGAGATACCAAGGGAACATTTCATGCAAAGATGGGCTCAATAAAGGACAGAAACGGTCTGGACCTAACAGAAGCAGAAGATATTAAGAAGAGGTGGCAAGAATACACAGAAGAACTGTACAAAAAAGATCTTCATGACCAAGACAATCATGATGGTGTGATCACTCACCTAGAGCCAGACATCATGGAATGTGAAGTCAAGTGGGCCTTAGAAAGCATCACTACGAACAAAGCTAGTGGAGGTGATGGAATTCCAGTTGAGCTGTTTCAAATCCTGAAAGATGATGCTGTGAAAGTGCTGCACTCAATTTGCCAGCAAATCTGGAAAACTCAGCAGTGGCCACAGGACTGGAAAAGGTCAGTTTTCATTCCAATTCCAAAGAAAGGCAATGCCAAAGAATGCTCAAACTACCGCACAATTGCACTCATCTCACATGCTAGTAAAGTAATGCTCAAAATTCTCCAAGCCAGACTTCAGCAATACGTGAACCGTGAACTCCCTGATGTTCAAGCTGGTTTTAGAAAAGGCAGAGGAACCAGAGATCAAATTGCCAACATCTGCTGGATCATGGAAAAAGCAAGAGAGTTCCAGAAAAAGATCTATTTCTGCTTTATTGACGATGCCAAAGCCTTTGACTGTGTGGATCACAATAAACTGTGGAAAATTCTGAGAGAGATGGGAATACCAGACCACCTAACCTGCCTCTTGAGAAACCTGTGTGCAGGTCAGGAAGCAACAGTTAGAACTGGACATGGAACAACAGACTGGTTCCACATAGGAAAAGGAGTACTTTAAGACTGTATATTGTCATCCTGCTTATTTAACTTACATGCAGAGTACATCATGAGAAATGCTGGGCTGGAGGAAGCACAAGCTGGAATCAAGATTGCCAGGAGAAATATCAATAACCTCAGATATGCAGATGATACCACCCTTATGGCAGAAAGTGAAGAGGAACTCAAAAGCCTCTTGATGAAAGTGAAAGAGGAGAGTGAAAAAGTTGGCTTAAAGCTCAACATTCAGAAAACGAAGATCATGGCATCTGGTCCCATCACTTCATGGCCAAAAGATGGGGAAACAGTGGAAACAGTGTCAGACTTTATTTTGGGGGGCTCCAAAATCACTGTAGATGGTGATTGCAGCCATGAAATTAAAAGACGCTTACTCCTTGGAAGGAAAGTTATGACCAACCTAGGCAGCATATTCAAAAGCAGAGACATGACTTTGCCAACAAAGGTCCGTCTAGTCAAGGCTATGGATTTTCCTGTGGTCATGTATGGATGTGAGAGTTGGACTGTGAAGAAAGCTGAGCACCAAAGAATTGATGCTTTTGAACTGTGGTGTTGGAGAAGACTCTTGAGAGTCCCTTGGATTGCAAGGAGATCCAACCAGTCCATCCTAAAGGAGATCAGTCCTGGGTGTTCTCTGGAAGAAATGATACTGAAGCTGAAACTCCAGTACTTTGGCCACCTCTTGCAAAGAGTTGACTCATTGGAAAAGACTCTGATGCTGGGAGGGATTGGGGGAAGAAGAAGAAGGGGACAACTGAGGATGAGATGGCTGGATGGCATCACCGACTTGATGCACATAAGTCTGAGTGAACTCCAGGAGTTGGTGATGGACAGGGAGGCCTGGCGTGCTGCAATTCATGGGGTCACAAAGAGTTGGACATGACTGAGTGACTTAACTGAACTGAACTGAATTGATGGGTGAGCCTTGAAAACATTATGTTGAATGAAAGAAGTCAGACACAAAAGACCACATATTGTATTCCATTTATATAAAATTCCAGAATTGGCAAATCCATAAAGACAGAAAGCAGATTAGCAGTTGTCTAGGGCTGGGGAAATTGGGTAGAAGTGTGGAGTAACTTCTAATGAGTATCGGGTTTCTTTGCGGGGTCATGAGAATGTTTTAAAACTGACTGTGGTAATGATTACACAGTTCAAACTGAGCTATTGAATTGTATGCCTTGAATTAATGAATTGCCTAGGATATGAGTTATATCCCAGGAAAGCTGTTATACTAAATGGAATAAGACAAAAAGCAACCACAGTACTCTCCTCCTCTCATAGAGTTTAGTTATTTTGTGTTAACTCTTCTAGGAAGAGCAGCTCTAGAGACTTCTGACTTCCACACACCTTTTTCCCTCTTGAGGTCTCTTCCACCCTAAGGAAGCTTCACTTAAGCTCTGATACTCAGCAACAGACTCCCTGCACGCATAGAACTGTGGTTGAGTGCCCAGTGATACAACTCCAAATGTTGCCACTTTGTGTTAGAGACTACAGAACTGTGCAGTATGAATGAGAACAGGCATCAGAAATGCAAGACAATCTGCCCACATAAAAATAGCAGTTCAGGAAAGAACAAGTTGCAAAAGTATGTCAGCATTAACATAAAAGACCTCTTTCCCTAGTCCCTTCTTGGGGTGTACAGACACACACCTGTACCTGCCTATTCAGGACACCTTAACCCACTCTGGTGTTCTTGCCTGGAGAATCCTAGGGATGGGGGAGCCTGTGAGCTGTCTATGGGGTCGCACAGAGTCGGACACGACTGAAGCGACTTAGCAGCAGCAGCAGCAGCAGCAGCCACCTCCTGAGCCTCTGCCTTTTTGCACATCACCCTTGGAAGCCATTTTTGTTTTTATCTCAGTTCATCAGCTCCTGTCCTCCCAGTCCCTACTTGAGTGTGTCTTCGGGGCCATGGTGTGAGTGATTCTCTCCAGGTGTCGTACAGCCAAGAGAGTTAAGAGTTTGCACTTTTTCATGCACACAAAAAGAAAGTCTAGTATTTGTTCCTCTTGATCAGCTATTAGGTAGAAAACCTACTTCTGACAGCATCAAGGACAATCCATTTAAACTTAACGGACCACCCGAAGACTGTGTAGTGTGCTGGGGAAATGCATTCAGTCCTAAGTCACCATGGAGCTTCCAGGAGTGCCAGCCTGAACAAAGCAGAATGCTCCACAGCCGCTTACGCACACCCATTTATGTGCACACCCAAGACGGCAGTGTCTGCACTTTGGGTGGGCTCAGTGAGGGCTTCGGGGTGTTGCGGACTCGCTGATGAGGTATCACCAGTGTGGCAGGCTGACTGCAACCTGCCTGACAGACAAGCCGTGGGTGGAGGAGCAGAAATGTACACTGAAGGGCTGTGGGCAGTGGACTCTGCATCTGTGCAGCCTTTTCAGCTGGCTTGACTGGCTGCTCAGCTCTTTTGTCAATAAATGAAAAGAGCAAGTTAATCATTGCAGAGGTAAGACTTTTCTGAATCATAGTCATTAAAAGTCACCCATCTCTCCCATAGCTTCTTCCAGGGGAAGTGGAACTGAGGCTGAGTTGTCAGCTCCGGAAGTATAATTAAGTCCTCCTCAATTTGTTGTCTCCTAGACACTGGTTTCCCTGGTGGCACAGATGGTAAAGAATCCGCCTACAATGTGGGAGACCTGGGTTCAGTCCCTGATTTGGGAAGATCCCCTGGAGAAGGGAGAGACTACCCACTCCAGTATTCTTGCCTGGAGAATCCCCATGGATGGAGGAGTCTGGTGGGCTACAGACCATGGGGTCGCAAAGAATTGGACACAACTAAGCACAGAGTCTGCCTTTGGGTTAAAGAGGACCATGTTGTTATTCCTTACTACACGTTTAGCTAAAACTTTCTTCAAGTTAAAATGGTACTATACTAGTTAAAAGAAAAATAACGCCTGTGCAGGTTTGGACTTCATGTGTTAAGCTTTTTAATAGAAGTATATTGAATGTGCAATCTGCTTTTTCTAGAGTGCCTACAGACTGTATTGTGCATACATATGTACATATGCGCATGTATGAATTAAATGACCATATAATAGATAAATATGTGGATTTGGGGTTTTGACTGTAAAATTGAGAGGAAGTGACAATGAAATATTTCATAGATTTGATTACTGTAGTCAGGAAATCTAAAAATGCGGAACAAAATCACTCATGTTTTTCCTTTTTGAGGGGCAGATAGTTATGAGTTCAGTTCCCCATTTTCCTTTTCTTAAATGGCATGACTTAATACTCTGGAGTTCTAAGCATGCTCATGGTACTTAGAACTTTTCAAAGAAAGCAAACTATATCCAGAGACAAGTCATTATTGACAAAGGCGAAATAATAGAGATTTCCTTCTGATATTGTCTTCAGATTAATGGCCCAGGTTTGTGATTAAATTTTTGGTAACAGATTTCATCATTTTCTCATTTACCACTACTTTATTCAAAGCAGAAAAAAATCTGTGGTTGGAAATTACCCAAGGAAATGCAACTATTTTTGCCTATTTATATCATAAGTTTAATGTTTCTAACAGTTCTCCCATTCCTATATGTTAATCTAGTTTTAAAAGGTAAGTATTTTATCACTTCTTGGTTGAGTAAAATAGGAATAAAAATACTGGCCGTTCCCTGCCTTTCTTTCATTGTCATTATGAGTATCAACTTAAGGTAATCTAAGTGATTGTCCCTTTACAACTATTGAGTGTTACCTATTTGTAGGAAATCATTTTTCTTACTATAGCAACTTTCCTTATCAGTCCAGAATTCTCCAATTTGGTACACTTTCTATCAAATAATTCCCCAAATTATTAGAAAACAAGCCAAAGGGCCTTTTTTCTTTTGAGTACCATTCTCCTGCGTGAAAGCACATTGTTTTTCATTTTGCATCAGAAGCAGTACAGAAAGAAATGATCCCCCCTCCATGCTCATCTCCCCGAGAGATGACACGAGAATGAACTGACTGGGTTTGGTGGGTGCTCTCTCCGCGGGCCTCTCTGCTCCACACCAGACCTCAAGGCACTCGGCTCCTCTCAGGGCAGACCTGGACCATATCCTTTCGAGGTTCTTTTCAGACTCAGTTCACAGTTACTGGATTCTTTTGAGTACCATTCTCCTGCGTGAAAGCACATTGTTTTTCATTTTGCATCAGAAGCAGTACGGAAAGAAATGATCCCCCCTCCGTGCTCATCTCCCCGAGAGATGACACGAGAATGAACTGACTGGGTTTGGTGGGTGCTCTCTCCGCGGGCCTCTCTGCTCTGCACCAGACCTCAAGGCACTCGGCTCCTCTCAGGGCAGACCTGGACCATATCCTTTCGAGGTTCTTTTCAGACTCAGTTCACAGTTACTGGACTAGAAAGACCATTGTTCCAGAGTCATCTGGTGCTTTAGTTATTTAGATTGCCACGTGCCTTCCAGTGTTGTTAAATTTTTATTCTAAGTTCTAATTCCCCTCTCTTCCACTCTCTCTTATGACAAAGTGATCTGCGCCATGTGGATTGGGTGAAGTCATATCTGAACATTTGGAGTGAGCTTCAAGCATACATCAAGGAACACCACACCACAGGCCTTACTTGGAGCAAAACAGTAAGTACCCAGCCCTGTTCCCCCCAGGTAACAAAAGGTTATGAAGATACTCATTCTCAGTAGCCTGGTAATTTTAGAATTTACCTCTAGGAAAACATAAGATAAAGTATACATGTAGAAGCTGCTTATAAAAAATGCCATTGGCATAAGAAAGTCTGGAAACTGCCTGCATGACAGACAAAAAGAAAATGGTTGAGTTGTCAGTGGTAAGAACCTAGAGGAATGCTCTGCAGCCCTCAAAATAACAGATACGGTGATTACAGGTGATGAGATGTGCCAGTCAATGTTAAGCAATAGAGTGCGAAAGTTAGTGCGCTCTAAGATGACATGTTTATTAAGAAACTGTGTAAGTAAAATTGAAGGAAACAAGATTTTAAAATAGTTGTGATTTTAAGCAGATAGAATTATGAATAAAATGTTTTAATGTTTTAAATTTCCTTTTGGCATTTTAAAGTTTACTAAGTAGTATTTTTCAATACTTAGGCAATCCTAGTGATTTGAATGGTATCCTAGTCTAGGATCTGAACCAGATCACACTGTGGTTTTTCAAATTTTGCAAGTCTCGTATTTAACCTTATTTGCAATGTCCTGAATATCTATTGCATAAGCATTAGTGGTTCAGTGGTAGAATTCTCACCTGCCGTGGGGGAGGCCTGGTTTGATTCCTAGCCAATGTAAAAGCACACAAGTTTTAGATCTTCCCAGGTGGCACCAGTGGTAAAGAACCTGCCTGCTGATGCAGGAGACATAAGAGACACGGGTTCAATCCCTGGATTGGGAAGGTCCCCTGGAGGAGGGCACAGCAACCCACTCCAGTGAATTTGCCTGGAGAATCCCATAGACAGAGGAGCCCTACTGGACATACGGTCACAAAGAGTCGAACACGACTGTATCAACTTAGCATGAACATATATCACGCTCTATGACCTAAGTTCCCTGGGGAACTCTTTTCTCTAAGACACTTCCAACATCACCTCTTTAGAAACTTCACTGATCTCCACTGGCACCCTAACTGGGTTGGTGATCTTCCTCTATGCTTCCTTTACATCTTGAATATACCTCAGGCATAGTCTGTAGCATGTAGAATTATAAAAATTTATGTTTTTAGATCTCGCCCACTGGATTGGAAACATCTGTGTCTCCAGGTCCTCACATAGTGCCTGGCATGGAGTAGGTACTCAGTAAATAGTTTGAACTCAATTGGGACTTAGGAGACCCTTAAGATCTTCCTTGCTCTTTAAAATCTCTGCACTTGTTATGAAAAGGCTTCCTGTGGGAACTTCCTTCCATTTGAAATGAATGTTAGGGGCTTCCATGGTGGTCCTTCACTCCTAATGAAAGGGGCCCCGGTTCAATCCCTGGTAAGGGAATTAGATCCCACATGCTACAGCTAAGACCTGGTGCAAATTAAAAATAATAAATACATAATGTTTTTTATTTTTGAAAAAGAAATAAAAAGACAGCTTTCATTTGGCACAGTGGATGGTCTAACCAGAATAAATGTTGAGAAGATGAAGTGGCACATTTGTGAATACAGTTAGAGGTCGAATGCTCACTCTCCCCACAGTCATAACCAGCAACTAACCCTCATGCTGAATGTTGATGTCAGTAGCACAGGATTAATACCAAGATAGAGTTTGTGATTTTTCAAGGGAGTGTGGAACTCCTGTATTTGTTCCCCAGCTCTTGACCTCTAATGACTGATGCTTCTTTTTATATTTTACTTGGCCTGTTTTCTCCATAAGAAATGCAAGATATTGCATACTAGTTATTTTTCTTCTGCCCACAATATTATGATTTCTGTGAAGAGAGTTCAAAAAGCATTGAAGGTTTTTAATATGGATGAGTATATGTGGTAGGTAGGTCTTTGTGTAGATTAATTAGAATTATTTTTCATAATTTCCAATGAAATGCTATTTGGCTATAGATCAGTTTGTCATAAAAGGGAATTGTCACGTTTGCCATGGAGATAGGACATCGTGAGAGAACAGAAAACTAAATATCAAGATTCCTTGGATGTCTTATTATTTCATAGTTAGATAAATCCATTTGTGGAAAATAATTGTGTCAACAAATGCTGGCCTATTAATTCTCTAATAGAGCTCATGGAAAATGAATGGAAAATTACTTTTTAAATGGTTTGAATACCTCTAATGCAATATAAAAAACTGAGTAATTGTGCTTTGAATATAAAAGAGAAGGATTGACTGTCACAGAAAAATAAATGTGGTTGTTTTCCTTTGTTCCAGAGTAAATACCTATCTTTTCATTATGTTCTTTAGAAATATATATTTTGTAACAATGAGCCTTAAACTTGTAAAGGCAACCCATAGTAAGAAATACCTTTTAGACACACACACATATCCCTCTCCTCACAATACTACAAGTTTCGCAAAATACTTTGTCTTACCACATGGAAGGCATTCAGATATGTTCTTTTGTGTTTTACTTTCTTTTTTTAAATAAAATCTTGGCTGAGACCCACAAATTGACATCATGATCAATTTGAAAAAACATGTTATAAAACAAAATGTTATATTTATATAAGTATAAATATTTTTTTGTTGTTGTTCAGTCTCTCAGTCATGTCCAACTCTTTGCAACCCCATGGACTGCAGAATGCCAAGCTTCCTTGTCCCTGTGTCCTAGAGTTTGCTCAGATTCATGTCCATTGACTCGGTGATGCAATCCAACCAGCTTCTCATCCTGCCTTCAGTCTTTCCCAGCATCAGGGCTTTTCCAGTAAGTTGGCTCTTTGTATCTGGTGGCCAAAGCATTGGAGTTTCAGCTTCAATATCAGTCCTTCCAATTAATACCCAGGACTGATCTCCTTTAGGATTGACTGGTTGGATCTCCTTGCAGTCTAAGGGGCTCTCAAGAGTCTTCTCTAGCATCACAGCTCAAAAGCATCAATTCTTTGGTGCTCAGTCTTCTTTACAGTCCAGCCCTCACATCTAAATGTTTATCTGTTTATATAAAATATAATCCTTAGAGCATACATTAGGAGACATGGACTGCCATAATAATAGTGACAGCTGTTATTTATTGAGCATAAGTTATGATATGGGCAAATTCTATTTAAAATGGTAACTGTTATAAAGCAGAGCAGCTGCTTCACTTCTTTCATGGAAACATTGTATGATAAAGTTTTGACCAGATACTAAAAGTGAGGAAAAAATATATAAGAGAATGTTGGCTCAGCAATCACATCATATGTGCAAAATCTTTCGACATTTTAAGATATTGTATAGAAATATATTTCCTATTATTTTTGCCCTCATGGGCACAATAAAGGACAGAAATAGTAGAGAACTAACAGAAGCAGAAGAAATTAAGAGGTGGCAAGAATACACAGAAGAATTATACAGAAAAGATCTTCACAACCCAGATAATCACAATGGTATGATTATTCAACTAAAGCCAGACATCCTGGAATGTGAAGTCAAATGGGCCTTAAGAAGCATCACTATGAACAAAGCTAGTAGAGGTGATGGAATACCAGTTGAGCTCTTTCAAATCCTGAAAGATGTTGCTGTGAAAGTGCTGCACTCAATATGCCAGCAAATTGGAAGACTCAGCAGGACCACAAGACTGGAAAAGGTCAATTTTCATTCCAATCACAAAGAAAGGCAATGCCAAAGAATGCTCAAAGTACCGCACAATTGCACTTATCTCACATAAAGTGCTTATCTTATCTCTGGTAAAGTAATGCTCAACATTCTCCAAGCCAGGCTTCAGCAATATGTGAACCGTGAACTTCCAGTTGTTCAAGATGGTTTTAGAAAAGGCAGAGAAACCAGAGATCAAATTGCCAACATCTGCTGGATCATGGAAAAAGCAAGAGAGTTCCAGAAAAAGATCTATTTCTGCTTTATTGACAATGCCAAAGCCTTTGATCACAATAAACTGTGGAAAATTCTGAGAGAGATTGGATTACCAGACCACCTGACCTGCCTCTTGAGAAACCTGTGTGCAGGTCAGGAAGCAACAGTTAGAACTGGACATGGAACAACAAACTGGTTCCAAATAGGAAAAGGAGTATGTCAAGGCTATATATTGTCCCCCTACTTATTTAATGTCTATGCAGAGTATATCATGAGAAACACTGGACTGGAGGAAGCACAAGCTGAAATCAAGATTCCCAGGAGAAATATCAATCACCTCAGATATGTAGACAACACCACCCTTATGGCAGAAAGTGAAGAGGAACTAAAGAGCCTCTTGATGAAAGTGAAAGAGGAGAGTGAAAAAGTTGGCTTAAAGCTCAACATTCAGAAAACAAAGATCATGGTATCCAGTCCCATTACTTCATGGCAAATAGATGGGGAAACAATGGAAACAGTGGCTGACTTTATTTTCCTGGGCTCCAAAATCACTGCAGATGGTGATTGCAGCCATAAAATTAAAAGACACTTGCTCCTTAGAAGGAAAGTTATGACCAACCTAAGCAGCATATTCAAAAGCAGAGACATTACTTTGCCAACAAAGGTCCATCTAGTCAAGGCTGTGGTTTTTCCAGTGGTCATGTATGGGTATGAGAGTTGGCCTATAAAGAAAGCTGAGTACAGAAGAATTGATGCTTTTGAACTGTGGTGTTGGAGAAACTCTTGAGAGTCCCTTGGATTGCAAGGAGTTCCAACCAGTCCATGCTAAAGGAGATCAGTCCTGGGTGTTCATTGGAAGAAATGATGCTGAAGCTGAAACTCCGATACTTTGGCCACATGATGCGAAGAGCTGACTCATTGGAAAAGACCTTGATGCTGGGAAAGATTGAGGGCAGGAGGAGAAGGGGACAACAGAGGATGAGATGGTTGAATGGCATCACTGACTCAATGGACATGGGTTTGGGTGAACTCCAGGAGTTGGTGATGGACAGGGAGGCCTGGCGTGCTGTGGTTCATGGGGTGGCAAAGAGTCAGACACAACTGAGCGACTGAACTGAATTGAACTGAAAAGTTGAGGTTAAAAAAACTATTACAAAGTATATTATAAAAATAACAGTTTTTAATTTTAAATCTAAATTATTAAAAACCACATAAAAGATTCTAAAACATAATCCCTAGCATAGATCAAACTAAAATCTTCTCATTTACTATGGCCTGGTGACTTACCAGAAAAGTAAATCATAAACATTATAACCAGTATCACAATATTGTTTTCATTTTTGTATTTTGTCTTTTTCGGTTATCTGTTTTAAATGTAGCAGTGTGTATGTGTCAATACCAAACTCCCAGTCTACCTCTTTCCCTCCACCCTTCCTCCCTGGTCACCAGCCATGAGTTCATTCTCTGAGTATCACAGCATTCTTGCAAAGAAGAAGGAAAAGGCTATTAGAATTATCTGATAAAATAGTCTTTGGGAGGAAAAAATGAATAAAAATAATTTCATTTATTTGCCCACTGATCACAATTCTGCAAAAAGCATGTATTTCTAAAACGATAAGGATCAGAGAGATCGCAGAAAGGTGGGGTGTTGGCCTTCATTGACACTACAATATTCAGAAGTTTTAAGGAATCCATTCCATCTTAATGGGCAAAGTCAAAAGGCTTATGGTTATGAACATCTCAAGTGTTTTGAGGAAGCACCCGTTTCTTCAGTTTTCAGATTGGCCCTTGAGATTTGAGCCTGTGGGGTCTGAGTGACCAACAACATGCTGCTCTGGGCTGAGTTTCCAAGCGTGCATTACTCTGAGAAATCTTTCCCTTGAGTTAACAGTTGGAACGGAACATACTGCCCCCACCATCCAGCCTTTGCATTCAGACCGCAGCTGTGCCAGGCAACTGTTGCTCCTTTCAGTTGTCCCACGAAATATAAAGCTTTGAGGCCAGCGATCTTTCGGGACGGTGATTGGAGAGAAGGCCCATGTGTGTGTGCATGAGTGTGTTGGCGTCGGGATGGGTGTGTTTGAGGGGAACACACAGCTGTTTAGTCATGTGTCTGGAATTTCTTGTTACATTCACTGCGGGAAATGGAATCTCGTTCTGTAAGCGTTTCTTCATGTGACCATGGACTGGAAAGACTCTACACCAGAAACGACTTACGGTTTTCAGTTAGTTTAATTATTGGGAACTCTTTCTCCATATTCACTTAGTCTCCTCACACTGGGTTTCAAATACACTTTGTTGAATAAATTGGTCTTTTGGCAGGAACCCCATAGAGACACTGTTATATATTATCCCTTGCAGTTGGTCAGTTCAGTTCAGTTCAGTCGCTCAGTTGTGTTCCGACTCTTTGCGACCCCATGAATTGTAGCACGCCAGGCCTCCCTGCAGTTGGTCAGATTTGTAATATTGGTTGGCAGTTCCTGCAAACCAGATAACTTAAGCTAAAAGAAGGGAGACCTAATCTTTACACTTATAATGACCAAAATAACTGATTCTTTCCATGAATTGTCCAGATCAGCATTCCAACTTTTATTCTGTTCTCTGTAGATCTAGCCAGGAAAAGGTCATGAAAGGAATTCTATGAATACGATACAGCATGATTGTTTTCTTAACTTTCTGGTGTGAAATTTGTTGACATATTTTTGTCCTTTTATGTGTCTTTCCAAATTAGTTTTGAGAACAGCCAGGGTATAATTATTTCTGGAATAGAAAAAACCTACACATAGATGAATGTGTATGAAGCCTTGTGTTATGGTGATTTAATCTTTCTGTTAATAATGTGGATTTTTAAAACCTATCCTCAGGGACTTCCACTGGCAGTCCAGTGGTTAAGACTTCCCCTTCCATTGCAGGGGGTGTGGGTTCAATCACTAAGTCAGGGAACTATGCTCTCAGGAGCCTTATGGCCAAAACACCCAAAACATGAAACAGTAGCAATATTGTAGCAAATTCAATGAAGACTTTAGAAATGGTCCACATTGGAAAAAATCTAAATAAAAGAGAAAGAAATAATAAAGTCTATCCAGTACACCAGGTGTCAACCATCCTAACCTCCCCTGAACCTCCAGTGAATGAAATCACCGGCAGTGGACACAATTAGATGAGGTGGGGTTTGATTTTTCAGGATACTCTATAATCATTTCTTTTCCTCCAGGTGAATATTTCTTTTCAGCCTATTTCTCAATGTAAAGGCCAGATGTCCATGAACAGAGCAAAAGTTTAACAGTTAGCTGGTAATCAAATTAAAACACAGCCAGAGGGTAGCCTGACTCATAAATAATGTAGAGTCTGTAGCACATCATTAAATATGTATGTCTTGTAAATTTTCAAGTCTTCTGGCCTCTCTGGTTTCTTCTTGATTTTTACAAGCAAAAATTGCTTTTAATCTTTTATTTCAAAATTTTCATTTAGAACTTGTACCAAATCTGTGCCTTAGGTTTAATAATCAAAGTAAATAGGTGATACTTCAGCCAGTGTGGTGTTTGTCTGGACCACAAGCTCATTGATTTCCTCTATGGGTCTATGGAGAGTGGCTCTCTCCAGTCTCTCTGACCACCACTGTGGTAATTACTCCTGGGTTTATAGCTCCTTTGGGGGGCTTTGGGTAGCCAGGTCCTTTCATTCTCCTGTGGAAGAAATCTAGACTGCTCAGAAGGAGTTAGGTGTGTTCTTGGCTGAAAATTAGAGATTCCAAGGGAACATTTCATGCAAAGATACACACAATGAGGACAGAAGCAGTATGGACCTAACAGAAGATATTAAGAAGAGATGGCAAGAATACACAGAGAACTATACAAAAAAGATCTTAATGACCCAGATAACCACAATGGTGTGATCACTCACCTAGAACCAGACATCCTGGAGCATGAAGTGAAGTGGACCTTAGGAAGCATCACTATGACCACAACTAGTGGAGGTGATGGAATTCCAGGTGAACTGTTTCAAATCCTAAAAGATGATGCTGTAAAAGTGCTGCACTCAATATGCCAGCAAATTTGGAAAACTCAGCAGTGGCCACAGGACTGGAAAAGGTCAGTTTTCACTTCAATCCCAAAGAAAGGCAATGCCAAAGAATGTTCAAACTACCTCACAATTGCACTCATCTCACACACTAGCAAAGTAATGCTCAAAATTCTCCAAGCCAGGCTTCAACAGTATGTGAACCAAGAACTTCCAGATGTTCAAGCTAGATTTAGAAAAGGCAGAGGAACTAGAGATCAAATTGCTAGCATCCAGTGGATCATAGAAAAAGCAAGAGAATTCCAGAAAGACATCTACTTCGCTTCATTGACTATGCCAAAACCTTTGTGTGGATCACAGCAGACTGTGGAAAATTCTTTGAGATGGGAATACCAGACCAACTGACCTGCCTCTTGAGAAATATGTATGCAGGTCAAGAAGCAACAGTTAGACCTGGACGTGGAACAACAGACTGGTTCCAACTTGGGAAAGGAGTACGTCAAGGCTATATATTGTCATCCTGCTTATTTAACTTATATGCAGAATACATCATGAGAAATGCTGGGCTGGATAAAGCACAAGCTGGAATCAAGATTACTGAGAGAAATATCAATAACCTCAGATATGCAGATGACACCACCCTTATGGCAGAAAGCAAAGAGGAACTGAAGAGCTTCTTGATGAAAGTAAAAGAGGAGAGTGAAAAAGTTGGCTTAAAACTCAACATTCAGAAAACTAAGATCATGGCCCCTGGTCCCATCGCTTCATGGCAAATAGAATGAAAACAGTGAGAGACTTTATTTTCTTGGGCTCCAAAATCACTGCAGATGGTGACTGCAGCCATGAATTAAAAGACACTTGCTCCTTGAAAGAAAAACTGTGACCATCCTAGACAGTGTATTAAAAAGCAGAGACATTACTTTGCTGACAAAGGTCTGTCTAGTCAAAGCTATGGTTTTTCCAGTAGTCATGTATGGATATGAGAGTTGGACCATAAAGAAAGCTGAGCACCAAAGAATTGATGATTTTGAACTGTGGTGTTGGAGAAGACTCTTGAGAGTCCCTTGGACTGCATGTAGATCAAGCCAGTCTATCCTAAAGGAAATCAGTCCTGAATATTCATTGGAGGACTGATGCTGAAGCTGAAGCTCCAATACTTTGGCCACCTGATTCGAAGAACTGACTCACTAGAAAAGACCCACATTCTGGGAAAGATTGAAGGCAGGAGGAGAAGGGGACAACAGAGGATGAAATGGTTGGATGGCATCACCAACTCAATGGACATGAGTTTGAGGAAGCTCCGGGAGTTGGTGATGGATCAGAAAACCTCGTGTGCTACAGTCCATGGGGTTGCAAGGAGTCAGACACAACTGAGCAGCTGAACTGAACTGACTAACAAAGGAACTCTAAATGCACTGATAATGAAGTTAGGTTGTAAAGGGCTCTGAGTTCAGCTTTAAAGAGCCTGCAGAAATTACGGTACTTCCCTGGGTCATGGCAACCAACTCCAGTATTCTTGCCTGGAGAACCCATACTCCCTGCATTGGAAGGTGAAGTCTTAACCTCTAGATCACCAAGTGTGTGTGTGTGCTAAGTCACTTCAGTCATATCCAGCTCTTTGTGACACTATGGATTGTAGGGTCAGAGAAGCCCACCAGGCTTCCCTGTCCATGGGGATTCTCCAGGCAAGAATATTGGAGTGGGTTGCCATGCTCTCCTCCAGGGATCTCCCCAACCCAGGGATCGAACCCAAGTCTCCCACATCTCCTGCATTAGCAGGCAGATTCTTTACCACTAGCGCTACCTGGAAAGCCCATGTTGGATGTGAAAGTGAAAGTGAAAGTGAAGTTGCTCAGTCATGTCCGACTCTTGCAACCCTGTGGACTGTAGCCTACTAGACTTCTCCATCCATGGGATTCTCCATGCAAGAATACTGGAGTGGATTACCATTTCCTTCTCCAGGGGATCTTCCCGACCCAGGGATCGAACCCAGGTCTTCTGCATTGGAGGCAGACGCTTTAACCACTAAGCCACAAGGAACCTTGTTAATTAGACTTCTTGATGGGTAGGCAGGGCAACAGAGGGCTACATTTGATCTGCGTCTTGTGTTTTGTTTGTTCACGGGAGAGGGAGGGTTGTTGTGGTTGTTGTTCTGTTCTGTTTTCATTCAAGTATAGTTGACTTGTAATATTATATTAGTTTCAGGTATACTGATTTGGGTCCTGAAGGATGAGTAGGAGAAAGGGCAGTTCTTAGCAGAGAATGCAATATTTGCCCACAGGACATGAACTAAGTACTTTGAAGGCAAGAAAAATTCTCACCTGGGTTTTCACCATGTTGCATTTGAGACACAGGTGAGATGTCCATCTCGATGGGAAGGTGAAGCAGGCGGGTAAAATGCAGGTCTGAAACTCAGTGAAAGAGGAGACTTAGAGATGATAATTAAATACTTCCAAGAGAAGACAGAAGAAAAGAGAATATGATGAAGGATAAAACCCTGTGGTACACTGTTACTTAGAGAATGGAATAAATCCATCAAAGAAACAGAGAAGAGGAGAGCTAAGAGTCCAGGGTCTAAAGCTCTAAGAAAAACAGGCTGGCCTATCGACTATGACAGCTGGGGGAGGGTAAGGATGGAAAAAAGACTTTGTGTAATGATCTCTTCATTATTTATAGACCAGGTGTCTGATTTGAAGAATTATTGCTTATAGTTTCAATCTCTGCCTTTTGAAATTTGGGGATTATACATGGATTTTATTTTTACCTTCACTGTATCTTTAGTAGAATAAGTGTAAGTCAGAAATAAAATATCTACAATTTCATAAACAGCAGTTTAGAGTTAGCTGTACTATGAAGCTGTATGTAAGCTTTTTCTATTTAGGACTATTTTTTTATCTCATAAATACCTTTGAGTTTTGTCAATCAGAATGCATAAATATTTTTAGAGTATTTAAATCTTTATCTCCCTAAATCAACCCAGTAGTGACTTTTGAAACTGCCTAATTTAATGATGAAGATTATTTTATTAACTAGGACTTTTTCATAACCAAGAATTCAAACTCTCTAAACCCTGGGGCCAGCAAGTTAATAAATGTTCTCAATTTATTGAAATCATCACCTTGGGAATATTTTAACTAAGATGTGTACATTTCAGATTCTTTAATATGTTAATGTTGAAGGCAGTGGTGTAATTGAGGGTGTCCTGTTGACTACTCTGTCCTCCAGCCCTTCACAGTCAGGAGGTTGTGGCTTAAAGGTGCAGGCAGAAGTGCTTCCTGGAGCAGAGCTAGGGGGTGCCTGGATAGGAGGAGACTTTGAGTGAACTTGGCTTTCAGTCCCAGCCTAGAGCAAGCTATTATACAATACCCCCACTCACTGCCCCCCTCCCCCGTTCTTATTCACCCCTGAGGTGCCACGCCTCTGGGACCAACCTCTTAGCCTTCACTCCCAGGGGAACACCTCTACTTCCTAATAATTGCTGCCAGGGCTGAACGGCTTTATCCACCTCTTTGTCCCTCCCCACCTCCAAGGAGAAAGACGATGGCAGATGAAGTTTTTGGCCCATCCTTCTTGGGATACTAAGTGGTAACAGATTTTCCTTCTTTACAAGTGAATTTTATCTTTTCAAATGAGCAAAAGCTATTGAGAATCTCTTTGGAGAGGAGTTAATTCGGGTAATACTGTTTGGTCAAAGGAGCAGAATACAAAGGCATAAGTGATTATTTGGGGGCTGTGTGTGTTTCTGCAAATGGTCTGAAGGCAGTCCTAAAATGAAGTTTTGAGTACTGGTAGTTTCATCCAACAAGTGTGTGGCCTCAGAAGCTAGTGCTTTGAAAGATACTTCTTACGTGGATCTGTAAGTTCTTGGGTGATTAGTAACAGTTTGGTTGCATTTGTTCATTGTAATGACAGTCTCATGTACCGTCCTCCTGGAATCCCCTTCCTCTTGCTTCCCTCTGTCAAATCTGATCCAACTATCTTTCAGGGTCTATTTCGAATGGTCTTCCCTCCAAGAAGCCTCTCTAACCTCCCCCTGCTTATCACTTTGCCCTTCCTAGCTGGAACAGAACTTCTTTAGTACTTCTTAAAATCTGTACTTCTTTTATGTTGTTCAGCGCTTTCTACCTTATAAAGCAGTTACTTGTTCACTTTAGTAAATATTTATGAAGCACCTACCAGGCATCGGGCACATTACTGGTGACATCAAGATGAATAATGAGTGGTTTTTCAGAGCTCTGGCTCAAGAGATGACCAAACCTGAACTCACAGACAAATAATTTCACTTTTAATGTGAAGTATTATAATAAGGGTATTCCTAACAGGTCCTTGCAATAGGGAAACAGAAAACTTCCTCTTAGAAGAGTTCCAGAAAGCCTACAAAAAGAAGAGAACTTTGAGTTGAGCCTTGAAGATTTTTTTTTAATTGGAATTGCAATTACATTTTTTTTGGTAAGAATTTTCCAGATAGTAAATTGGGTGAGAGCCTTCCAAACAAAGGCACAGGCTGAGCAGAGACGCGAAGGCCAAGAGCCAGGTTCCTGTTGTCGGGAGCACAGATGTATCTTCTCTCTCCTCCGAGAGAGCTCTTTGAAAGCATCGTTCTTCTCCACTCTGCCTGAGATCTGCAGCAGTGACTAGTACAGGGCCTTCAGTTCAATTCAGTTCAGTTCAGTCACTCAGTCGTGTCTGACTCTTTGCCACCCCATGAACTGCAGCACGCCAGGCCTCCCTGTCCCAAACCCATGTCCATCGAGTCGGTGATGCCATCCAACCATCTCATCCTCTGTCATCCCCTTCTTCTCCTGCCCTCATTCTTTCCCAGCATCAGGGTCTTTTCAAATGAGTCAGCTCTTTGCATCAGGTGGCCAAATATTGGAGTTTCAGCTTTAGCATCATTCCTTCCAATGAACACTCAGGACTGATCTCCTTTAGGATGACTAGCTGAATCTCCTTGCAGTCCAAGGGACTCTCAAGAGTCTTCTCCAACACCACAGTTCAAAAGCATCAATTCTTCAGCTCTCAGCTTTCTTTATAGTCCAACTCTTACATCCATACAGGGCCTTAAACACAGACAATATCCAAAAGCTTTTGCTAAATTGAACACAGTAATTGGTAATCATATTTCTTCACAGTGAAATTTCCAGAGGGTTATTCCACTAACTACATATTGTGTTCATTGTTTAAGAGCCATGTAAATACTATTCCTTTATTTCTTTTATCAAGTGATGGCGATGGAAATCGACAGTGCCTTTTCATATCAATCAGTTCAGCCACTCAGTCATATTCGACTCTTTGCAACCCTAAAAGAACTGCAGCATGCCAGGCTTCCCTGAGCTTGCTCACACTTACGTTCATCAAATTGGTGATGCCATCCAACCATCTCATCCTCCATCATCCCCTTCTCCTCCTGCCTTCAATCTTTCCCAGCATCAGGGTTTTTCCAAGGAGTCAGTTCTTGCCTTTTCTTATAGGAAGCGGCAAATGCCTTCCCTGCACCTGTCCCTGCCCCTTACCATCTGCATGCTCCTAATTCCCAGTTGGTATAAACTCAGGAAATGCAAGCTAATATTAGATTAAGCAAAAGCTTTTCTTATGAAGAGATGGAGGAAAGGTACAGATTGTCTTTTAAAGGTAAAACAAGCCCTGCATAGAATATAACCTAGAGCTAAGCCCAGACTTATGGGCCAGGTTGCATCGTTGATTAAGCAGAGCTAATCACAGACGCTTTCCCAGAACTTTCCCGTGAAATTTAGAACTGAAATCGAGACAAAAGTTACTTTTTCTTAGTGTGCCTCAGCTATAAACCTCAGAAGATGTAGATGCTTCTATTTACTTTTCCTAAGTAAATAATGTAAATAATGCAGTGTGTGCATTCTCAGTCATGTCCGACTCTTTGTGACCCCATGGACTGTAGCCCGCCAGGCTCCTTCTGTCCGTGAAATCTTCCAGGCAAGAATCTGGAGTAGATTGCCATTCCTTCTCCAGGGGATCTTCCCGAACCAGAAATTGAAGCCAAGTGTCTTTGAGTCTTCTGCATTGGGAGGCAGATTATTTATCACTGCACTCTACCTGGGAAGCAAATAATACAGAGTCAGATGTGAATCATCTTGTGACCAAAAAATACAAAGCATGAAACAAACAGAAGCAATATTGTAACAAATTCAGTAAAGACTTTGAAAATAGCCCATGTTGAAAAAGCATCTTTAGAAAAAGATGATTTACAAATAATACAGAGCCAAACATAAGTCTTTTTTTAAAGATTTTTTTTTTTTTTTGATGTGGACCGTTTTCAAAGTCTATGTTGAGTTTGTTACAATATTGTTTCTGTTTCATGTTTTGGTGTTTTGGCCACCAGATATATGGGACCTTGGTTCCCCGACCAGGGATAGAGCCTGCACCCTCTGCACTGGAAGGTGAAGTCAACCACTGGACCGCCAGGGAGGTCCCTTAAGTAATCTTCATAACAGCTTTCATTTTGCCTCAGCTCCCACCTCGACTTCTGCCGTTTACAAAGTATGGATAACCTAAGAAATAGTTGTTTCTCTATGACCGTAAAATCCAAAAGCAAAACAAAAACTTTAATGCAGTGATAGTTCAGACCTAGGCTTTTCTGACCGAATGAAGTCACTGTCCAGATGATTCAAGCTCCATGTCACTCTTGGTCTTACAGTTGCTGGCTATCTATAGTGTGTGTCTTTGATGGGTATACTCTGCTATCTTTAACTCTGGAAATTTTTCCCATAGAAAACTTAATTTTATCTTTCCTTTTTTATGATAAATTGTATTTTCAAGCTGCCACGGCTGGCAGACAAGAAGAAAAAACAATCTGGGAATCCCAGATTTGGTCCACAGAGCAATAGCAAAAAAAAGGCCAAACTCATCATTAAAGCTACTGATGAAGACAATTTATGCAAAAGAGCTGGGTCACTTGAGCAATTAGATTATGTTCCACGTATTCTTCTGGAATCCGCTTTGAGGGTTGGTCAGCTCTTGTCAGACTTCTCTGCTTTGGGCATTGTAAAGCAGAAATCACCAGCTATGTTTTTGAAGGGTCACATCCAGATCTATAAATTAGGAAACGCTAAGCATAAAGATAAGCGTCCCTGGTGGCTCAGTTGGTAAAGAACCTGCCTGCAATGCAGAAGACCTGGGTTCAATCCCTGGGTTGGGAAGATCCCCTGGAGGAGGGTATGGCAACCCACTCCAGTATTCCTGCCTGGAGACTCCCCAAGGACAGAGGCGCCTGGCAGGCTACAGTCCATTGGATCACAAAGAGTCAGGCAGGACTGAGCGACTAAGCACACACAAGCCTAAAGACACTAAGTTACTGGTTTATAGCCTGTGTAAGGTATTCGCAGGCCGTTTTCCACTTTACAGCTGTTTTTCCTTCTCTGAAGGGACTTTGTTTCTTGTTCGTTTTTCATCTGCTGCCATATTTCACATCTTTCCAGGTAGTCAAAGTAACATACAGAGTCCAAGGAGGGTGGGAAGAATGGAGACGAGGAAAGCATCAGAGATCACTGGTGAAACCATGAGATCTGGGTTCTCAGTATCTTTCCTCTTGTACATGTCTTGAGTTAGGGAGGTTAGCGTCTCAAGAAAGGTGATCAAAATGTGCCCTACATTTCCTTCATAATTGTGGAAACATCTTTTTATTTTGATGGTCTATAAGTACCCTTGGTATTTTTATGGAAACTTGAAATTCAAGTAGTGTTCTGTTACCATAGGTGAAATAGAAAATATTCCCTAAATTGACTTTAAAAGTTATTAACAAATATATGCTTAAAATATTATGTAGCTCTTCATTGTCATTTTTTTTGACAATTCTCTTTTCTTGGAAAAGCCCCCAGAAATTTTGTTTTCCTTGGCAGAAGTCTCAGAATTATGGGAAGTGATAAGAATAGGAGATTAGAGACTAAAATCACAAATTCACTCTGGTTTATACTCGTGTTGCAGAGGACGATCATCCGGTAGTTTATGTGCAATCTTTTCTCTTGAATAGGTTGTCTGCCAATAAAAGTGTGATATAAATATGAATGTAAAATTTGTAAGTACTTATGGAAATTGAAAAATTTGGAAGTGTATCAATTTCACCAAGTTCTTAATCAAAGTACATCTTGCAGAAAATAGAAAGAAACTAGTTTTAACATCTAAAATATAAACAACCCTAAATCATGAATTTGTGAAGTATTTTTTACTGCTATGAAAGCTAGTTTATGTATATGGGAAGTCAGTCTTTAGTTATGAAACTGTAATTCTTTCTTTTAATCCCTCCCTCTTATTGTGGTATGTGAGAGGCTTATCCTGTTTATGTGCCATGTTACACAAGATCATTTAAGAATCTTTTTCTTTGGAAAAACTAATAGACAGCGTTGGCCAAAAAGTTCCATTATAAAATACTGTGGATTCCCGTAGTTTTAGCAGGTTAATGGAAGTGCATTTGTGACTGAAATGGCTTTATGATTTCTAAACGCTTTTTTTAGTGTGTAATTGGACACGTGTACCTGGAGAGCATTAACTGTAAGCCAGGTGATTAATGGACCAAGCTGGCTCTGAGATGGACAGCGAAAGAGAGAACCTGACCACGAATTTGAAGACGGTCATCTGTGTGGGCATGAAGGGGAACTGAGGTGGTGGCCATAAGGAAAGGGTGTGAGGTGGGCAGGAAAACCCATAAACAGTGCCATGGCGTGTCAGTTGTTCCATTTTCTCGCTTTATCTATGATCTCCACAAATACTTAAAGGCAAGTGGCTCAAAATATTACTATCACTAAGCTGGTTTTATAGAAGAAACATCGCAACTAAAGCTCTGTTGTGTGGGCCAGAATCCACCTGTTCCAAGAGACTGTCACAGAATATTTTGATTTTCTTGGTCTCTAGCTGTTAAGAAGTCATTGAAAACACAGACCAAGATGTGGGTCCCCAGGCCTGTTCATGAAGTTGGAGATTACTGTTACCTGTATATACATCTGTCCCTCAGTGTCTCTCCTTACAGGACCTCTGTGCTCTGTAGAGCATTCGATCCATGGCCCCAGCTTAAGCCACCCCAACAATTCTCTGGCTCTCTTGACCCCACTGTCCTGAGAAGAGCCAGCCACAGCCCACTTCGGGCCGCCAGGGACTCCTGTTCATGTGAGTCACAACACGTGAAACTTCATCTGCAACTACTATTTTGTGCCCTTAGCATTCCCACTAGATTATGACTTTCTTAACAGATAAGACGTACGCCTGCTTCTTCATCATCCACCCAATTCCTTTCAAGGTTGCTCTTGGCAAATGTTGAATGGACAAATGAGTCTATTCGAATTCACTTTCAATCTATTGAAGAGTTAGGTTCTATTTAGATCAGATCATTTGCTATTGATTGCTATTGTTGAATTTGAAAAATCTTAGACTTTAAAAAGTGAAAGTTCAAAATTTCCCCAAAAGGGTAATTATTAAGTAGAATATCTTCAATGGAAAATTTTTCCTTGAGGCTGATTTCTTTTTTTTTTTTTGCTTAAATAGCTATATTTCACTTTTTGCTCAATTTTTGTCACAAAGACATAAAAACCTCCATATAAAAACACCCTAATAGTCTTTCTTTCAACAAACTCAACAAAATGGATAATTGGAGTCCTGTTTGTAGATTATTTAAATCCAAAGCTAGACTATCCCAAATTAACTGGATAACTAAGACAATGGTGTGTGTTGTGGGGGATAGAAGTGGTTGTCTAATTACATCAGCAAAACAATGTGGAGATTTCATTTAAGAACTAGAAGTAGTTTCCCTTTCAGAAAAAAACTAAATTCCGAAGTAATAAGTAATTATTTCAAGTAACATTTAATGAAAATATTCTGATTCACTTTCGTATATAAATATATTACATGTAATATAATTATATAGAGAATATATATAACCAAAACTTTACAAGATTTCCACATGCCCACATACAATGGTTTCATTATTTCATAGTTATCATTCATATATTTAAAGTCAGAGGAAGCAGCTGTTCCCAAGACAGTTGAAATTAATTTAGAGAAAGGGATTTGCAGACGTTTTTAAAGTCTTTGTGCCTCCCTTCCCTGACTCAAAAGTAAATAATCAAGCATCTGCTCTCAAAGTTAATCTTAATAGAGCTTTCAAAAGCAGCATTTTTAGGTTATGTGCTGTGTTCGTACAACATAAGTTAACTTTTGTACCTTGAATATAGCCATTTAAAATTATAAATTTGAGAGCAAGTACCCCATTACTGGCACCAGTGTACTCAGGAAAAGTGGATGAGCAAGAGTCTAACTGCTAGAACGAGGGTACAGAGTCTGAACAAACCAGTGTCGAGGGTGACTTGCTGCTGAGATGCCAATACTGAAGACTTCTTTATCCCATGGGATAAGGCCTGGCTCCAAAGTTGGCTGTAGGAGCCTGGTCAGCTGCTGATGCATTGGAGGGATGGAGCAAGTAGGGGAGATAAAAATTAAATTAGTACTTCATGGACATTCAAGCCAGAGGCACACGAGCAACACTATGTAAATGTTAGTGGTAGTAGTGTTAGTTGCTCAACCGTGTCCGACCTTTTGCGACCCCGTGGGCTTTAGCCTGCTAGGCTTCTTTGTCCATGGACTTCTCCAGGCGAGAATACTGGAGTGGGTAGCCATTCCCTTCTCCAGCGGATCCTCCGGACCCAGAGATTGAACCTAGGTCTCTCCCACATTGCGGGCAGATTCTTTACCATTTGAGCCATCAGGGAAGCCCACATATATCATGGGTGCCCATGCCTCTGATTTTTTAATTGATTGACTACTTTTTTTTTTATACCTGAATAGAGCAGAAAGGATTTCCCCTGAAGAAAATTTTAGGATCGAGCAGATATGTGCTTGAATTACATCGCTGCCATTTACTGGCCATTGACTATTTGGTCAGCCTTTCTGACTTCCTGCTTTATTTTCTGTTAGAGGGGGAATTTCAGTCTTACTAATATTGTGATGACTAAGATTAATCTCAGCACAAAGCATAGAGTATTTCTTCCCAAACTTGTTCACACACTGGAATCACCTAGGGAGCTTCAGAAAGAACAGACGCCCATGTTCACCTCCCCAGCGTGTTCCTGCTTGGGAATTTCTAACAGATCCCCAGATGATTCTAAAGTTCAGATAAATTTGAGGACCTTTGGCATTGAGCCTGTCCTACACTGAGCATTAAAGTGAGTGAAGTGAAGTCGCTCAGTCGTGTCCGACTCTTAGCGACCCCATGGACTGTAGCCTACCAGGCTCCCCCTTCCATGGGATTCTCCAGGCAAGAGTACTGGAGTGGGTTGTCATTTCCTTCTCCAGGGGATCTTCCCGACCCAAGGATTGAACTCAGGTCTCCCGCATTCCAGGCAGACGCTATAACCTCTAAGCCACCAGGGAAGCCCACTGAGCATTAATTATCTGTTAAATGAGTGGGAACAACCAGTGCCTGGCAAGTGTGAGATTTTCCAGAATTCTTGGCTCCCTTCCCTTCCCTTCCCTTCCCTGTCCCCTGTCTTAAGGGAACACTTGAAAACAGTGTCAAGCTGTGATTCCAGTCAATGCAGCTGCCACTCATGCCAGGCACAAGAGAGGGCAGAGAGCTCTGGTCCCACATGCCTGCAGGAGAAGAGGAGGCGGCAAAGATCAGCTCACTGTATGGCGCAGCCTAGGGCAAGCCTGCTAAGGGAATACCTGATTTGCCTTCGAGGACACTGCACATGGAAAGCCCCTGAGCGCTGCTTGTCACATCACCCTGGAAATTATAGAGCCTGGGCTGCACCCTTATTGGAGCCAGAAATGAGCCAGAACGCACAAAGGATAAACCAAAGGCAGAATTTCAACTGGTCCTGAGTTCTCTTTATTTTTTTGGCTTTTATAGTCAACATTTGTTGCAGTAAATCCTTTGTTTGGTGTTCCCGGGTCAGCCGTCCGAATGTATCATAGTTCCAAGAAGCTGAATATGTGGCTTAATTGGTTCCAGTGTCCTTTAATGGCTCCTGGAGAAAGGCTGTGAATTCTGAGAGCGAGGGAACCATCTAAGTCATTCTAAGATTTAGAAGCCCGTCTCCCCTTTCCACAAAATAGGAGATCTTTAAAGCTCAGTGTTTCAGATGTTGGGGAGGGGCCTGGCCCTTCACTGACTGAGTTATGATGTGCTTATGAGTAAACGTAATACGTTGTGGCTCTGAGTGTCTGGAACCGAGGACTGGAATAGTGTTAGATGTGCAAAACTTGTATTTTATGCTGTTTATGATTGAGAGCAAATTCTCAAATTTCACCCCAGTAACAAAGTAGGGAATGTTTAAGATACTGAAAAAAAATTGGTCTGTCTCAAGAACTGTGCAGTTGTTTTCTACTTGACCCAAGAATCCCAATGGAGTCAGACTGTTCTTCCTGATAAACAAACAAAAAAATCACAAATTACAATTTCAAGAGATGAGAACTCCCAGCCTACTCAGTTTTAAAGATATTCATTCTCAATAAGGGAAGAATCTCATATTTTCAGGATAATTCTACACTTAATAGGGATTATATAAGTACTTTGAAAAGAGTGTAGATTTTTCAACTGAAAACTACCACAGGTAAAAAGTTCGTGATATTGACACTTTGTTTATGGAAGTGTTTGTGTCATAAACTGCCATGTTTATGAAAATAAGGATCTGCTATCTTTGTTAATATTTAGCAATTATGGTGATGAACAGGGAGGCCTGGCGTGCTGCGATTCATGGGGTCGCAAAGAGTCGGACACGACTGAGCGACTGAACTGAACTGAACTGATGTTGATGTTTTACATATTGTATTTGGTATTGAAAACATATTTATATAAGCCTCAACCACATTTTCATCACTCTCAATTTTTAAAGTTTCTGATCTTTTAATTGAACTAACATCATTCTTTATCATAGGCATACAGCTTTTCTCCGGGTTTAAAAATAAAATGGTATATAACACAAGGTTATAGTATATGTGTGCTTCTATCCTACTAGTTTTAAACTCTGTGACAACTTTGTCTATGGGGTCCTCTCGAAACATTGAGACAAATCCCTCTGTTTTCTATCAATCACCTTTTAGTGACATCTGAATTTGTTAGAACTTCATATTGAAAACAAAGATTGAACTTGCATAGCAGAGAAAAGAGAAAGCACGAGCCTTGATCAAGCAAAAATACAGTTTTCTCTGGTTTATGAATAGTTAGCATTAGATGAACCAAACCATCAGAAGGATCCTGGGCCCTCAGCACCTGTGTGTTTGACAGACATGCCAGTCACATGTGATCCTCACTTGGGTTCAGTTTGAGGCTTGCATACTTGAAAAACAAGTGCTGGAGAATGTTTCAGCATTTCTTTTTTTAGCTGCTCAAAAAGCTAACCACTGAAACTTTTTCACCTCCCTCTCTCCCATTGGATGGTTGCAATTCCCAGTGTCCCCAAAAGAATCCTCTTATCAGTTGCTCCACTTGTTTCTTGTGATTATCAATTGGCCAAAGCCCAGTTTCATCCATATCCTGAGCTTTGGACATGAACCTGTGGCTTTGTTTTCCTGATGCTGGGAAAGACTGAAGGCAGGAGGAGAGGATGAGATGGTTGGATGGCATCACTGACTGGATGGACATGAGTTTGAGCAAGCTCCAGAAGTTGGTGATGGACAGGGAACCCTGGCATGCTGTAGTCCAAGGGGTCACAGAGTGAGACACGACTGAGCAACTGAACTGAACTGAGCTGGCAAGCTCCTGCACATGCAGTTTCTATGTCATGCTCTGTGTTCCCAAGACAAACCCCAACTCAGTCCCAGGTCTTCGGAAACAGACCCATGATGCACAGGTGTATTCCTAGGTGCCTCTGTGAATCTTGAACCCCAGTCTCTCACTGACAACAGGTTCTCAGTGATGCTGGCAGAATCTCAGTTCTCAGCAAGGGCATCATTTCAGTAACGTGCTTTCCATCTTCTCTCTCCCGCAGGGTCCGGTCGCATCAACTGCATCAGCATTGTCTGTCCTCTCTCTTGGGCCTGGCCTTCCTCCACCCCCGCCTCCCCCGCCTCCTCCAGGGCCACCTCTGCTTTTTGAGAGTGAAGGCATAAAAGAAGCATCCTCTCCTTCACGCTCAGCTTTATTTGCACAACTTAACCAAGGGGAGGCGATTAAAAAGGTGAGAAAACCAGGCCTTGAGGCTGTCTCCCTCTGGTTCCAGGCACACAGATCCCCTGGAGCCCACAGTGATGGATACATCATTCTATTTCTGTCTCCAGTATACAGGGAACTATGAGATGATGGGCTCAGTGGGCTTCTGGGTGGATCAAAAAGAACTCAAGGGATTCTAGTTTCAAGTTGACCAATGCACTGTATCACTACTTCAGCCCCTGATACTCCAACACCAGCTCCAACCAAGGCATCAAGATGAAGTATTTAGAACCTCTGTCCTCAAGCAGTGTATGGGCTTGTCAAAGAATTATATCATTGAACTACCTTTATCTTCACAGTGAATGGTTACTTTTTTTAATCATACACTTAATAAAGTCATTATTGACTATGCCAAAGCCTTTGACTGTGTGGATCACAATAAACTGTGGAAAATTCTGAAAGAGATGGGAATACCAGACCACCTGACCTGCCTCTTGAGAAACCTATATGCAGGTCAGGAAGCAACAGTTAGAACTGGACATGGAACAACAGACTGGTTCCAAATAGGAAAAGGAGTGTGTCAAGGCTGTATATTGTCACCCTGCTTATTTAACTTCTATGCTGAGTACATCATAAGAAACGCTGGGCTGGAAGAAGCACAAGCTGGAATCAAAGATTGCCGGGAGAAATATCAGTAACCTCAGATATGTAGATGACACCACCCTTATGGCAGAAAGTGAAGAGGAACTAAAGAGCCTCTTGATGAAAGTGGAAGAAGAGAGTGAAAAAGTTGGCTTAATGCTCAACATTCAGAAAACGAAGATCATGGCATCCAGTCCCATCACTTCATGGCAAATAGATGGGGAAACAGTGGAAATGGTGACAGACTTTATTTTTTTTGGCTCCAAAATCACTGCAGATGGTGATTGCAGCCATGAAATTAAAAGACGCTTACTCCTTGGAAGGAAAGTTATGACCAACCTAGACAGCATATTAAAACACAGAGACATTACTTTGTCAACAAAGGTCCGTCTGGTCAAAGCTAGGTTTTTCCAGTAGTCATGTATGGATGTAAGAGTTGGACTATAAAGAAAGCTGAGTACTGAAGAATTGATGCTTTTCAACTGTAGTGTTGGAGAAGACTCTTGAGAGTCCCTTGGACTGCAAGGAGATTCAGCTAGTCCATCCTAAAGGAGATCAGTCCTGGGTGTTCATTGGAAGGACTGATGTTGAAACTGAAACTCCAATATTTGGCCACCTGATGCAAAGAGCTGACTCATTTGAAAAGACCCTGATGCTGGGAAAGATTGAGGGCAGGAGGAGAAAGGGACGACAGAAGATAAGATGGTTGGATGGCATCACCGACTCAATGCACATGAGTTTGGATAAACTCCAGGAGTTGGTGATGGACAGGGAGGCCTGGCGTGCTGCAATTCGTGGGGTTGCAAAAAATCGGACACGACTGAGCGACTGAACTGAACTGAATAAAGTCATGTTGCCAAAAATCTTATGCAAATATATTTTTGTTTTGTATGAGCAATAGGAATTATGGTATAAGTGTTCTTATGCCCTGGGCTGGGAGCCAAGGACCAAAAAATTGAATAGTTTTTCTGCCTCCAGCTAGCTGCCTTGTCCCCTCATCTGTAAAGGAAGAGAATGAACTTATAACTGTTAAATCAGTTCTGACCTATGTTTGCTGAAATGCCCTAACTTTTTAGACTATATCTAGGGAATGATTTGGCCACAACAGAAGTAAATCATAGAATTCTTTCTGGTGAGGTAGCTTTTTGCTTAATTTTATCTTTCATCTTATCTCCTTCAAAAAGAAGTTCCTCCAATTAAAAACTACTTAACAGTGCTTATATCAACTCTAAACGTTTGCAGGTCTCAGACTCTGCATACTAACCTTGGGAAAACACTCAACTGCTAAAATAGCATTGCCAAAAATTCTTAGGCCGTTTACATCATGTTCATCCAAAAAGTCGGGGACATTTCCCTTTGCATATGATGTAAAGAAATGTGTCTCTGTGTTACCTTCCCAGGACTCCGGCATGTTACAGATGACCAAAGACATACAAGAATCCCAACCTACGGGCTCATGGAGGACAATCTCCATCTCCTACGAAAAGCCACACTCCAGGCCTCAAGTCTCCCCAGTCTCATCCTCCTAAGAAACATGCTCCTGTGTTAGAGCTGGAAGGGAAGAAATGGAGAGTGGTGAGTGAAGCCCTTTAACTTTGTTCCTGATATACTCCAGTGAAAGGAGCAATGGCTAAACTGTTTGCCAGGGTCTTAAGGATTTCTAAGGCTTCCCAGGTGGTGCTAGTAATAAAGAACCTGCTTGCCAATGCAGGCAGCATAAGAGACACAGGTTCGATCCCTGAGTCGAAAAGATCCCTTGGAGGAAGGCATGGCAACTCACTCCCATCTTCTTGACTGGAGAATCCCATGGACAGAGGAGCCTGGCAGGCTACAGTCCATGGGGTCACAGAGTTGTACATGACTGAAGCAACTTAGCAGTAGCACTAAGGATTTCTAAGTGAAAAGACAGAGACACAAGTCACTGGCTAGAATAGAAACCAGGGCCTTTCTGCATGCTTCCATAAGTGATTTTTGGGTTTCATTATTCTCATGCATTGTTTTTCTTCAACTTCTTCAAAATCATTCTTTAAACTGTGGTAAAGTACATATGACACAAAATTTACCATCTTAACCTTGACGTGTACAGTTCAGTGGCATTAAGTACCATCAGACTGCTGTGCGGCCATCACCACCGTCCATCCACAGAACTCTTTGCATCTGTTAGACCTGAAGCTGTGTGCACCTTAGTGATTCTCCACTCCCCCTCTCTTCAGCCCCTGGCAACCACCTTTCTACTTTCTGTCTCTGTGAATCTGACTCCTCTGCCAGTGGACTTTCAATCTGCGCCCCATCTGCTGTAGGGTCCACTGTAGGATGTTTCATTCTGTTCCACCAACCAAAGCGCTGATATAACCTACTGAGTCATCCACCACTTTCACTGCTGTCTGAGCAGGACAGGACACTTTGTATGTGGATGGAAGCTGGTATTCCCTGTCAATCCAGTGTGAAATGTTAGTTACTCCGTTGCGTCAGACTCTTTGAAGCCCCATGGACTGTAGCCCATGGAAGGAATTCTCCAAGCAAGAATGCTTGAGTGGGTAGCCATTCCCTTCTCCAGGAGATCTTCCCAACCCAGGGATTGAACCCAGGTCTTCTATATTGCAAGTGGATTCTTTACCATGTGAGCCATCAGGGAAACCCTGCCAATCCAGGGGGCTTCCCTAAAGGTGGAGGAACAAAGTCCCCAGAAAGGTTGTTGTGGTCTGAGAATACACTGGGACCTGGACCACTGCTAGTCTATTAACTCAACTCCTATTTGCAGATATTGCTACAGTATCAACTCCAGACTCAGCATCTGGACTTAACCAAAAGCTGTCACATCCCTGGTCCAGCCGCTACCCACTAGCCAGGGTGCCTGACGCCTGACTGTTCACTAATGGACTCTGGACCCCCCGCCTTCCAAGTGACTATTCCCAACATCACAGAGACAAAGGAAGTCCTGTGGTTTAGTCTGTAAGAAAAAGGTTCCTAAAGAAAGAACATACTGAGAAGCTCTAATTGGTGAATGCTCCCCAGTAATTTCAGTTTGCAGTGGACTTCTTTTATCTGTCTGTCCTTATATTTAATATTTGCCTGTGTTTTAATTTTAGGAATACCAAGAGGACAGGAATGACCTTGTGATTTCAGAGACTGAACTGAGACAGGTGGCTTACATTTTCAAGTGCGGCAAGTCTACTCTGCAGATAAAAGGGAAAATTAATTCCATTATAATTGGTAGGGCAGAACTATGGATCTGTACTCATTATGATAAATTGCTTTGTATAAATATGCTATCTGTATTTAGGATTTTGTTTTGTTTTGTTTTCCTAGACAACTGTAAGAAGTTTGGCCTGGTGTTTGACAATGTGGTGGGCATTGTGGAAGTGATCAACTCCAAGGACATTCAAATGCAGGTAAGTGGTCCTTTCAACCTTGCCCAGCCACCACCAGACCACCCCTTCTGTTTACAAGGGGCCCTCCATGTCCAATTGAAAACTCTTACCGTCTTTTCTCTAGACACAGCTCTGTCTTCACCTCCTCTCTGAAGCCCTCTCTTACTTCTCGGACAGTGTTAATTCCCCCTTTTCACCCTCTTATAACCCACCCTGTTTTGCACAGCAATTACAAGTTTATCACTTCTATTTCAGGAACAGCTAATTAATCTTTACAGCTCCAGAAATTTGTATAATACCTGCACACAGTAGGTGTTCAGTAAATGTTTGATTGAGTGAATGATTGGAATGAATCAACTAATGAATGCACCAAAATAGTAAGAGATTCACTTTGCATAATAGTACCCTGCCAAAGAGGATGTTTCTCCCTCAGGAAAAAAAAACGATTCTGGATAAAGTTTTTCTGAAGAGTCAATGAGATTATCAGCAAAACAACCTGGAAAGGAGGATTGGAATTGAATTTGCAAAACAGAAGAAAATCTGCACTGTTTAAGCAATTTTAATTTAGCCAAATGGGATTTTATAATATGCCCAAAGCTAAGTGACTTCTTACTTTGGCCAGCTGTGACTACTGTCTTTGATGATACCCTTTTCATATTGTTAATCACCCCGTATTATCTGATGTTTCCCGATTGTGTTTGTTAGACTTGGCTTCCAGTTCTATAGATGGTTCTCTTTGGCTTTATAGGCTTTTCACCACTGCCTCTTTTAACTGGAGTAGTACAGTCAATAGTTGCCACGTACATGGAGATATATTTTAGGACCCTCCATGCAAAGAAAAAATATATAATCTCTACCTGATACTGTACATGAAAAGTGAAGTCCTAATTGTGAAAAGAAATACTTTTAAACTTTGAGAATAAAATATAGAAGAAAAGGACAGATGAATTTAACCTCATTAAAATATATATGTTCAACAGAAGACATCAGATGCAAAGCTAAAAGACAAGGCATGGATTGAAGAAAGATACTTGCAATGCAGATTACCTAAAAGGATTTATAACCAGAATTTATAAAGTTAACACAAATCAAATAGAAGAAGACTAACAACCCAAAAGAAAATGGGCAAAGAATATTAAGGCAATTCAGAGGAGGAAAAACTGAAGTGTTTGATAAATGAAACACTTTTATATGAAACACTTATACATGAAAATATGCATAACCTGCCTAATAGAAGAAGAAATGCAGATTAATTGGGTATGTCCTCCTATGCTCGTCAGTTTTGAATTCAGGCTGTGCTTACTTTGCAAAGGGATTGTGAGCTGAAACTCATGCATATCGGAACTGTGCAATTTGAGGACTGCCTATATATTAAAAAGTCTCCTGGTGTAAAAGTTTTTACGAGAATCCTGATACATCAGTGTTAAAAGAGCAAAGCTATTACACTCACCATGCAGAGAAATTGGTACCATCTAATAAAGTCAAAGACAGTCATAGCCCGTAACTGAGCAATTTCACTCTTGGGCGTGTGCACCTAAGAAGCTCCAATACGTATTTTGATGAGACGTGTAAAACTGTTTATTGCAGTATTATTCATAATGGCAATAAAACCCAGAATAATTTAAATGTCCAACAGCTGGTAAATGAACAAATAAATCCACCTAATAGAATACTGTACAATAGTTAAAATAATTGAATACACTTACATGTTTAAAAACAGAGAAATCTCAAAAGCAACCTTGAGTGATAAAGGCAAATTACAGAACAACAGGCACTGTATAATGTGTCCCTTTATATAAAGATCAAAAACGTGCAAGACAACATGCACATGTGAAATATACTAATGCAGTCTTGAGTTCAGCTCAGGAGACAAACCTGCTGTGAACTGTAAACACACAATTCAGAAGAGTAGTTAGTCTGTGGAGGGAAGAAGGGAGGACAGGGAGATGGTGGATGGTATAGAGGGGGTTTCAACTATAGAATAAGATTATAGCCTTAAAAATAAGGCAGATAAGCTAAAAAGTTAAATTCTGATAAAGCTTTTTAACAGACATATATATATGTATATACACACACATATTTGTTTTATTATTCTTTGTGTGCTCCCATGTTTGAAATATATCCTAGTTTTTTCAAGGCTATAGCCTTAAAATAATCTGGAAGGATTAATTATGGTTATCTGTCCAAGAGGGATAGAAACTTGGCAGCCTGGCTCAGAAACAAGAGAGAGACATTTTACTGAACACTTCTCAAACTTCTGGATGTTCAAACCAAGTGAATTTCATTACCTATTTAAAACATTTAATAAACTATTTTAAAAGGGCCTGGACACAATGAAGACGGAAAGCAGATTAGTGCAGGCTGCCTGGCGATGAGGACAAATTGACTATAAATGGGCATTGGGGATATTTGAGGGGTGATGGAAATATTCTAAAACTGAATTGAAGGGATGGTTACATGAATTTACTGAGTACCATTAAACTGTACACTTAAAGCAGGTGAATTTTGTGTTTGCACATTTTACTTTGATAACGCTGTTTAAAAGATTCCAAGGGGATTTCCCTTGTGGTCCAGTGGCTAAGACTCTGTGCTCCCAATTCAGGGGGCCCACATTCGATCCCTGGTCAGGAAACTAGATCCCACGTGCTGCAACCAAGAATTCACCTGATGCAATTAAAGATCCTGAATGCCCAGGCTTCCGTGGTGGCTTAGTGGTGAGGAATCTGCCTGCTAATGCAAGAGACATGGGTTCAATCCCTGATCTGGAAAGATACAACATGCAGAGGTGCAGCTGAGTCCATGCGCCAGAACTGTTGATGAACCTATGTTCTAGAGACCAGGACCCACAACTGCTGAGCCCATATGCTGCAACTGCTGAAGCTCACGCCTTCCAGAGCCCGTGCTCTGCAGCAAGTGAAGCCACCACAGCGAGAAGCCTGAGCACCACAGCTAGAGAGTAGCCCCAGCTCACTGCAACTAGAGAAAGCTTGAGAACAGCAATGAAGACCCAACACAGTAAAAAAATAAAGAAAGAAAGAAATAGCTTTTTTAAAAAGGTCCTGAATGCCACAACTAAGACCCGGCACAGCCACATTAATTAATTTTAAAAGATTGAAAGGAAGAAAAGGACATGGATTCATGTGATTTAGTTCAATTATTCTGTTTTTTGGCAAACTATCCCAGAAAAAAATAGTACAAACTGTGGGAGAGAGAAGAGACTAAGATATTATGTGGAAATTTTAAAATTTTTTATAGAAAAATAAATGGAAGAAAAAGGAAGTTAATACAGATGCATGCATTAAATGCTACAGCATTGGCTTGGGCAAGGTCACATATCACCTGTCACTCAACAGAGAAGCGCCTTGTTAGCCCAGTTCTCCTGATAAGAAACAATCTCTGTTCTCAAAATGTTTACAGACTACAAGGGATAAAAGGCATATATTGTATGTAATTTGCTCTAAGGAAATACTAAAATGCTGTGGAAATGACAGTTCTTATCCTATCAGGACTATTTTTTTAAAACTGTACTGTTTTTCAGATTTTTCATAGATGTTCTAGCATTTGTAAGGTAATACAGTGATACATAAGCAAAACTGAAATGTCTCTCCATACTATGCTATCCTCATGAGACCCCGCTCTGTCTCATAAACAAATTGCCTAAGACACACTGACAAATTACTTGCATTCCCTTTGCTTGCCAGGTATTCATACAGTTCTGGGCAGTATGGAAATGCTCTCCATCATTGCAAAATAAATCTAGAAATTGTCAAAACATTACTGCTGACACTTTCTTGATATATAGATATAGGTATTATTTAATTTATGTCAAAGCCTTGTTGCTTAGCTGACCTTAAACTACCTCTGCCTTTTTTTTTTTTCCTCGTGGTGGCTCAGTTCCAACTCAGTGTCCAGTTTCTACGGGGAGAGGAGAAAACAGAGCAGTGTGGTGCCCTGGCTAGGCTCCCCCAAGGAATTCTTTACAGCACCTGCACCATCACAAGCCTTGCTCTTTAATTTGCAACCCAGTCTTTTCTTCAGAGTGAAAGAGGAGATGTTTTTATCGCTTCAGTTACCATTACAAGAAGGAAAATTATAGAGTTGTAATATGGTCGTTGGGGGAACAGTCTGTCCCTGTAGAGATTTGGGCACGGGGGGTGGGGGGTGCTGTGTCTGAAAACAGGGCTGTAAAAAGTAATTTTAAACTGATCAGAATTTTTATAGCACTTGATATTTGTAATAATACAAAGAACCACCTCCTTTGTGTATGATACTATTTACCCATACAGTGAGTGGTCTGAACCAAGTCTCCAGTTTGAGCTCCTGAAATGAATACATTTCAAAATACCTAGACACTCATTATCTCATTTAAGCTCCGCATTCAGCCAGTGTGATTTTTATCTAGCAAAGGACTTATGTGAGAAGAACTGTAGTGATTTTTACTTATTCTTACTTAGATTGAGGAAAAAATCTACTCATCTACAGAATAATTTACTCTTAAAGGACAGTATTCATGCGTGTTTTCATCCAGGCTTCCTAGAGATGTGTCAAAACTAAAATTTTAAGCACATAAAAGCAAAAGCCTCTTGTTTCTTTTATCATGAAATCAAATATATGCTTCATTTCCACTAATAGGGTTGTGAAACGTCTTCTGAACATTTAGCTGCTGTTTTCAAATTAGTCCCTTTGTTTTGTGTCAGGAAAGAGACCCTGAGGTTTGAGAACCCTCTTGTGTGGTCCTTTCATTCTGTCCCCAAATGACACCTACTAATTCACCTTGGAGACGCTGTCGTCAACCAGCCTCCCCAGCCCTGACCTAGCTATTCCTAACGCTTGCTTAGGCCCGTGGACTGTACTTATTTGGGGATATTGGAATTTCTATTTATTTGCTTTGGCCCTAGACTTTTTTTTTCTATTTCAGGTAATGGGGAAAGTGCCAACAATTTCCATTAATAAGACAGAAGGCTGCCACATATACCTCAGTGAAGACGCGTTAAACTGTGAGATTGTGAGTGCCAAGTCATCTGAAATGAATATACTTATCCCTCAGGATGGTGATTATGTAAGTACCTTTTAGAAGACTGTAAAGAAGTTTTCATGATTAACATTCTTAGAGACTGATTAGTCACCTCCCAATTTTTGAGCTTCCTTTGTAGAAAAATTTGCAGTTAAGAAAGGAACTCAAGAGAATGGCCTTTCCAATTCAGCTCCCTGTTAGTTTCTTGACTGTGGCCAGTCCTGGATTTGTGGTTCTCAAAGTGGTTTCCTGATAATTACCTTAATGGGCTAGCTTTCATCAAACAGTAAGGGCCCTTGTGGCTCAGATGGTAAGAATCTGCCTGCAATGCAGGAGACCTGGGCTCAATCCCTTCTCCCCTGGTGAAGGAAATGGCAACTGACTCCCATATTCTTGCCTGGAGAATCCCATGGACAGAGGAGCCTGGCGAGCCACAATCCACGGGGTTGCAAAGAGTCAGACACGACTGAGCAACTAACACATCTTCATCATCATCAAATAGTAGACCAGGTGTCTGAGCTCATTTTACTAGGATTGATTATTTTCCTTTGGTATGATGGGGGCATGGGCTTCCTGGTGGCTTAGATGATAAAGAATCTGCCTACAATGCAGGAAACCTGGGTTCAATCCCTGGGTCGGGAAGACCTCCTGGAGAAGGGAATGGCAGTGCACTCCAGTATTCTAGCCTGGAGAATTCCATGGACAGAGGAGCCTGGCGGGCTACAGTCCACAGGGTCACAAAGAGTCAGACACGACTGAGGGACTGACACATGGTGGAGGCAAAAGGAAAGAAGGAGAAATGCTTTGGGGGCAAGCAGAGGGAAAGGAGGGAATAGTAAGTGAACCTATTTGTACAGTGTTTCTCAAACCCAGCATGAGAACCAGCTAAGGATTTCTCTGGCTGTTGAGTGGTTAAGATGCAGTGCTTCCAAGGCAGGTCGATCCTTGGTCACAGAAATAAGATTCCACTTGCCACGTGGCACAGTAAAAAAAAAAAAAAAAAAATCAGCTGGGAAACATGATGAAAATACCAGGTCCCATACTTTGCACCCGGAGGTTAGAATCAAGAGGCTTGGAATGGGGTCCAGGAATCTGTGGTTTGATATTTCCCAGATGATTCTGATGCCATCAGCCCGTCCAGTGGCCTTCTGAGAAGCACTCACCTAAGCTACCAGGTATTTTCTCCCTTCTCCTCAGCAAAGCAGTTTCTAAAAGAGCGAGCACATAGTCTCACACTGAACAGAAAGTATAAGCAAATACACTTTTTGCATCACACGTGGTAGACTTGATGGTTGTTGCCATTTGGTAGCAAGTTATTAATATTTCTTCCTACTAGTCTTTGCTTCTTGAAAGAGAAATAAATCCACAGATCATTCCCTCTGGTTCTAACTGTACAAGGAAGCAGTAAACCAGGGAAGGATGGGCTAAAACATAACTCAGCCAAGCACACCTTTGAAAGGGAAGCCCCTACAACCCCATCAGCCTGTGGGTCAGTCACCGGTGGTCTACACAGCAGTCAGCGCTTGCGTTAATGTCTTTAAGCGGACAATGAGATTGCTGCCATGTTTTCAGTAAGCCCTTTTCAGGCACATACCACATACTGCTGCCCAGAATTCATTATTTAAGTCTGAAAAGCAAAACTGCAAGCATTGGGCCATGCTACATGAGGTATTCAGACTGCCTAACCCTGAGCTAGAAAGCATCTCATCTCGGGCTCTCCACCTGAAGAATCTACTGAAGAGCTGAAGCCAGTACAGAGCAGCTTCAGAAGAAGGAAGCCAAAAATTAGAGAGACTCCTGGCCTTTGCAGCTGTCTAGGCAGAAGGCTCAGCTGCAGGGGAACTGGATCTGCTAAGAAAAGCTGTGAGGGTTTGCACAAACACTTCAAGCTACTTAAACTAGAAGCCCTGAATGTGGTACCCTGACATCTGTCTTGGTTAAAACTTCCTTGGTGATTCCAGTGTGGAACCAAGATTGAGACCCAGTGACCTAAAGGATGAGTAGAACTCAAAACCTAAGCTTTCGTGCTGAGAATGTAGTCTCCCCCCAGTAGGTGAATTATCTGTGCCCTCAGTGCGTTTTCCTGTTGGAGATAGCGGGAGCAATAGAGAGGTCCCGCCGTGGGCATGGTGATCTGGGAGTGGATGGTGGGGATGACTCATCCAAAAGAAATCAGTCTCCCAGAGAAGATCTGTCATCCCTTTGCTATCACAGCACTGCCAAGAAAGATCGGGAACACTGTAGTACAGATACGATCAAAGAGACTCCTTCACTCTGGAGCATTCTCCACCTGGCTTGGTGCTTAAGAGCAAACACCAAGCCTGGTTTACTCATGAAGAACCCCAGAAGGGGTGTTGGACACACACACACACACACACACACACTTACTCAGAAGAGCCCCAGAAGGGGTGTTGGACACACACACACACACTTACTCAGACTGTAGCTTCTTTGCTTAACGGTAAGACTCCATTGCAGGGAATTCCCTGGTGGTCCAGTGGTTAAGACTCAGTGCTTTCACACACACACATACACATACTTACTCAGAAGAGCCTCAGAAGGGGTGTTGGACACACACATGCACACACACAAACACACACACACTTACCCAGACTGTAGCTTCTTTGCTTCACAGTAAGACTCCATTGCAGGGAATTCCCTGGTGGTCCAGTGGAAGATTCAGTGCTTTCACCTGGCCAGGGAACTAAGATGCCACAAACCAAGGAATTATTGTTGAGTCGCTAAGTCGTGAATGACTCTTTGCAACCCCATGCATTGCGAACACACCAGGCTTCCCTGTCCTTCACTATCTCCCAGAGTTTGCTCAAATTCATGCCCAAGGAGAGCAGCCAAAAAAGAAAAAGACTCCATTCCAAATTTCACTTGAGAATTCACCGATCATGACAGAAAGGGCTTTCCCTTTAAAGTAAATAAATAGCTTCTTACAAAAGAAACAGCTGGAGCCTAAATCAAGGAAGCTATGTGTCCATGTGTGTTTTCCACTGAAACAGCACGTCTCACCAACAGATGAGCACCAGCCCTTCAAACTGTGGTTTGTACAGGAAGTCCAGAGAGGCCACAAAACCAGAAGCCAAGAGACTGCTCCTCACCTTCCTTTTCTGCTCGCTTCTGTAACGACTGGGGACTCACTCTCTACAGAAAGGAGAGACCCCAAGCTAATTTTATTTTGTCTAGTCTACAATATTTAATGCTTTTTAAAAAAAAAATCATACGGTTTTTATGGCTCATGAAGTTTGAGGATCTTAGTTCCCCGACCAGGGGTCGAACCAGCACCCCCTGCAATGGAAGCCCAGAATCCTAACCACTGGCCTGCTAATTCGCTTCAGTCATGTCCAACTCTGCGAGCCTATGGACTGTAGCCCACCAGGCTCCTCTGTCCATGGAATTCTCCAGGCAAGAATACTGGAGTGGGTTGCCATGCCCTCCTTCAGGGGATCTTCCGTACCTAGGGACTGAACCTGTGTCTCTTATGTCTCCTCCGTTGGCAGGTTCTTTACCACTTAGCACCACCTGGGAAGCCCCCTAACCACTGGACTACCAGGGAATTCCCTATTCTGCATTTTTCTTTGTGTATGTGTGAGTGTGTGAGGGAGTGGGGAGGATATGAGGTGTAGTGTATCTGGGTGGCATGTGTGCGCGTATTGCCCAATGGAAAGAGTAGGAAAGCAGGATGCATAACAAATGTATATGCAACTTGCAGCACATTTTTATATTTCATCAAAGAGTAGATAGACATAACACTGGGACAAAGCCCTTATCAGTGTGACTGGGGACCAGCGGCCTCAGCATCCCCTGGGGACTTGTTGAAAACGTAGACTGTCATCCTATGTCCTAGATCTACTGAATTAGGGTCAACCCCTCAGCAAGGTCCCCAGCTGATGGCTGTGCATGTTTGAGTCTGGTGCAGAGTCCTGGGTAAGAGAGGAGGTCTAAGGTTTGAACTCTGGCTGCTCAGAGGCTTGACCTCTCAGGCCTCTGTTTCCTGTGGGTGGCATTTCAATAATATCTAGTTCTTAGTGTTTCTTGTCAGAGAAGGCAATGGCAGCCCACTCCAGTACTCTCACCTGGCAAATCCCATGGATGGAGGAGCCTAGTAGGCTCCAGTCCATGGGGTCGCTAAGAGTCGGACACGACTGAGTGACTTCACTTTCACTTTTCCTTTCATGCATTGGAGAAGGAAATGGCAACCGACTCCAATGTTCTTTCTTGCCTGGAGAATCCCAGGGACGGAGGAGCCTGGTGGGCTGCCGTCTATGGGGTCCACAGAGTTGGACATGACTGAAGTGACTTAGCAGCAGCAGCGTTCTTGTAGAGATTAACTTGAGTTCACTCATACCTGGTGTTCCACAGAACACCTGGTTCTTAGTAAGTTCTGGCATTAATGAGGATGCTGGCAGGCAGTCACAGAGCTGTCATATGACCATGCAGGTTTGGGTTCTCTAAGATGTCTTTGTCCATCATGTAACAGGGCTTCCCTGGTGGCTCCTGCCAATGCAGGAGACGCAGGTTTGATCCTTGGGCCGGGAAGATTGCCTGGAGAAGGAAATGGCAACCCACTCTGGTATTCTGGCCTGGGAAATCCCATGAACAGAAGAACAGTCCCATGGACTGGCAGGCTACAGTCCATGGGGTTGCCAAGAGTCAGACACACCTGAGTGACTGAGCATGGCACTAATCAGCCATCCATCGGTTTGCAAGGCCTTGGTTTAAATAATCTTACTCTTATTGCTTTTTTCCAGAGAGAATTTCCTGTTCCTGAACAGTTCAAGACAGCCTGGGATGGAGCCAAGCTAATCACTGAACCTACAGAAATCATGGTTTCCGAGAGACCACCAAAGCCCCTGACCTGAATCCCCACCCCAACATGAAAAAAGGAAAAACACAGCAGCATTAAGGACCTAGAAGTTGCGGTAGCACCTACTGCTTTAGTTTTGGCCTCCAACAATTCTGTGCTGTAGAAACAGCATCATTTCTGGCACACCTCTGAGGGCTTTTGAAATATTCAACATTTCTTCATGATTTGCTTTTGTGTGTGATTTGAGTTCCACATGATGACTTGTGAGCATTACATATTTAAAGGGAAAAAAAGAGAGAGAATTCTGTTCCCTTCATATCGTTTTCACAGTAGCTGAGAGGTAGAGGTACTGCATGGCTCGCTTTTACACTTACGTTTAATTGCTAGTTGAAAAATAAAACCTTCGAGAATCTAAGATGTACATTTTTATCTTTTAGACAATTTCCTTACATATAATAGTAGTATGCTCCAAAAAGGTATGATTTCTGTTTCTTATTTTTGCCACCTTTATCAGCATGAATACACTGCCAGCCTGAATACGTATTTGTTTTAAAAACGTAAAGCTCCATACTAAGAACCATATCCAGTTTCTTGGTCCTTGAAAAGACCTGTATTCTTTACAGTTACCAAAAACCTAAAGTAAACTCTAATGATTCATCTTAAATATTTTTCTGCCATGTCACTTGGGAAACTTTTACTTCTCTGTATAAAGATTTTTATGCAAAAACATTGATAGGAAGAAGCAGGGTGTTTTTGTTTTGTTTTGTTTTCTGCTAATACCTCAAAATTTTGCTCTAAGAACAAGCTCAGTGGTTGTTTTACAATTTTGAACCTGTGAAATATCAGATGCCTTGTAAGTGTGTCTTTAACGTTTTATTATAGACTTTCTTCTTTTCCACTTGCCAGACTTGCTAACCAGTCTCAAAAATGAAAATAAAAAAGCCATAGTTATATTACAACTTCTAAAATCGAAAGAATTGTTTGTTGGCTTGGCTCGCTGCTCCTGTTTTGTGTTCTTGATAGTACATGCTTTTTCCATAGAAGAGTAACTCTGATAATCCTTTTTATCTTTTTAGTACCTAATGCTGAAAGCCTGCAACTTCTTGGATCACTTGTAGTGAATTCTAGTATAATGCTTGCAGACCCAATACAAGCATATATATTGTGCCTATTACAGCCTTTGGAATACATAATTTCTGTTTTTTAAATATCTTCTATAACCATATAGTACTCAAATTACTAATGCTCGTGTACCACAGTTTTGCTATAAAAGTTTTTGTCCAAATGAATAATGTTGTGGCTTTAGTAAATACCTTTTTTTCAACAGTAAACTTATTCCGAAATAAAGTAAAATTCTAATTGTTTAAATACTGTGATGAATTCAGGGTGTTAAAATTTTTTTCCTCTTTGATTTGCCCTTTGCTCATATGTCAGCTTTAGGAAAGAGAGCTGAGTCTTTCTAGTTGAATTAGAGAATTTATCCAGCATGCCATCAGCTTCTCTGAAGAACGCTTCTTCTAAACATCAGATAAAGCCAAATGTAGTAGGAAGGACTGTCAGAAAATTTTAGAATCAGGTTTTTTTAATTGAACTATAGTTGATTTATACTGTTGCATTGGTTTCAGGTGAACAGCGTAGTGATTCAGTTATATTTTTTGCAGATTATATTCCATTACAGATTATTACAAAGTATGGACTATAATTCCCTAGCCTATACAATAAATCCTCATTGCTTACCTGTTTTTCATATTGTAGTTTGTTGTTCTTTAGTCGCTAAGTCGTGTTCAACTCTTTTGCGACCCCATGGACTGTTTCGCCCCCAGGCTCCTCTGTCCATGAGAAGAAACTCTCAAAGGTCATTAACTTTAGTGGCTTCATCTCATTTCTCATCCACAGAGAATTTTTTCCCCAGTAATTTTATTTATTTATTCTTAGCTGTGCTGGGTCTCCGTTGTTGCATGGGCTTTTCTCTAGTTGCTGTGAGCAGAGGCTACTCTCTAGTTTGCATGCACAGGCTTCTCACTGTGGTGGCTTCTCCTGTTTCTGAGCACAGGCTCTAGAGAGCACAGGCTTCAGAAGCTGTGCACGGCGGCTCAGTAGTTGTGGCCCCCGGGCTCTACAGCACAGGCTGTAGTTGTGGCATATGGGCGTAGTTGCCCCCCAGCGTGTGGGATCTTCCTGGATCAGGGATTGAACCTGTGTCTCCTACATCGGCAGGCAGACTCTTTACCACTGAGCCATCAGGGAAGCCCTGAGGTTCTTGATGCTGCCCTTTTCTCATTAAACTTCCTTTGATTTGGTGATACACAATATACTTCTCAGACTCTTGTCCCTTTTATCTTCCCCTTCCTCCCAAGTGCTCAGCCATCTCTCTTAACTTCATCTATCCCCTCTATGTAGATGACTCCTCCAGATTCTTAACTCCCAGTATCCAGAGAGTATTTCAGTCTGCCTGTCCCAACTCCACTCAACATGATAAGATGAATGCATGTTGCCCACACATACCATCTTTTCCTCCTCTGCATTTCCAGTTCAGTCATAGTCTCCTCATACCTTTCACCCTAGATGTAAAATCAGCCATTTCCTGTGATAGGAGACACTGAAAGAGAACCGTGAGCTAGAGAAACCCATGGTTCAGTCTCAAACATGTTTAACTCAGTGCGTCTTTGCGGTGTTTAATTGGAAGTGGAGAATAGACAGTTGAATATGGGTTTGGAGTCTTTTCATTGTGTCTTATACCAAATCTTTAAGGATCATTTCCAGAAGTAAAATATATTTTAAAATGACTTTTATGAAACATGTTCATTTCCAAAGAATTATTTTAAACCATTGGCACTCTCTGTACCACTTGATATACAGATATAATTTTAAAGGCTTTAATTGCCTTAACCGAGACAAGTTGATTTTATAGTCTTTCACAGATTTCTTTTGCAAGTTTAACTATTTTAATGTTTCTGTGTGTGATGAAGCTCATATCTATGTTACAAGTGAAAAGTAAACCAACTCAGATTAGCCCTCAATAATTCATCCATATTTCTCCAAATGATTTTTTATTCCTGTGCTGTTGAGTTACTTGGCACAGAATAGGTAACTAGTGAAGGACTGTTTGCTTAGTGGTAGAGAACTTTTTCCAGGTTTCCCTCCAGAACAAGGTATTTATATTTAGAGATAATTTTTGCCTAAAACTACAACTTTGAATATTTGGGTTCTAAGTCCACTTTTAATTTAATATCTTGTTCTTTAGGATCATCATAGTTTAAAAAAAAAAGATATCTCTTGCTGACATGAAGATCCAGATGAAACACAGCATTGACAATGCTTACTTAGCCATGATACTAATTATTAAGTCTCATTCACCAATATCACAAGGGTTTTTTTAATTAAAATTTAATTAGTAATTTCCCATGGTGTCAGTATTTCATCTTGGAAGCTAATCAGAAGATATACATTTAAACTTTTTTGTTATTTTAAATAATAACTCTACAGCCTCATTTCAGCTCCTGTCACTAAACTTACAATAGGAAATCTTTCCATGGACATAACAGTTCTATAGATTATTCGGTAAGAGTGAGATTCGTTTGGGAAGACTGTACTTCCTCGCTCTTGCTCTCTATGGGGCATAGTCATGCCCACACATAATGAATGGCACACATCCTTAGCAGGGGTGAGCTAATGGCACACATTGCCCAGCAGCCTGCCCTGCATACCGCTGACATTCGTCTTCAACTTTAAAGCTATAGAGAAAAGATCAGAGTTAGTTAGATGCAGACAGTCAGCTCCAGGGCAGTGATTGCCTTCTGCAATCAAGCATGATAAAATCTATAATCCTTTATGGAAATTTGAAGACATTGTCCTGTAGCATTATAAAAGATACATAGAGGTCCAGAGAAATATTTTACAAGAGCCATGTACAATATGTATCTTCAGGAAAATGATACAAGTTTATGGAAACATATTTAAAGGGGTTGTTTTATATATATATATATTTTTTTTTTCCCCATATCCTGAAATAGAGAAAAGTTGTTGGATAAAATAACCAGGAGTTTCCTCCACCATTATGAATCTCGCTTTTTTAGCTCTAACTGTAATGGCAAATCAAAACAGATTTTTATATTTATCTGGCTAACTTAAGCAAAAAGAAAGCAATTGTATATGCCTATTGGGAAAGAAATAGTATTTGAAAACCTCAGGTTTCCAAACAGATACATGGAACAAATCTCTCACAGGGAAAAAAACCCTTTGCAGTCACTGTAATAGCATGGCAAAGAAGTGCAAGGTGATCAAAAATAAACCAAAAGATTGAATCCTAAAAAAAAAAAAAAGAAAACCTCAGGTATCCAAATTACCCATGCAAATTATCTGACTAAATAAGGGGTCACTACTTTACTTTATGCTCATTCATGGGTCACATGTAATTATCTGAAGCCTTTAAGAAGAATGTTAATAGAAGCCCATTCACTGGATATGGAATTCAGGGGGTGATGTCCTAAGATTAACAATTAAAATCTGGTTCTCTAGAGAGTTATCAAAATGTTCCTTTGTTAGCATCTAAAATAATTACACCAGCAATATGGTCACGTTCTGCAGGCTGTTTCTACCAACTGGCTAGACAACTATTTTCTCAAATTAATTCCATACTGTAGAGTTTACAGAAATAAGTCTCTCTTAGACATCTACTAGACAGACATATTGCCAATAAAACTTATCTTCAGGGGGAAAAAAGTTCAAGCTTCATTAACTCTTTACAAAAAGTAAATGTTGCACTGATTAGAAAGAGCTTTGGCATGGAACCAGGAAATACAATTTCCATTCTGAATCTGCCACTAACCAGAGATGTGCCCACTTGACAAATGAGTGTGACACCTTTAAAGACGTGATGCTTTTAATATGAGATCAGTGTGTCAAAATGTTTTTAAAATATAATTAAACAAATATACAACAAAACTGTGTCAGAGTCACCTAGTTGTCCACCAAAATCTATCCTGCTTTCCTTACTAGGCTACATTTCCCAGTCTCCACTGCAGTCTGATGGCCGTGAGAACAGATGCTTCTTGAGGGAATGTGAGTATTAAGTAACGCAAATCCCACTTCAGGACTTCACCTTTGAAGAGCGTATATTTTCTCATCTTCTGTTTCCCTTCTACCAGTCATATCCTGAATGTGGCCACCAGCCTTAACCATGCAGATAACAATATGCTCCTGTTATGCAAGAATAACAGAAGGAGCCTGGGTCCTTGAATCACAATATGGAAGACAGCCACTCACTGACCTGCTTTAAGCAATTACATGGGAGATAAACTTAACTTGTGCTTCAGCTATTACATAGTTGGATTTATTTATCAGAGAACATTAACCTACCAAAATTAATACGCCAGCCATGGAAGCCCATGTTTTTACTGATTCAGTCATTAGAAATACCTTTTAAGAATTTGAAAGGTGTACAGAATACGTTAAATAAAATGAGCGTGTATCAGAAAAACATTGTAAGAATATTTTTATTAAAATATATATCAATTAAAAGAACTGTATTCGCATAAGTGTGCTCAGTCATATCTGACTCTTTGTGATGCGATGGACTGAAACCCACCAGGCTCCTCTTCCTTGGGATTTCCCAGGTAAGAATACTAGAGTGAGCTGTCATTTCCTTCCCCGGGGGAATCTTCCCACCCCAGGGTATGAACTCAAGTCTCATGTGTCTCCTGCATTGGCAGGTGGATTCTTTACCACTGTGCCACCTGGGAAGCCCTATATTTGTACATAAAAGTATGTAAATATGTATTGGATGAGAGACAACTTAGTGTTTTGTTACTGGTCAGTCTGTGTGTTGTGTCCAACTCTTTGCAACCACATAGACTGCAGCCCGCCAGGCTTCCCCGTCCTTCACTATCTACCACAGCTTGCTCAAACTCATGTCCATTGAGTCAGTGATGCCATCCAACCATCTCATCCTCTGTCATCCCCTTCTCGTCCTGCCCTCAATCTTTCCCAGCATCAGGGTCTTTTCCAATGAGTCAATTTAGTACAGGTTAGTGGTTGAGAGTATGGATCCTAGTTTTATCATTTACTGGCTGTATGATTTTGAGGGAAAAAATCGCTTAACTTCTCTGCACTTTAATGTAGCGACATGATGATAATAGTATTTACCTTCCCTTTGGGTTGTTTTTGGGAGTAAATGAATTAATATATGTATCAGTTCAGTTCAGTTCATTTCAGCTGCTCAGTCATGTCTGAGTCTTTGCAACCCCATGAACCGCAGCACGCCAGGCCTCCCTGTTCATCACCAACTCCCGGAGTTTACCCAACTCATGTCCATTGAGTCGGTGATGCCATCCAACCTTCTCATCCTCTGTTGTCCCCTTCTCCTCCTGCCCTCAATCTTTCCCAGCATCAGGGTCTTTTCAAATGAGTCAGCTCTTTGCACCAGGTGGCCAAAGTATTGGAGTTTCAGCTTCAACATCAATCCTTCCAATGAACACCCAGGACTGATCTCCTTTAGGCTGGACTGGTTGGATCTCCATGCAGTCCAAGGGACTCTCAAGAGTCTTCAACACCGCAGTTGAAAAGCATCAATTCTTCGGTGCTCAGCTTTCTTTACAGTCCAACTCACATCCATACATGACACTGGAAAAACCATAGCTTTGACTAGATGGACCTTTGTTGGCAAAGTAATGTCTCTGCTTTTTAGTATGCTGCCTAGGTTGGTCATAACTTTCCTTCCAAGGAGTAAGCGTCTTTTCATTTCATGGCTGCAATCACCATCTACAGTGATTTTGGAGCCCAAAAAAATAAAGTCTGACACTGTTTCTACTGTTTCCCCATCTATTTGCCATGAAGTGATGGGACCAGATGCCATGATCTTAGTTTTCTGATTGTTGAGCTTTAAGCCAACTTTTTCACTCTCCTCTTTCACTTTCATCAAGAGGCTTTTTAGCTCCTATTCACTTTCTGCCATAAGGGTGGTGTCATCTGCATATCTGAGGTTATTGATATTTCTCCTGGCAATCTTGATTCCAGCTTGTGCTTCCTCCAGCCCAGCATTTCTCATGATGTACTCTGCATATAAGTTAAATATATGTATACCACATAGTAGAAATTATAGATGTTTTAGTCAATATTATTTTCATCATCATTATAACAGAGAAAAATATAGAAAGGCTATCTTTGGAGTATGGGGTTAGAGGAAAAAAAATCTTCACTTTCTATTCTTATTATTGTTTGAATTTATCAGACTAAACATGAGCACTTGATTATTAAATTTCTCATAGTTCTTAGTGATTATTAACCATCCAATAATTTTAAAGACATATTCAAAACATATACCTTTTAATAATGTTTTAGTTGTAATTTCTTCTTTTTTTCTTAATTAGCATTGCCAGAATTTTATGTATTGTTTTTCCTTTCTGAAAACTAGTTATTGGATTTGTTGACAAGTTATACTATCATTCTGCTTTCTAATCTTTTAATTTTGATGACTAGCTCATTTTTTTATTGTTTTAATATCATAAATAATCCTACAGGAAATATGCTTGACTTGCATCTTTGTACCCTAGTGCTTATATTTCTATAAGGTAGATTTCTAAAAGGGGGATTAATGTGTCACAAGTCTATTTTTTTTTAATGTTAATGAATACTGCCAAATTGTCTTTTAAAAAGTTGTGCAATCTTACACTTACACCCACTATGAGTGAACCTGTTTTTCCATCTCTCATCAACACTGGGTACCATCAATCTTAGTGATGTTCCCAATCTGATAGGTAAAAATATGATATGGCCTATTTATGCACGAAGCTGACAGAGTGGAGGTGGAGCAGCCTACTATATAAAAAGCACGTATGTTATCATGGTTAGCAACTGAGAGTCAAATGAGCCAGGGTATTCAATTTAGAAGAGTGTACAGATCAACAAAACTCTGATAAGGGAGAAAATGGAGAAGAAACCAGCAGAAATATGGAATTTTTCATTCTTTAAAAAGAATGATGGGGGCCAAGAACAGAGTTGGCATTAGATGAAGCTGATATGACGTTTCAGTTAATGTCCTACATGTTATGACTCCAAAATGGCCTTCAGGGGGGAGTCCCACTTTATCATGAAGATAAGAATAACCATGTAAAGGAAGTAATAATGGTTCTGTGGAGGGAATTCAGGAAGAAGTTTGGCAGGAGGTACGCAAGGTCAAAGGGGAAATTTCAAGGAAAGAATCTGAGTTAGTGAGATGAGGGCTAAATTGATCTGGTGGTCAAAAGCTTCCATGGTTTTTCCCCTTGGGTTGGTTGCTTCCAGTGTTAATAAATAAAGGAGCAGCAGCAGCTGCTGCTGCTGCTAATTCACTTTAGTCGTGTCCGACTCTGTGCGACCCCATAGACGGCAGCCCACCAGGCCCTACTGTCCCTGGGATTCTCCAGGCAAGAATGCTGGAGGGTTGCCATTTCCTTCTCCCATGCATGAAAGTGAAAAGTGAAAGTGAAGTCGCTCAGTCGTGCAGACAGAGGCAAATCAATGGTTTTCATGTACATCATGATGTATCAACACTCAATAGTTTATAAATATTTTTCTTTGTGTTTCATAACAGTGTTCCATTGCTGACTGTATGAAAGCCAAACTCAGCCCCCTTTCTTGACCCTTCTGTATATCCTAACACTTTCCAACATCTCACCGGGGCTCTCTTTCCTGGCTTCTTCCCTCCCTTACATCATAGTCACCCTACTTATTTTCAGCTTTTTATCTCAAGCTTGAAAGTTGAAAGTCAAAGTCAGTCAGTCATGTCCGACTCTTTGCAACCCCATAGACTATAACCTCTATCCATGGAATTCTCAAAGCATGATCACTGGAGTGAGTAGCCATTCCCTTCTCAAAGGAAATCTTCCCAACCCAAGGATCGAACCATTCATACCTAAAAAGCTTTCACCTCACCCCAAGTCTCATATTTCACAAGTAAAATCTAATCCTGACCTAAAATAGTCTTTCCTTTTACTGGAATTTCCTGGGCACTATGTATATGTATGGGCTTCCCAGGTGGCAGAATGTCAAGCAGGAGACATGGGTTCAGTCCTTGGGTCAGGAAGATAACCTGGAGAAGGAAATGGGAACCCACTCCAGTTTTCTTGCCTGTAGAATCCCATGGACAGAAGATCCTGGCAGGCTACAGTCCATGGGGCTGCAAAAGATTCGCAGTCCATGGGGCTGCAAAAGAGTTGCACACAACTTAGCAACTCAGCAACAACAATGTATGTGTATACATGACTCAGAGCTAGTCAACAGCTCTTGGCTTCTGTCCGTATAAAATGGACAAAATTGGAGGGATGATTTTTAAGATCTCGGGTTTGGAGAGTGTGATAGTTCTTAGCTTTGGAAATTCCTCCACCTACTGGTTGTCTGAAGTCAGCTTGCACTGAGATCAGTGTTGCTTTATGAGTCTGCCCTTTTTCAAGATTTTCATGTGCCTCTATGGATGCTGACACATTTATAAATCACTTTGAATTCCTAAAATTCTGTTATGAAGAGAATGTATTCTTAATATTATAAAGCAGATGATAAATTTCTTAATGCTGTTTGACAGCCACTGGAGGGCAGAAAAGCATCATATAGTGACTTGCTGCAAGTTTGGCTAGAGAAGGAAAAGATACCTTGTTTTATGTGTATTTCTAAAAGTTAGAAATCAAATTATCTTAACATTTAATCTTTTATTTGTGCATGGAACATCTTTTCAGATGAAACTTCTGGTAGTGGTTATATACTTTTTTTCAAATTATTTTCCACCAGCGTATCAGATCAGACAAAAGAAATTTGCCATCAGGCAGTGCAGTGGGTCTGTCAATATTACTAAGAAGAATAGTTGAAATATGTTGATAAACTAAATATCACTAAAGATTAGAGAAATCAATTCTAAAACAATAGCTCCATGGCTGCCCAAGTTTTAGGAACTCCTCAGTTACCCTAACATAGAAAAAGTGGAAATGTTAGTCACTCAGTCATGTCCAACTCTTTATGACACCATGGACTGTAGCCCACCAGGCTCCTCTGCCTATGGAATTCTCCAGGCAAGAATCCTGGAGTGAATTGCCATTTCCTTCATGAATTCAAACATGGCTTACAATTATTAGCTACTTTCATAATGCCTCCTCTTCCAAAATAAACTCCTGGAAGATTAGAATGCAAGCACTGTTTACTTCCTTGCCTTCAGTCAGCCTTTCGCCCTTCACCCCAAGGAACTGCTCAGGTAAAGCCATCGATGACTTTTTAATGGCTGAATCCAATTAAGTTTCTTTAGTTGCTGCTGCTGCTGCTGCTAAGTCGCTTCAGTCGTGTCCGATTCTGTGCGATCCCAGAGACTGCAGCCTACCAGGCTCCCCCATCCCTGGGATTCTCCAGGCAAGAACACTGGAGTGGGTTGCCATTTCCTTCTCCAATGCATGAAAGTGAAAAGTGAAAGTAAAGTTGCTCAGTCTTGTCCGACTCTTAGCAACCCCATGGACTGCAGCCTACTAGGCTCCTCCGTCCATGGGATTTTCCAGGCAAGAGTACTGGAGTGGGGTGCCATTGCTTTCTTTAGTTAAAGGATCATAAACCAGCCCTTGCTAACTTAACATGTAAGAGGAATTTACTAGAAGAACATCAGTCTCTAAACTTAAAGGAAGACACGCAGGCAGGGATCTCTGCTGGCATTACATTTGTGCCATCCCTGGATCACTTGGTTCAAGTTTCCAAGTCCAGGTGAGCCCGTCCAACTTGCTGAGCTCGGGTCGCACACTCATCCCGTGACTCAGAATGACAGAACAGGAGTCCCAGTTTGAGATGTCAACAACTGACTAACTTAAAGAGATCAGCCCTGAGCTGACATCCCTTCCCCCACTTCCTCTATTTCCCATTCTCTCATAGTAAATACATCACAAGTTCTGGTTTAAATAACTGGATTGATATTATTATGACTCTGTAAATATTATTTGCTGATGGGCTGAGTAGTAACTGTGATTAATGTTTCCTGTCCTGGGTCTTTTTTTTGGTTGTTCTTGGTATTTTTTTCACAGTTTCTTTTCTCTCATCTTTATGTCCTCTCTCTGGTGAAGAGTCGGTAGGAGAACAGCTTAAGCCCCACTCGGAGGTGGCTCTTCCTCATTCAGGGTCCTGAAGGGTAGAAGCTGCAGATGAGACTCCAGTGGCCGGATGAGCGCCCCAGTCCTCAGCAGGGAACTGCTGGTCTGTAGCTACAGGGGGCACCTGTGTGCCTCGAGACCAGTCTGTGCCTCAGGCTGAGCAGCCATCAGCCCAGGAGCTGGAGCAGTCCATTCACCCCGAAATTCTCCCTGGGACACAGCCTTTCTCAGCAGCAGCCGCTCTTACTTTGCAGCCTCCTCAGGATCGTTTTTAGAAGTAGAGCTCAGTCTTCCCTGGTGGTATAGACAGTAATAAACCCTCCTGTGATGCAGGAGACCCAGGTTCCCATGTCTCCTTCATTGGCAGGTGCAGTCTTTACCCCTAGTGCCACCCGGGGAGCCCCCGAGGTTTTCCGTATAATCTATCCAGTTATCTTTTTAATTGTCAAATACTCGTCAATTATTATGCTCCACAACTCATAGATTGAGATCTATAGATTTCACTTTTGTGTAGGAGACTTCTTTCCATAAGCCTTTCTACTCTTATTTTTATATACTAATTGGTTTCAGAGTGGAGTGATAAGCTGGTAAACCAAACTTTTGCTCTTGGAACTCCAAATGGCAACATATAGAAGGCTTTTCTGCAACCATTTGGTTTCTCCAGAGAACACTCCAATATTCAGTTTGGGAGGCATGGGTTTGGCTGATGGGATTTCAAAAAAAAGGAACAGGAAGAAATTGGGGTGTGGGGAGTCACATATTCAGCTTTCCAGATGGTGCAGTGGTAAAGGATCCGCCTGCCAATGCAGGAGATGCAAGAGGCGGGGCTTTGATCCCTGAGTCGGGAAGATTCCCTGGAGTAGGAAGTGGCAAACTACTCCAGTATTCTTGCCTGGAAAATTCCATGGACAGAGGAGCCTGGCGGGCTAAAGTCCATGTAGTCCATGTGGTCTCAAAGTGTCCGATACAACTGGGCTAATAAACACACAAATACACATGCTGCTGCTGCTGCTGCTAAGTCGCCTCAGTCGTGTTCGACTTTGTGCGACCCCATAGACGACCGCCTACCAGGCTCCCCCATCCCTGGGATTCTCCAGGCAAGAACACTGGAGTGGGTTGCCATTTCCCTCTCCAGTGCATGAAAGTGAAAAGTGAAAGTGAAAGTGAAGTCGTGTCTGACTCTTAGCGACCCCATGGACTGCAGCCTACCAGGCTCCTCCATCCATGGGATTTTCCAGGCAAGGGTACTGGAGTGGGGTGCCATTGCCTCCTCCACACATTCAGCATACAGACTCACTTATCGTTTCCCCGTGAACACTGTACTCCACTTCCAGCTCCCAAAGAACCCATATGTACCTCCAAGTTCTGAGCCTGTCCTCAAGTCAGTGACCTTCTGTCTTGCAAAACTGCAGCCACCTTGTTAATTCTGTAACTCTATTCCTCTGTTTCATTTCATTGGGTGCTTTGGAAAGAAAAGGAGTGAATGTGGTCAACTCACCATGCTCTTCCAGACTCCCAAATTTATTTAACTCAGGAATTAGATTCTTAGGATCTGACTTTCTCAAAGTCATTTCTTTTTTGCCTTTAATCCCTTGCTTTTGAGTTCCATTTCCCTCTTACTAAAGTATGTCCTTTAGATTTTAGGTATGTGAGTGAAAAATTTCCATCTTTTATCACTTTCACTAACAGCTTGATGGGTTTTTACCAGGTGAACATATTTGTGTTTGCTCCCCAAATCAGAGTTTTGTCAGCCACACCATAAGCCTGTGTTCTCTATTCCAATCACAAACCCCTCACTGACCCAAAAGTAGTCACTATCCTAACTATGATAGTCAAAAATTTTAAAACTCTTTAAGTATATATTTAGACTCTATCATCTTATTCTTATTTTTTAATTTGATGTCTTTTAAAAAATATTTTATTGAAGTACTGTTGATTTACAGTGTTGTCTTAATTTCTACTATACCGCAAAGTGATTCAGTTAGACATATCATATTATTTTTCATATTATTTTACATTATAGTTTATCATAGTATATTGAATCCCTGTGCTATACAGTAGGACATTATTGTTTATCCTATTATAATAATTTGTATCTGCTAATCCCAAGCTCCCAACCCTTACATCTCCCACCCCTTCACCCCTTAGGAGTGTACAAAGGAAAATGGTATTCCATTGTACGTATATACATGTATGATAACGAAGATGTTTATATATCACGTCTTCTTTATCCATTCATTTCTCGATGGACATTTAGGTTGTCTCCATGTCTTGGCTGTTGTGAATAGTGCCGCTATAAATACTGGGGATGCATGTTTCTTTTTGAATTATAATTTTGTCCGGATACATACCCAGGGGTGGAATTACTGGGTCATAAGGTAACTCTATTTTTAGCTTTTCAAGAAAGCTTCATACTGTTCTCCATAATGACTGCACCAATTTACTTTCCTCCCAACAGTGTAAGAGGGTTTCCTTTTCTCTACCCCCTCTCTACAATTTCTTGTATGTAGGCTTTTTAAAGATGGCTATTCTGACTGGTGTGAGGTAGTACCTCCTTGTAGTTTTGATTTGTGTTTCTCCAATAGTTACGTTGAGCATCTTTTCACGTGCCTTTTGGGCATCTGGGCGTCTTCTCTGGAAAAATGTCTATGTCTTTTGCCCACTTTTTGATTGGGTTATTTGCTTTTAATATTGAGTTATATGAGCTGTTTTAACATTTTGGAAATTAAGCCTTTGTCATTCATTTCATTTGCAAATATGTTCTCCTAATCTGTAGGTTTTCTTTTCATTTGTTTATGGTTTCCTTTGCTCGTGTTTGATTAGGTCCCATTTTAAAATTTTGTCTCTGTTTCTATTGCCTTGGGAGTTAGATCATATCAATGTTTTCTTAGGTCTGTAATGGATAATCATTTACCTACATTCTCTTCTAGGAGTTTTATGGTATCATGTCTTATATGTAAGTCTTTAAGCTATTTTGAGTTTATTTTTGTGTATGGTAGTATTACAGAAAGAGTGTGGTGGGTCCAGCGGCTTGTCGCTCAAAAACCAGTAAACAGGCCAAGTTGGTGGAAAGGAAAATTTGGTTTCTTTCAGATGCCAGCAGCTGAGGGTGGGGGAGGGTAGGGGACATCTGTCCAAAAGCCAACTCTTCCCTCCTCAACAAGCAGTGGGGCAAGAAACTTTATAAACAGAAGTAGGGGGCGGCCACACACGCAAATAGCACCGTCATCCCTAGCAGTCATCTTCAGACTGATCATCAGTGGTCTGGCCAGCGTCATCTTGGTGGCTTTAGGTGCAGTTACTCTCTAGTTCCAGGGTTGATCTGTTCCTGTTTCTTTGTGGCCAGTTCTTGGAATTGCAGCAGTTCACGTCCTGGGTACAGTCTGGTCATCCTGCAGTTAACGCTTCCACCTGGTGTTTTAGTGTCTATAAGACAGCTCACAGGATACGACTCAGATTATTATCTACAGTCCTTGAGAAATAACTAAAGGTCCTTGATTCTGCTTAATGACTACATTATTGTTATTTAGCCTCCTTTGACTGTTATTCTTTGTTTCCACATTTCTCTCTTCTCTGATTAAGCTTCTTTGACTAAAGATTTCCACAGGCAAAAGGCAGGCAGAAGACATGGTCGGGGCTGGGGGGTCGGGGGCAACGACCATATGGTCCTGCTCCATTTCAATCCCCACTTTTCTTTGGAGGAGGGCAGGTACAGCACAAGACCGGGAATAAACTTTCATAGTACCTGGACAAACTTTGGAAAATCACTAGACACATTACAATGAGGATAATAATAAAAATTCATCTTTGTATTTTTCTCTGAAATATTTTTCTCTTAATGGTTAAAGCAGATATACATATATATTTCATAGGCCACAAACAGGCTGCTTTGGCTAGCCTAGAGTTCAAAGCAAAGGTCAGAACGACTTCCCCACACCTCAGTATGTGAAAATTTCTTCCATCATTTCCCCCTTTTAATTGTAACTCCTTTCACAGGAAGCATTGATAATCAATATATTTTTCCAGTGTTGCCAGAGTGGTTCTTCTGCTTGCTCTGGCCCGTCCACATCCCTCATTGCTAGGCCTTCTTTTTATTTATATGTTTGCCTAGTTGTCCATGTTGGGGGGAAACTAATCAGATACCATGAACAGGCTCAGAGGGTAACAGGGAAATGCTTTGTAGGCCACACAGTTTACCCTCTATACCCAACTGTCACACAAACATTCCACATGTGCTTTAAGCAGTAAATTAAAGGCAACAGTGCTACAGGTCATGCGTAGTTATACTCTGTAACATCTTTACTGGACAACTTTTCCAGCATGAATATTAGGGTCAAAAGTATGGTTAGAAACAATGCAATTATTTTCCATTAGAAGTCTCTGTTAACCAAAATCAGATCAATATTCCAGAACTTTGCTTTCTTAACAGAGAGACAAAACCAAGTTCAGTCTTGCATCAATTTACTGTTAATAACAAAATTCATTTGCCTAATTAAATTCAGTCTAATCTTAATCACTGCAGATGGTGACTGCAGCCATGAAATTAAAAGACGCTTACTCCTTGGAAGAAAAGTTATGACCAACCTAGATAGTATATTCAAAAGCAGAGACATTACTTTGCCGACTAAGGTCCGTCTAGTCAAGGCTATGGTTTTTCCAGTGGTCATGTATAGATGTGAGAGTTGGACTGTGAAGAAGGCTGAGCGCAGAAGAATTGATGCTTTTGAATGTGGTGTTGGAGAAGACTCTTGAGAGTCCCTTGGACTGCAAGGAGATCCAACCAGTCCATTCTGAAGGAGATCAACCCTGGGATTTCTTTGAAAGGAATGATGCTAAAACTGAAGCTCCAGTACTTTGGCCACCTCATGCGAAGAGTTGACTCATTGGAAAAGACCCTGATGCTGGGAGGGATTGGGGGCAGGAGGAGAAAGGGACGACCGAGACTGAGATGGCTGGATGGCATCACGGACTCAATGGACGTGAGTCTGAGTGAACTCCAGGAGTTGATGATGGACAGGGAGGCCTGGCGTGCTGCGATTCACGGGGTCGCAAAGAGTTGGACACGACTGAGCGACTGAACTGAATCTTAATCCTGACAACATACAAAATTCTTTTCTCAGAGTTCCTTTTTAATAAACCTTTTATCATTGGATCCAAAGAAATTTGTCCTGTATTTCCTCATCCAGAAACAAACAACTGTAGGACAAAATTATTATTATTTTTTTCTAACCAAAACCATCTCCATTTTTTATACCTTTTCTTCACACACAACACATATCCGACTTGCTTTACATACTAAAATGGTTCCCTTATCATTTTGATATATCACAATTTTTAATCCTTGAATACATTAACAAAACCAAGAAAAAAGTGATTAAAATGTTACACCAGCATTTTCTATTTGGCAAACTTAAGAATATATTCTATAACCTTAAAAAAAATTTTTTTTCATAGCATAATTTTTCTTCAGTGTTACAACATGCATGTTTAATAAACCAAAACATCTTTAGTTTCCCTCTTGGTCTTACAAGAAGACAAAAGCAGGTAAATTTAGATTTGTTTGATTTTTAAGTGCTTATTTCTGTTTAAGGCCAATTAAATAGAGCTCTTTTACAAATAAACCTCAGCAATATTATCCAAAGACAAAAACACATACAAACATCCAGATAAACAGAGATCTCATTGTTTCATTTTTTTTTTTTACATTTCATGAATTAGGCATTGCAATTAAACTTATCAGTCAGAATAACAAATGTACACACTCAATTTTAAAAGGCTTCCCTCCTTTTCTTTTTTCTTTTTGATTTGAATTTTTACTATTAACCCAAGGCTGAAGGTCCAGGCAAAGCGGACTGTGTTTGTATTTCAAAGACATGGTAAGTGTTAACTTCAGATTTTCTGCTAGGCATATTTTTGTTTCCTCAGGGTCTGAAAAAAAGTGTTTTATCAAGCTGGCTTTCCCTAACGGCATATGCACAATGAAGCATTTGTGGGGTTTTTTTTTAATTTCAAGAATTTCAACTTAAGCTATCTTCTCCAGACTCTAAAGAATACATTTTTTTTTGTTTTAATTTCAAGAGTTTCATCTTAATGTATCTTCTCCATACTCTAAAGAATACTGTTGCCAAACATACATTGTCCAAAAAAAATCATTTCTTTTTAGTCATAATTTCATGGGTAAAATTTTTCTTAATGAATTGAACCTGAATGGACCATTTTATATAAGTCAACAAGAGTACCAATCATACAAATAGAATACACACTCACACAGCTATTACAAACACTCTTTGAAGGTGACCGGTACGAAATCCCAAACAAACACTTCCCCAACATAAACAGTCCTCGACAGTAGTCAGATGTCGGAATCAATTGGCGAGAATGCCCAAATAGCACTTCATGCTTCAAAATGGTCCTCAAAGGCAGACAGACATCAGAAGCAATTGGCACAAATGTCCAAATAGCAGTCAGTGCTCATAAACAGTCCTCAACGGCAGTCAGAACCAACTGGCAAGAATGCCCAAACAGCATCAGTACTCACAAATGGGAAGGTTGCCCGTGTGCACACCAGTGGATTTACCTGGTTTTGGAGTGTGTCAGCTCGTCCCAAATGCAAGTTTCCATTCCACCAAAGAAAAGCATAAGTTGGCAACCAGAGCCGAGCAGGGGAGAAATAAGGAGGATCCTCAAAACACACAGTTTTGGCAGCAGCTGGGAACATCCCCCAAATTCCTTACTTGGGGCTGGCCAGCCATCAACAACTGGAGAAGGAAATGCAACCCACTCCAGTATTCTTGCCTAGAGACTCCCATGGACAGAGGAGCCTGGTGGGCTGCTATCCATGGGGTCGCACAGAGTCAGAAATTACTGAAGCAACTTAGCATGCATGCATGCACTGGAGAAGGAAATGGCAACCCACTCCAGTGTTCTTGCCTAGAGAATCCCAGGGACGGGGGAGCCTGGTGGGCTGCCATCTATGGGGTCGCACCGAGTGGGACACGACTGAAGCAACTTAGCAGCAGCAGCAGCATAGATTTTGTATGGTTGTGTTTTCATTGTCATTTGTCTCAAGGTATTTTAAAATTTCCTTTTTGATTTCATTGTTGACCCATTGGGTTCTTAGTAGTATGTTGTTTAGTCTCAATGTAATCTTTTTCTTCTCATTTCTTTTTCTGTGGTTGATTTCTAGTTTCATGCTGGTTAATGCTTTTGTGGTCAGAAAAGATGACTGAAATAATTTATATATTCTCAAATTTGTTGACGCTTGCTTTGTGTCTTAGTATGTGGCATGAGGATGTTCCGCAGATGCAATGCACATGAACTTGGGCAAACTCTGGGAGATGGTGAGGGACAGGGAGGCCTGGTGTGCTGCAAGCCATGGGGTTGTGAAGAGTTGGACATGACTTGGCAACTGAGCAACAACGGCATGAGGATATTCCATGTGCACTTGAAAAGCATGTGTATTCTACGTTTTGTTAATGTCATGTCCTGAAACTATCAATTAGTCTAACTGTCCTAATGTATCGTTTAGGATAATTTGATGCCTCCAGTCTAATGTCTTTTATTTCCTTTAATCTAATGGTTCTCCTCACTCTTTTTCATACAATTGATCTACTGAACTCAGCTGTCTGACGTGGGTTCCCCACAGTCTGGATTTTGCAGACTGTACACTAATGGTACTTCCCTTGTGGCTCAGCTGGTAAAGAATCCGCCTGCAACGCAAGAGACCTAGGTTTGATCCCTGGGTTGGGAAGATCTCTTGGAGAATGGAAAGGCTACCCACCCCAGTATTCTGACTGGAGAATTCCATGGACTACAGTCCATGGGGTTGCAAACAGTTGGACATGACTAGGCAACTTTCATACTAATGGTGTATTTCAGTATGTCTTTGTCCTCTATTTCCTGAATCCAGAGGCTTGATCAGGTTCAGATCTAATCTCTTTGGTAAGACTACACATTATTATGAATTTATGTATGTAAATTTATTTATACGGTTTCAATCCATTCTAATTATCACCCTTATTGAAACTCAAATTGTCCCATCTTTGACCAATGGAGAACTTCTTCAAGTTAGCCTTCCTGGGTCCTCTGGACGTGACCCTAGAAGTCTTTAATAGTTCCTCTGCTCTCTGGTATTACAAGATATATATGTTGATTCTATACATTTCCTGCCCCAGATCTAGAATCATCCAATTCTCCAAGTAATCTTTGCTTCTTTAAGTGGGAGTTGGTATTTCAAAACTGCAGTCCAGCTGATAAGAGTGAACACTGCTAGTGAAAATAATGCAGGAAACTAAATATTTGATACTCATGATAATTACTCATTTCACCTCATATTACATACATATGTATATGTGTGTGTGTGTGTGTGTGTGTGTGCACGCTCAGTCGTGTCTGACTCTTTGCAACCCCATGGACTGTAGCCTGCCAGACTCCTCTGTCCATGGGATTTCCCAGGCAAGAATACTGGAGTGGGTTGCCATTTCCTCTAATATTGCCACCATCAATACACTGAAAAGTTAAATTTTTGCTAATGTTCTTCCCAAACTCCTCCCCAGTTTTACAGTAATTTTGTACCAATATTTCAGATTATAAATCCATCTCAGATTATACTCTTTGTGGCTCTCAGCTCCAAATCTTTGTTTGCTGTGCAATAATGGAGCTGAACTCTGCAAATACTTCTCCAATATCAGCTGGTTTAATGTTAGGCTTTGTTAATGGAGGATGCTCTTGGGAGAGGAGGCGCGGAGGTACTGGAGAAGGAAGAGGCTTCTCTTTCTGATTCTTGTGTGCTTATCTCTTTGGGCTTCCCTGCAGAGCTGTGGTTCCTTCCAGCAGTGCCCACAGCAAGCAGCACCTTCCCAGGGCAGTTTCCTCCAAAACACCATGTTTTAGGTGGCTTCATGGAGTGGTATGCTGCTGGCATATCACCTTCCTGTAAGTGGCTGCTTTATGCACTTTGCAGTAAACTCTGATAAAGTCACTTCTCTCTGGATAGCTTCTTCAAGAACTCCGGGGAGGATTTAATGGGTTCCATGGGGGCCATGAAAGAATTGATGCTTTTGAATTGTAGTGTTGGAGAAGACCCTTGAGAGTCCCTTGGACTGCAAGGAGATCCAACCAGTCCAGCCTAAAGGAGATCAGTCCTGAGTGTTCATTGGAAGGACTGATGTTGAAGCTGAAGCTCCAATAATTTGGCCACCTGATGAGAAGAACTGACTCATTTGAAAAGACCCTGGTGCTGGGAAAGATTGAAGGCGGGAGGAGAAGTGGACCACAGAGGACAAGATGGCTGGATGGCATCACCGACTCGACAGACATGAGTTTGGGTGAACTCTGGGAGTTGGTGATGGACAGGGAGGCCTGGCGTGCTGCAGTCCATGGGGTCACAAAGAATCGGACACAGCAAAGCAACTGAGCTGACAGACTGACTGACTGACTGATGGGGGCCACAGCAGCGAGCCTCAATCATGCCCTCTTCAAGCAGGAGGTCGCTGGGCTGTGGGGTCAGGGGCCAGGGCCAGGGCGTTTCTTAGTTTAAGAGTGGTGGCTTCTCTCTGTATCTACTCTTCCTCCCATATGTTAAGTGTTCTCTTTGCCTGTTTGCAGTCAGCCTCCTTTTATTCCAGTTCTATTAATAGTTCTTCATAGTATTGAACATAGTCCTCAGTTCAAATTACTATGCAGTTTCTATCTCTTGACTAGACCCTGACTGAGACAAACCTTTAGTCTTGGTTCTAAATGTAATATTTCAGGTCCCCGTGAGTAGTTTTGGTTACTGAGCATCACTCCTCAGGAAAAAAATTCAAATAAATGATAGTCTGAGTTCTTTCATTTTGATACAAATACACTTTTATATTTGAAAGTCAGTTTTGCTGGACACAGAGCTCTTGATTCTCATATTCTTTCTTTGAGTATTTTAGATATTTCACCATTTTCTCCTCACATGAAGTAGTAATTCTGAAGTATTATGGTAATCCAATTTTCTTTCAGAAATATTTTTTTACCTAAATGACCATTTTAAGAAATGTAAAATATAGTAATTTTACTACCTATAATATGTCTTGTTTATTCTCAGTGTTTTCAGGTACATAGTATACTCTTTCAGCGTGAGACTTCAAATACACATATGAATATGTACGTGAACATATATACAAATAGAATATATGTACATATGTTCCATTTCAGGGAAAGTTCTCTTGAATTATAATGTGTTATGTTCTGTTAGCTAGCTATGGTTTTATCAAGAACTTTTAATCCATATGTTGGATTTTCTTTACTTGTCCTCAATATTTATCTTTTCTCTAAAATCATTTCTACCTGTTTTATTTATTTAAAATCTCATCTTCAAAGTCTAGTTTTCTTAAGCATCATATGTATTTACTTCTGTGTTCCTTCCAGATCAGTATTTATCAGAAACCACTTTTCCCCCTTATTTGTAATTCTTTCCCCAATTGTTACTTTCTGAAGATTTTTAAATTCCAACTTCTCTTCATGTTTTATATAATTTTCTTAGTATCTTCACAGTTTTGATCTGACTTTTTCTGGCATTGACACTATGCAATTTTGCATTTGTGGTTTAATCTCATACTCTTGTATTTGGGGGTCTGTGGCGTTATCTATTATCTAGTTTTGTAAACATTGCCCCATCCATACATTTTTGGTTTCACTATACAGTCTGTTTTGAATTGGTGATTCATGGAGATTCGAGATTCATGTACTACTTTCTTCCCAGAATCTGTTTATATTTTACAGACTCATGAATACTTCCTTTTTTATGTCCCTGAGACATCAGTCCTTAGCTGAGTATGACAGGAAGGTACTAAGGTTGTTCAGGGTGTTGTCTGGATTGGCAATGGTGCGTACATCACATCCTCATTCTTGACTGATGACTTACTTGGTTATAACGTTTTAGGTTGTCCATAGTACTATACTATACTATAATCCTCTGTACTATAAATGTTCCACTATCTTCAGGATATTTTTACTTTTGACAATATGGCTTCCATTGTAAATGCCATTTCTTTCTAGTTAGGTTATGTTTTAACTGCTCCTACTTAAGATCATTATTTTTCTCTTTGTTTAAACTCATCATGTATGTGCTATATGTATATGTTATTTTCCCAAGACTTGATGTGCTGCTTTGATGTAAAGAGTCATGTTTCTTCACTTCTAGAAAATTACTGGCCATTATTGCTTTTTCCCTCTTTTGGAATGCCTATTAGATATACTGCTGAACCTTCTTATATAAAACCTCTGAATTTGTTGGTTACAAAAGGCAATAATTTTATTCTTGGCTTAAGCCAATTAGAATTAGGTTTATCATTGAAACAGGAACACTCTTACTTTCTCAAAAGCAAAGAAAAAGGTGGTCCTTGAAGCTATTTGATTAACTGTAACTAGGTATACTTGAAACCTAAACTATTTCTGAACTTTCTATGCAAGTCAATAAATTCATTTACTTTTTCTCCCTTAAATCAATTACAGTTGGATTCCTGAGAACTGCAGCGGAGTCCTGACTAATATAAATGTCTATGTGAGCAGCACTATGCCAGGTGCTACCTAATCATCAGTGGTATTCAAAACAAAGTCTGTGTCTCCAATAATCACAGTATTTATACTCATTCCATTTTCTCTTCATTTATTTGTTCTTTCTTCCCTTTCCTCCCCTATCCAAACTTGGAATGCATGTTTAAACGTTACAATTTCTTCACAGTTGACTTTTAAAAAATTATTTACTTATTATTTAATTTTTGGCTGCATTGTGTCTTCATTGCTACACTTGGGCTTTCTCTAGCTGCGGCCAGCACAGGGGAGCCGGGGTTATTCTTCCTTGCGGTGCATGGCCTTCTCATTGCGGTGGCTTCACTTGTTCTGGAGCACCACTCTAGGCATAGGCTTCAGCATTTGGGGTTTACAGGCATAGTTGCCCCAAGGCATGGCGGATCTTCTCAGAGCAGGGATCAAACCTGTGTCCTCTCCATTGGCAGGTGGATTCTTAACCACTGGACCACCAGGAAAGTTGATTTTTAAAACCACATTTGTAAGAATAAACCTAGCTATAGGCCACCACGATCTTTCCCTTGTTTTGGATACATACTATATCGGTGCTGACTTAAATAGGTCTTCCAGTGCTTCATGAAAGTCTTTCCCTTTAGTCTATCCATTGGCTTCTTAAGGCCAAAAGTTAAGCCTTTTACTTTCATTTCCCAGACCAGAGTCAAGAATGATTCTGGGATTCATCACGTTGACAGCTATACCCACAGTGCCCGGCCCCTGTGGATCTCCTTCCCGTGTGGGACAGGAGAAACAAAGATATATGCCCATCACTTAACCAACTTAAGGACTTTGGAAGACATACTAATATATAAACACGTTAAGGTGCCATATGCTTCCCTGGTGGCTCAGAGGTTAAAGCGTCTGCCTCCAATGCGGGAGACCCGGGTTCGATCCCTGGGTCGGGAAGATCCCCTGGAGAAGGAAACGGCAATCCACTCTAGTATTCTTGCCTGGAGAATCCCACGGACGGAGAAGCCTAGTAGATTATAGTCCATGGGGTCGCAAAGAGTCGGACACGACTGAGCGACTTCACCTTCCTTCCTACGGTGCCATATATAGTTCAGAAGAAGGGGAAATCATGCCTGGGCTACGGCACTCAAGAGGAGGTTCCAAAGCCCCGAGATACGAACAAGGCCTTTCCTGAACAGAAAATGAAAGGCAGGCGCCAAAGGTTTGAGACGAGTCTGAGGAAAAGCCAATTTTGCTGTTGTGTCTGCAGCAGTGGAACTCAGGTTAGCTCCAGGACAAGGACAGAATCTAGCTCTTAAATCAACATAACCCCTTTTCTCTTACAATCAAGATCGCTGCAGCTGAGCCATACTACCTTGATAGGTCCTAGTTTGGTTATAATGTCTTAACCTCTGAGGATATGCCTTGTATCACCTTCCGTACAAATGGGTGAAGGGACCAGTTAACTGGAATGAATGCAGGCGGAAATAAATAAAAACAGGTCCTGTGCTTAGAGACCAAAACTGTCGCGGCTGCAAATAGAAAAGGCAGCGCTGACCCCCGGACCTCTCTCTGAAACCCTCCTCCTCCATCAGCTGTTCCTCCAGGAGCAGCCGGAGTCTACAACCCGTGAGACTATCTGGAGAAGCCTTGGGCCTTCAACTTCGTTAAAATCCACAAGAGGTGTGTGTGTGGCGGGGGTGGGGGCAGTGGGGGGCGCGGAGGGGTGATAGTTGAGCGGAACTAGCGATAATCCCAGGACGCCCAGCTGAAGAGCGCCTCAACAACCAGAACCCGCTCAGCAGCTCCAGGCGCCGTTCCACGCCCCGCCTCCTTGCTCCTCGCCGACCCGGCGACGTCCCCGGGGGCGGGGTTTCCGCTTCCGGTGGCGGATTGTTGACGCCTGCGGCTGCTGCGGTGGCCCCCGGGCCGTTGGGGAGGGGCCAGTAGGGAAGGGAGACGGCGCTGTGACAGGACCGCCGAGGGTGCCGCTGAGGCGACGATGGCGGAGGGGCCAGAGGAAGCCAGAGGCCGCCCTCCCGGGGAGGACGACGGCGGAGGGAACCACGAGTCCGTTCCTTCCCTGAGAGGCCTTCCTGCCGCCGCCGCCCCACTGTCCCGGGACGGCCCGCAGGCCGAACCCCAGGCCCGGGGCCGGCCCCCAGCCTTGGGCCTCGCGGCCGCGGCTGCGGAGTCGGAGCCGCCGCGCGAGCTCGAGAATCGCGGGGAGGCGGCCTCCGGCTCCGACTCTGGCTCCGGCGCGGGGCTGCAGGGGCCGGCAAGCTGCGAGGCGCCCGAGGCCGCGGCCCCGCCGGAGAAGCCGGCGCGGCTGAGCGCCCGCGAGTATAAGCGCCGCGGCAGCCGGGCCCGAGCCGGGGGCGTCCGCCGGCAGCACCACCCCGGCTGCGGTCGCCGGCCCGGCAGCCCGCGCCCCTCACCTGCAGCCGCCGGTCCGCGCGGCCGCGGCCACGAGGGTGGGACCGGCCGCCGCTTCTCGAGCCCCGAGCGAGACCGGGCGGCAGGCAGGTGAGAGGCTCCTCGGAGCACGTGCTGGGGTGGGAGGTGGGGGGCGGGAGCCCGCAGGCTCTGCCCTGCGCTTGTCGCTGCTGCTGCCGTTCGCCGTTGTTTCGCCGCTCTCAGTTCCCAGGGTGTCCAGCGAGGCCCCAGTTTTCCTCTTCCTTTAGACCTGGCGCTCCGGATCCATTCCTTTACTCCCCGAACTGGTCGCTTCCAAATGTAAAGAATGGTTGCTCCTCAAACCACTTGCTGTTACCTTGCTCTCCACTTTCTGGAGTGAGACCCAGGCTTAATTCTCAGATGGCAAAGCCGGTTTGGGGGGGGGGGGGGGGGGTTGGCCGGTCACGCTGGTAATAATCCAGACATGGATTTATAGTTTATATGATAACTTTTATGAATTACCGACAATGGAACTGACGGATATTAGAGATTTTCTTGAATTCAAATGGAATTATGAACCTTAGCTTAATCCTATATATTGTCTCTATTGTCTCTTCTGTATGGATATTAGAATGTTTTGAATTATTGACACCGACCGTTTATTTTTATTTTATTCAGGTAGTATGGGACAAGACCTAGTTGCCTGCATTTGATCCAGAATTTAGGATGGTAGCTTATTAATCACTGAATTTGTTAAATACATAGACAAATGAATAGGGGTAAGATGAGCCTCACAGGGTTTAATTTTCTGTCATAGGCTTGTAATTACTCGGGTTCTCATTTGAATCCCTGGTGAAATGTACTGAGTACTTTAAATAATGAAATTTACCTGTGAAATAATTTTTAAACATTAAGGGGGTAAAAACAGCTTTAAATTGCTATGAAGTAACATTGCTGTGTTGTAATAACATGCCTATTGAAGTCAATACCAGTAGTTGTTTCAAGGTTATACAAATTTTTTTATCAGTAATTTGTACCTTGACTTTACATTCCCCATTCATTGCCTAGCTTGGGTTCCAAGGGAACGATTAGTTTTCTTAACTTTTTTTTTTTTTTAATTTACAGGCAGAGAGTATGTTATTCCATCTTTGGCCCACAGATTTATGGCAGAGATGGTGGATTTCTTTATTCTCTTCTTTATAAAAGCGACCATTGTCTTAAGCATTATGCACCTGAGTGGAATAAAGTAAGTTAAGGCCACTTGCAAAAAGGTTTTAATGTCTCCTGTCTAGAGGTCTTATTTTAAGTTTTTTTCCATGCTTGCCAGTGATTGTATGGATAACTTGTTTGCCAGGGTCAACAATTTCTTTATAGGAACTTTGTCAGATTTACTTTCTTGTTGGTTTTAAGAGATAACCACAAAAGAGAAAAACAATAAATTCTGCAAGATGTGGGAGAATTTCACCTATAAAAGTAGGTAAAAGCTATCTCCAACCCTGGTTTGATTTTATTCACTATTTTCTTAGGCTAGGTACAAATTTTTCTCTTATAATTGTTTTCAGAGTGGAGTACCTAAAGACAAAGGTATAAACTGTTAATAATCAGCTAGATGCCATTTCCAAATGGGGCTGCCTATATACATCAGGCAAGTTCTGAATGAATTGCAAAGTGAGCCATTTATTTGAATAGTCTTCCTTTCAGAATAATAGTCATAATAGCAGTTATCACTTGGTAAGCACTTTCTACGTGCTGGGCTTTGTATGGATTTTTTTTTTTGGCCACATCACACAGCATGTGGGGTAACCCACACCACCTGCAGTGAAAGGGTGGACTCCAGGGAAAGCATGGACTCCACCAGAAACAAGGGGGGTCCCTGTATGGATTCATAATCTTGCTACCACTATTAAGTAGAGATTAATATTAATACCTGCATTTTATAGAGATTGAAATTTGAACTTACAAAAGGTTAAGCCCAGAATTTATAAAGGTAAATTACAAAAATAGAGTTAAGTTCAGACCCTGGTGGTTCAATTTCAGGGCCTTTGTCAGGAACCTGAATGGTTACCATGATTATCTCTCTCCCTCCCTTAGCCCTACACATCCAGTCAAGTACTAACTCGTTTCTGTCAGAATTTCAGTTTTCATCATTACTGCTTCTCCCTGGTCCCAGTCACATCATCACTTGCTTGGATTGTGACAAGTCGTCTAACCGATATCTCAGTTTACCATGTCCTGTCTTACGTCTAATCTCATAAATTCTGATTCTACCACTCTGCTGCCCTAAAATCCTTCAGTAGTTTCTCCTTGCCATCGTAAGTCTTAATGTTGTCATATATTTTAACAGATACCCTTGTTTCTTAAACTCCCTTCCGCGATGGCTCAGCAGTAGAGTCTGCCTGTAATGCAGGACATGCGGGTTCAGTCCCTGGGTTGGGAAGATCCCCTGGAGGACATGGCAGCCCACTCCAGTATTCTTGCCGGAAAACTCCCATGGACAGAGGAGCCTGGCGGGCTGCAGTCTGAAGGGTCAGAGTCACACATGACTGAGCATGAATGCTTTATTTCCTACTCACTCACTTCTCACACAATGTTTGAGCCACACGGAAATGCCTATAGCTTCCATCCTACTCTCCCAAGTCCTCTCATTAGTCCCCTTCTCTCAAATGTTTCCCTTGGGGGGGCCAACTTCTTTTCATCCTTCAGATCTCAACTTAAATGTCATTTTTTCGAAGCCTCCACTAAGATGTGTTCCTGGTATGTGTTTCCAAGTACCCAGTTCTTCTTTGTTATACCCTTTCCCCCACTTCATTCACTTGCCATTTTATCCCCAGAGCTAGTACAGCGCTTACTCATGGTAGTCCTACTTATTTGCTGAATAAGATAATGTTTTGTGAAACTAGATAATTAGAAAAGATTAGTTTGTGATTTCAATTAGAGTTTATGGCTTACACTGATGAAAAAATAGGAGTGCAACTGCCCTGGTAACACATTCTCTATAACCCAAAACTGTTTTTTGAGGGATATCTCTAAGTTTGCTATGCATTATATAATAGAAGAAATAGATGAAGACACATCAATGGAAGACTTGCAGAAAATGATGGTTGTGGCACTTATATACAGATTATTAGTTTGTTTCTATGAGGTAAGCTACTGACTTCAGCAAATATTTAACAATATAATTTTAGATTATCAGCCCAAGACATAGATATTGTAATGGAGATTTTTAATCTTGTATTTGTCAGATGTCTTTTTTTCTAAATTTTAACATAGTACCTTTTCAAGTTAAAATTTTCTGAGCAGAGAAATTTACAATTTCTTGGTAATACATTTCAGTCGTTTGTCCAAAAATATTTTAAGTTGGTTGTGGAACATGTAATGTGTTTTTCCATAGAACCAACTTGCTAAAAAATATGGCTCATAGAGAAATAACTGCAATAGACATCTTGTGGTATTTGAGGATGTTAGAGACCTATAGAAATGCATTAAAAGATTAAACTTAAGTATTTCTATGGAATTCTTCCAACTTGAAAATGTTAAAACATGAATCATATGGCAGGAAAATAATATTGGTATAGTTGAGCCAGTAAATTATTTTACAATTATCCTTCTTTCCTTAGATAATTTGCATTTGGGGAGCAGGTGGAGCTACCCCAGGGAAGTTCCTGCTAGGACTTCGAGTTGTGACATGTGATACATCAGTGCTTATTGCACCAAGTCGGGTTTTAGTGATTCCGTCCTCAAATGTTAGCATTACAACGTAAGTTCTTTTCTCAATCTACTATGTACTTATGAATTACTGTACTTAAACGTTATCAAATGATGTTACTTACGAAAATGTGTTTTTAGGATGTTGGTTCTTCTTGGCATATAATAAGCTTACATTTAATAAGTTTTGAACAAAGTTTGAATGGTTTTCAATCACATTTATTGACTCCTTTTCAGTATATACATCTCCAAGGGTAAGCATTTTATGAACTGGAGGCCACAATAATGAGAGGATTGGGGTGTCGTGCTCTCTGTATCAGTGCTCCAGGCCTACTGTGTTTATGTTCTCTAGGTCTGCAGTTACGGAGTTTAGTTAACTATTCTGCCTTGAAGCTTCCTTTTGGTAACACTTGTCAGTACCCCATCTTAAATAGGCAATAGGAGTTTTGACATGCTCCTGCTCTTCAGTGAAAGAGGTTGTAATACAGTATTCATGGCTAGCTGTTGGCATCTGGCTCTGGGGTAGGGTGTCAGTTCAGTTCAGTCAGTCAGTCATGTCCGACTCTTTGCGACCCCATGAATTGCAGCACGCTAGGCCTCCCTATCCATCACCAACTCCCGTAGTTCACCCAAACTTATGTGCATCGAGTCGGTGATGCCATCCAGCCATCTCATCCTCTGTTGTCCCCTTCTCCTCCTGCCCCCAATCCCTCCCAGCATCAGGGTCTTTTCCAATGAGTCAACTCTTCGCATGAGGTGGCCAGAGTATTGGAGTTTTCAGCCTAAGCATCAGTCCTTCCAGTGAACACTCAGGACTAGTCTCCTTTAGGATGGACTGGTTGGATCTCCTTGCAGTCCAGCGGACTTATAAGAGTCTTCTCCAGCACCACAATTCAAAAGCATCAATTCTTCGGTGCTCAGCTTTCTTCACAGTCCCAACTCTCACATCCATACATGACCACTGGAAAAACCATAGCGTTGACGATGGACCTTTGTTGGCATAGTGGTATCTCTGCTTTTTAATATGTTATCTAGGTTGGTCATCTGAGGTTATTGATATTTCTCCTGGCAATCTTGATTCCAGCTTGTGCTTCTTCAAGCCCAGCATTTCTTATGATGTACTCTGCATATAAGTTAAATAAGCAGGGTGACAGTATACAGCCTTGACATACTCTTTTCCTATTTGGAGCCAGTCTGTTGTTCCATGTCCATTCCTAACTGTTGCTTCCTGACCTGCATATAGGTTTCTCAAGAGGCCAGTCAGGTGGTCTGGTAGTCAAGGCTATGGTTTTTCCAGTAGTCACGTATGGATGTGAGAGTTGGACTGTGAAGAAAGCTGAGCGCAGAAGAATTGAGCTTTTGAACTGTGGTGTTGGAGAAGACTCTTGAGAGTCCCTTGGACTGCAAGGAGATCCATCCAGTGCATTCTCAAGATCAGTCCTGGGTATTCTTTGGAAGGAGTGATGCTAAAGCTGAAACTCCAGTACTCTGGCCACCTCATGTGAAGAGTTGACTCATTGGAAAAAGACTCTGGTGCTGGGAGGGATTGGGGGCAGGAGGAGAAGGGGACGACCGAGGATGAGATGGCTGGATGGCATAACCGACTCAATGGACTTGAGTTTGAGTGAACTCTGGGAGTTGGTGATGGACAGGGAGGCCTAGCATGCTGCAATTTATGGGGTCACAAAGAGTTGGACACCACTGAGCGACTGAACTGAACTGAGGTTGGTCATAACTTTCCTTCCAAGGAGTAAGCGTCTTTTGATTTCATGGCTGCAGTCACCAACTGCAGTGATTTTGGAGCCCCCCCAAAATAAAGTCTGACACTGTTTCCCTATCTATTTGCCATGAAGTGATGGGACCAGATGCCATGATCTTCGTTTTCTGCATGTTGAGCTTTAAGCCAACTTTTTCACTCTCTTTCACTTTCATCAAGAGGCTTTTTAGTTCCTCTTCACTTTCTGCCATAAGGGTGGTGTACAGATAGTGATAATGGAAGTTGTGGATGTGAGTAGATGTCAATTAGCTGAGCAAAACAAGGTTCTGACTGGAATTGCTGCCAGAATGATTCAGAGTTAGATGGTTATATAAAGAAATATTAAACAAGAGACCTTAGAAGAAGCCTGGGGTTTGCTGACATCTTCAAAATTTCCTTATTTTTGTGATTCTAATAATCTTGGGCTACTACTTTTACTGAGAATCAATATTGGCTAATATCTGTTGAACACCTTGTAAACCAGGCACTGTTTGGACACAACTAATAGTTGGTAGAAAATGAACCTGAAAGCAGGTCAGTCTGGATTCAGAGCTTGCTTCAGCTGCTGTGCTACTCTGTAAGTGTGCAGTGCACTAGAAGGGAAAAGTCTAATGACAGAATATTCCCCAGGCTAAGCTCCTGCTGAGAGCTGTTTAAAGCTTTCCTTAGTCACAGCACGACTGCTGTGGTGGTCCAGTGGTTGAGACTTCTCACTTCCACTGCAGGGGGTGGGTGCACGTAGAATTCCTGATCAGGGAACTAAGATCCCACAGCACAGCCAAAAGTAAACCACAGGACCCCGCAAAGAAAGAGAGCTGATAAACCAGTACAGTCATTTGAAATGTTGGTGCTCTTCACAGAAGGTAGAAAATGGCACTGTACTAAACCTGCTCAGCTTAGAAGATAGTGAAAACATACAGAAAATAAAGACATTAAAAGTAGTGAGTGACCATAGAAAAGGTAAGTAAAGGGAAGTTACTCTGTTCTTAAAAAGGCAAAATACTAGAAAATACTGTAAACTTTTAGCTCACATTCTCAGACATTATTGCTTTTCATGTGAAAGTTCTACAGTCTAATTTTATGTTATGAAGTCTTTAGAACTGGCCCAGGTGGTTTGATCATAATATAATGCTGCTGCTAAGTCACTTCAGTCGTGTCTGACTCTGCAACCCCATAGACGGCAGCCCACCAGGCTCCCCCGTCTCTGGAATTCTCCAGGCAAGAACACCGGAGTGGGTTGCCATTTCCTTCTCCAATGCATGAAAGCAAAAAGTGAAGTCGCTCAGTCGTGTCCAACTCCTAGCGACCCCATGGACTGCAGCCTACCAGACTCCCCATCCATGGGATTTTCCAGGCAAGAGTACTAGAGTGGGTTGCCATACTTGAAAGTAATTTAGATATAAAAGGTTAAAACTCTCAATTATACTTTGAATGTTTTAAATACATTTTGAACTTGATAGTCTACTAATTATGATTTTTTTTTTTTGCTTTAATTTCTTTAGGTCCACTATACGAGCTTTGATCAAGAATTTTTCTATTGCTTCTTTTTTCCCTGCCTTCATCACACTGCTGTTTTTTCAGCATAATCGAACAGCCTATGACATTGTAGCAGGAACCATTGTAGTAAAAAGAAATGGGATCAGTGATGCCCCAAAAAGCCGTGAATTCCATATTCTCTGGAATAATGACAAGACTAAATTATGTGTCAAGGCCATCAGTGTCCCTGGGTTACATTAATTGATTTAGAAATTAAAGCAGTCGATCCAGTGTAATGCAGGTGACTATGCTGAAAGTATTGATGTTACCTGAATGCCAAAGAACTTCTCCAGAAGAAAAACCTGTTGAGTCCAAGTGTTAAAATTTGTATGTCAAACAGAAAGCAAGTGGTGTCGTCAACAACAGACAGTATATACTTAAGATCTAAGGTGTTAGAATTTGCTGAATGCACTTTCAGCTTTGAAATCTCCAAATGAAACTTTATTTTGGTTTATCCCAAAATGATGGAAAACGTCCAGTTGTGTTTTGTAAACACATTATTCTTTTAGTTAACACGTCTTGAGGAAACTTTCGTCTTTGCTTTTTGTGGGGAGGGAGTGGGGACACACACTTTATAATCCACTTAGCTCCCATCCCAGGAGGTGGTGAGTTAACTACAAGGGGAAGGTTGAGGCCAGCCAAGCAGTTCCCTGATCTGAAATGTTAACACCTGTACTGCAGTTTACCGCAGGAGTGATGACTTAACAGCTATTCTTAATGCCTACACATGTCTTTCAGGATAAGTACTGCATGATGAAAAAGTATTAAGTCATATTGCTATCTTATTTTTTTTTAAGAAAAAGGTAAGTTAGTGATTGCTTTTAATGGGGTAGGGTGTGTCGGGGGGTAAATTTTCACTGTAAATTGAAATTCATGTGCAGATCTGTGCCCTAAATCAAACTATAAATATGTGGGGGAAAGTTAGTTCCATCAAACTGTGGCATATTTACTGTAAAACAATATTCCCAATATGTGCACAGCATGAAGTATTAGTGCTTTTCAGTGTTCTGAGTGTAACTTCTCTTTATATACAGAATATTCACATACTAGTTATAGTTTTATTATACTCTATAACTTTTGAAACATCAAGGAGTTCAGTAATCTTAGCATTTCATGATTAAATATAGTACCGATGAAACACTTAGCAATTTTCCCATTAGGGACTATTCTCTAACAAGGAAGAGTAGCATGTCCAGACACTGTTCTAAGTTCTTTGGTTATGAGGGCCGCCAGCTCATGTGGAGTCTGTCAGGGATGATGTTTTGAGGGAAATGTGTAATACTGTGTGTGTTGCTGTTTTATTCTGTCACTGAATAGTGTGTGTGTGTGCTTTTGTTAGATGGCCCAGTTAGCTGTGCTGAGATATATCTGAACTAAAAGTTTTCTTTCTTAGGCATTTTCTGCATTTTCTCTATTTTTTCCCCCCCAAACACTAAGCTGTACTGAACAGTTCATATCTCAGGTGCTTACAGGATCAACGGAGGCTTTATTTTGGTCATAATACATTGCTATATTACTGTATCAGTTTTTAAAGTGGGTCTTTTTGACATTTAAAATGTATTTTCAGTTTATAGAAACCTTAACAATGTCCTTAATACTTCTGATTGTAAAATTTCATAAACCATGGATTTAATATAAAATTATTTTTAAAAACATCACAGAAAGCCTGTTAGTTAAATGTGTTAAAATACTAAACAGATCATTCACTTGTCGTTTCTGGGAAGATAAAGTGTTACAGCCCTTCACAGTAAACAAACCAAAACCATCCACTAACTTTTTAAAAGTAGATTATTAGGAAATGTTACATACTTGGTTACATAAATGGTTACATACTTAACTGATTAGTAGTGTATACATTATTGACATATACACACCTCTTTGCCCTGGATTGGGAATTCAAGTTGAAATGTACTCTTAAATATAGCTGTGGAATTCATCTTTAATGTATACTTTCCTCTCAGATACCTGGATGGTTAACTACCTGGGCTAGTTTTACTTATACAGTAAAACAAAAGTAAATACATAGTCCAGTTTGATTTATACATTAAAATATTGCACATCTGCTATACACAATTAATTCAGATTAATATCTATATAGATGCATTTAGAGCTATCTCAGGATCCAAGTTAAACTATGTAGCCCTAAAAAATAACATTACTACTCATCTCTCTGCCTTTACATGAAAATCCAAGTCTGATTATGAATGTAGCACTTAGGGAGATTTTGGATTCCCAAATTTGAGGGGAAATAAATGACAAAAGGGGGAAGGTTTTTTGGGGTGGAGCCCTCTTTATTTTCAGTATACTTTATTATATTTATAGAAATGCTGACTTTTCTGTGTAGCGCCTCATACTGAAGCTCTACAAGCCTAAAAAGGCAAAAAGAAAGCTGTCTTCATGGTATAAATATTCATCACTTTTACAAGATAATAAAGGAACAAAAATTAGAAGTCATGCTGAGAATACGATTTCAATGAACATACCATACACAGAACGACACAACAGGCAGATAATCTAGGCATCTAGAAAATGTACCGATTACTAACGCAGCTTGAGTGGCCCCAGGAGCCTGAGAAAAGCAACTGTGTGCTGGGCTGAGGCAGGTGAGAGTGAGCGGTGGCCAGCAAGCCGTGCTTTTAAATCCGTGACTAGAGAGAAAGCCAATACTTTCTGTGATACTCATGTGGCACTGGTTCAAGCTACTGCTTTCTACCTAAACAGTCACCTCATTTCTCGCCAAATATTTAGGATTGAAAAAAAAAAAAGCATTATATTTGAGGATTTTGTTTAAATTTGTAAAAGTCTTCAGTGTTTGTTTCAAATGACAATAAAAATGGTTTAAGGATTTTTTCCCTTAACTTTGCTTGGGTGCATGGAGGCATACATAGTTCCAGCAAAACAAAGACAGGAGTTGAAAATTTGTTGCTACTTGGGGATAAAGGGCTTTTTGATGGGAGTATGGGTATTAAATATTTTCCTTCTATACTTATCTCTATGAAAATAGGCTATTCTTCCTTTTAAAGAATATTCCTAAATAATGGCAGTATTCCTAAAATCTGGCAAGTATTTCAATTACTTGCCACTTCTCACCCCTCTATGCCAAAGGCCAAAATTTATCAATATGTACTTGCCTGGGTAAAATTCATCTCAAATTGTATCCGTATTTCCTTGCATTTCATTTACAGTATGGTGTGACCCACAAACAGTAATCTGATGGCCTGTCTACTAAATAAAAATTCAGCATTCTATTTTTAATAATTTATATGCCACCACTTTGTATTGTCGCAATAAATACCTGGTCACCAATGCTTTTGTGTTCTGCCTGTTTCTTTTGAGATTTGCTCTAGAATCTCTTGCTTCCAAATACAGCTGCTCTAGCATTCTCTGCCTTCAGGAGATGAGTGTTTTCAGAAATAGAATAAATCCAAAAAAAAAAAAAAAATCATCCACTTTGAGGTATATTCTTTTAGCAAGTCACTCAAGTTAGCTGTAGGCGACTAAGCTTTTGATGTTAAACTAATCCTGTCCATTCCGTAAAAGCTGCTAACCATTCCAGCCACCGTACAAGATATCAAAGACCCACATGACACACGAGGAACAAGAATTCAGTCACAGCTAGTCAAGGAGCTGGGCAATTTAATCTTATTCCGGTCTTAGGGGCATTCCCTATTCAAACATTTACAACAAAACTAGATCGACAGGATACAAAACAAGTTCCTCAAGAAATAACAAGATAATAAAAGGTAAACTTAAATGGAGTTAAACTACAGTGTGGTCTGAGTCCTGTAGACAGTGTGCTGTTAGGCACCCAGCCACTCCACTCTGAACTACAGTGGATGTCAGAGATAAGTTTCTAAAAGTTGTCCCACGTGAAAAGGAAATGAAAGCTCTGACATAAAGCTGTTGTGTGTAGCCAGACCCAACACATTTCATTTTTCTCAATTTTACTATACCAAGGTTTGTCAGTTTCCAAGACAGGGCCAGCACCTGACATACTAATATTAAAGAAACCGTAAGTTCTTCCCCAGGTTAAACCAGGAAGTTCATAGACTAGTTATAAATTGCTAACATTAGTCCAACACTTTTATCTCAAGTAATAAAATCCTAATTACATGAATTCTAAGAGAAATTCATAACATATTAGCTAAAGACTTAAACTTCAGTTGTCTGAACTGTACTTTTTCTTAACACCTCAACTGTAAATTACTAAAAAACAAAAAAAAACCTACCCCTTAGAAGTGGCACGCCTGGATCTCAGGCATCGCAAGTCTTCCAGGCACTTATTTAATGATTCTTGAACACTATCTGAACCCAGTGAGTGCATGAATCTCTGGTGCATAGGTCTGAGAATATACATTTGCCACACCCCACCAAACATACCGTTACACATTCATTGAGAACAACTTGACTCTTGCAAATCAACTGAATTATATAAACATAACTGATTATTCAATCTTTCTGCATATGGCTTTCTTACCGTCAGATTATTTTCAGTTAAAAACAGTTCCTCATTGATCCAGCACGAAAAGTGGGCTTTTTCTTTCCATAACGTTTCCCCATGTTCCACAACAGCACTTGACTTTCATCTGTGTATGGAGTATGGAACCCAAGGCTGCTATTACAGCCGCAAGGAGTGGGTCTGCAGCCTGCACCAAGCTGATGAATAAATACGTTGGCTGGGCTTCAGGAGGGAAAGATTTGTGGTTGGAACTGCTACCAGGAGTGTATTCTACAGCTGCCATGTGCAGTCTGAGAGTTAAAGCAATAGAGATGAAAAAACAAGTCCCAAGTCCCAAACAACTCCAGCCCTAGAGATCTCAGTTCTGAGGGGATAGGAGACTTCATTTTTATAACTCACCCTGTTTGGTTTTTGGTTACTAGCTTTTAAAAAATGTTAATAAAATGAAATATTTCTAGTACATTTTTAATGAAAAATCTTTCCCAGAACAGAAAGCTTAGTATCCCCATCCATATGGGTCTAAAACAATGAGTACAACTGAGCGAACATGCACTTCAGTTAAGCATTCACACCCCACATGTTTCCAATTTACTCCATTAGTATTCACCATCATCTTCTGCCCTCCAAACAGGTTCATGTCAAACATTTATTATTTAGTAAGTTGAGAATTATAAATACAGAATTCCTACTCCAAAGCTAGCATGTGATGATGGCCTAAGACATTTCAGTAACAGAAATCATTTCCCTGGAAACACAGAAAGCTCAAACATTTTAAAGTAACTGATTTTAGAGTCTAACCACAAGTCCAGTAAAATAAAAGTCACCACACCATAAAATTATATGTTCAAATTGAAGAATAAAGTTATCAAATGCTCTCCCCCAAGAGCTCTTTTATGGGCCATAACAAAGAAATCTACTTCTTAAAAAAAAAAAAAAAATCCATAAAACAATCCAAAAGAAACGGCACAAAAGGACCACTGAAGTTTTTGTGGGCTACTTTGGGTATGTATCTCCAAAAATTCAATCAATAAACACTGTCTAGTCACCGATGAAGGAAGATACAAGTACAAACAGAAATGGTTATTTCCATTTATTTTCTACTTTAAAAAGGTATGTCAATTTATATGCAAAGTAGGCATGATTCCTAGCACCAGACAAAAATGCAGCGAGCGTACCTTCAGACATTTCCCTTTCACTTAGGAGCTGTCCAAATCACTTAAATGTATTCTTTGGAATTTCTCTTCTAACTGACCACTGTTAACTTCTATAAAAAGATTCCCTTCCACTAACACTTTTACCTTCACTATAATTTAACACTAGAGCAAAAAGTATTTCATAATTTTTTATTGATGGCATTTATCCCATGGTTTAACATGTTAATTATACTGTAATAAACATGGCTTTAATATTAAACTTTTCCTTATTATCCAAAGTCACCACAGTCCATTTCAGTAAATATAAAAATATATGCTTAATACTTTGTACAATACTGGTTTTTGGTCCAAACAAAAACTGGATCAGAAAAGCCAATAAACTCACTTTAAGAATCCCCAATTTTTTTTTTTTTAAGATTTCCAAATGGATTTAGGCAACTTTGAATAATGGGATTTACATAATAAAATCTGAGACGAGACTAAACAAACAAAAAAAATTTCTAACACAAAATTAAAATTTCAAGTTCACAGATTTATGTTATGCCAAAAAAGTACAGAAACAAGATTGTATTTACACAAGTTTCATAATAAAATAATGAAAAAGGCAAGACAGGTGATAGTCAGAAAATGACAATATAGAAATAGCATATAATTATTAAATGGAGAACGAACTAGATCTAACAAGTCCTTAGCGTGGACCATTCTTTAATCAGGCTTCCTCTATCAGAAAATTTTAGTGCACAATACACCCAACTCACTCACTTCACACATACACCAGCACAAACTCAGCATAGAAATCATTCATTTCAACATTCTCTAGTCTATACAGAATTCCTCAGATATAATAATTACAATTGCAATGCGTTCCATAAACGCATATCAACGCGCATGGTGGTGCAGACGAAGAGGTTCTATACAAAGCCATTCTCCGAGCAGACTCAATTCCTGGGTTCTGCCAGCCTATGCCAAATCAGTGAACAATTTGCTGGATCATAAAATAATTTTGCTGAAGAATCAGTCACCAGTCTAGCTATTATTTTTTTAAAAAGGGGGGGTGGGAGAGGTGAAGTTGGGCTTCTATAAAGAAAAAAGGAGGAAAATTCCCAAATTAAAGGAAGTCCTTAGGCAGATCTGACTTCAGATAACCCAGTATTATAGTACAATCCAGTATCTGAAAGCAGTGCACCAGCTGTTAACAGTGTGTGTAACACATCATGACCTTTATTTCTTGCGTCTAACAGCAGTCTTTATCTTTCGACCAGAAACCGAGGTTCCAGAAGAAAACATGTTTTTCCCATTTGACCTGCGAAAAATAAAAACTCTGTAACGTGACATGATGCTCACATAAAATCTCACAATCATAACACTGTGTGACTGGTGATGGGGGTGGGGAGACAGTGTTAAAGGAAGCACACTCTGTTACACTGCATACCTACACCTACACACACACACAACCCCCCACCTACCCCCACACCCATGCTCTTTTGCTTGATAGTAATACAGTAAATTGGTGGAGAACATACTTGATTTTACCTCAACTATACTGCACCTGGAGAAGGCAATGGCAGCCCACTCCAGGACTCTTGCATGGAAAATCCCACGGATGGAGGAGCCTGGTAGGCTGCAGTCCATGGGGTCACTAGGAGTCGACACAACTGAATGACTTCACTTTCACTTTTCACTTTCATGCATTGGAGAAGGAAATGGCAACCCACTCCAGTGTTCTTGCCTGGAGAATCCCGGGGACGGGGGAGCCTGGTGCGCTGCCGTCTATGGGGTCGCATAGAGTCGGACACGACTCAAGTGACCGAGCAGCAGCAGACTGCACCTTGGTGATTCTAAACACACACACATGCACACATCTCAAAAGAAAGCTCTCTTACCCCACAGTAAACGCTGCTGAAGCCTGGCTAAACTGAAAGCCCCCCGAGCCAGAGGGCTGGGCTGAGGCCGCGGGTGTGCTGGGACTTGCACCAAATGTGAACACTCCTGACGGATTGTTGTTGGTGAAGTTGAAATTTGTAGCAGTGCTGCTGCCAAACTGGAAAATGGAACCTGAAATCGTTGAAGCAGAAAAACCTCATTAAGGTAAAAATGATGGTTTTCTAGTAATGACTCTGACTTTTACATAAAAAAACATGTGAAGGGTTAAGTTCTCCTATGGTCACTTAAAGAAAATTAAGTAATTTCTCTACAGACAAAATATATATCTGACACCCTCACACAAGTGACCCAACTCACCCATGACCAAGGGGAAAAAGGGCCACGTGGACTTCTGACTGAGATTGTGCAATCAACATATTGAGCTCTACCTTTTTCAAAACTTATGTTAAAATCACAGTAAGGGGAATTTTACAAAGATAGGGAGAGAGACAACAGAACAAAATTTAGAAGCTGGAAGCATGACGGGAGCCAAATACTAAACTGGTAGCAAGAGAAAGCACAGAAGGCATTCCATTTACACTAACCATCTCCACAAGGTTTAGGTTCCAGGTACTTCTGGAAGTGAGAACGAAGTCTGCTTCTTAAACAGTTACTCTACCATCCTGCCTTTTTTTTTTTTCCTTCCCAGTAATTGTTTAAGAAGCAGATACCCAGATCAATCCCTCCCCAACAAACAGGATGAGAACTCTCCTCCTCTACCTAGAAGAAGTACAGACTTCTAGTCTCGGAGAGGCCTCTGGACCGAGGTCCATCACACATAGAGGCAAGGATACCTATTGAAAATAGAAGGACTAGGAGTAGGCTGAGTACAACAAATATTGAGAACTGCAGCCTTCTGCCCCAACTCAGCTCCCAAAACACTGGTAATCACGAGTATTTATGCCCTTCAGACAAGAGACTTGAAGAACCTTCTCTGGGGAATGTGACAGCCCAAAAGGAGAAACCTAAAGATACTAACATTCAGCTCTGGGCAAGAGGACAAGCCAGTTAGAGAAACCTATAATGATATTAAAATTAAACCCTTTTCTCAATGGGCAAAGAACCTGAACAGACATTTCTCCACAGACAACATATGAGTATATATAATAAGGATGCTCGACCTCACCAATCATCAGGGGGAATGCAAATCAAATCCACTAGGAGATATCATCTCTCAGAACAGCTATTGATAAAAAATAGCAAGTGCTGGCAAGGATGTGGAGAAAAGTGAACCCTTGTGAACCGTTGGTGGAAATGCAAATTGCCACAGCCACTAAGGAAAACAGCATGGAAGCTTCTCAAAAAGTTGAAGAGACAACTACCATATGATCTAGTAATCCCATTCTAGGTATTTACCCAAAAGACTTGAAACCAGGATATCAAAAAGATATCTGGACTCTTATTCCCTGCAGCATTATTCAAAATAACCTAAGGGAGAAGGCAATGGCACCCCACTCCAGTACTCTTGCCTGGAAAATCCCATGGACAGAGGAGCCTGGTAGGCTGCAGTTCATGGGGTCGCTAAGAGTTGGACACGACTAAGCGACTTCACTTTCCCTTTTCACTTTCATGCGTTGGAGAAGGAAATGGCAACCCACTCCAGTGTTCTTGCCTGGGGAATCCCAGGGACGGGGGAGCCTGGTGGGCTGCCGTCTATGGGATTGCACAGAGTCGGACACAACTGAAGCGACTTAGCAGCAGTAGCAGCAGAAACAACCCAAATATCCCCAGACAAATGCACAGATAAAGGAAATGATGTGGCCACATAAATGGAATATTCATCTTGCAATCTGAAAAAAACATGGACACATCTGGAGGACGTAAGTGAAATAATGCATGAGTTCACTTCTATGAGGAATTTGAAATAACCAAATTCACACAAGCTGAAAGAACAGGGGCTGCAGGGAGAGGTGGGGGTGGGGAGAAACGAGAAGGCGCTGTTTAGAGCAGGTGTAAAGTGTCAGTTATGCAAGATACTCAGATTCTAGAACTCTGTCACACAACACTGTGCCTACAGTTACCAATACCTGTGCCTTTGTTGATGAGTAGACACAACTCATGTTAAACATTCTTACTACCATTAAAAAAAAAAAAAAAACCACGATGAGTAAGAGGCAAGAAGCACCAGACATCTGAGGAAAGTATTTCATAAGAAACACTAAGACTGAAGCAATAATAAAGAAAAGCAGTTTGAAGAAAACAAAGCAAAAGCTATCAAACAGAAAAACAAAACAAAAACTCATTGTTAATATCAAGAGATCAATAGATAACACATATAAAACAAAAGCAGAAGGATATAAAAAAGAACATCGAAGGAACAATTTCCACTAAGAAAATAAGCAATACCTGCAGAAGTAAAATCTCAACAGGTGCGTTTCAAGATAAAGTTGAGGAAATCTTCCTAGGAAATGCAACAAAAAGTGGGAGACAAAGGGAAAAAAACAGAGGATAAAAAAGAATGAGGTGCAAAATCTCCAAAGAAATAATTCAAGAAAACGCCCATGAAAGAAGCTTATAATAAATAGGACACACTGCCTTCCTAACATCATCCAAGGATAAAATGGATCCAGACCAAGGAACATCCTCATAAGCAGAGCACTGGAGGCAAGAAAGTACTCTAATGATACTCCAGAAGGAAACACAGATCAAAAGCAAAAGTAAAGAGACTTCAAGAGCAACTAACTGGGAGCTAGAATATCCACAATGGGAAAATGCCCTCAAAATCATAAAAAAAAAAAAAAAGTAATTTCCATTCTAAATATATATTCAACCAAAATCTTACCCAACATGGGGCAGAATAAAGATCTTTCCAGAAATATAAGGTCTCAAACTTTTCTTCCCTGTGTCCTTAAGAAGTCATGGGAAGATGTATTCTCCCAAAACAAGGGCATAAGGAGGAAAAAGATACGACACTCAGGAAACAGATTCCTTTAAGAGGAAGCTAAAGGGAATCTCCATTAGAATAGTCATTAGAATAGTGACTAGCATCACCTTGACACCAAAATCAGACAAAGATATCACAAGAAAAAGAATTACAAGCCAGTATCAATGATGAACATCAATGCAAAAATCCTCAACGAAGTATTAGCAAACTGAATCCAACAATACATTAAAAGAAGTATATACCATGATACCCAGAGATGCAATAATTGTTCAATATCCACAAATCAATGTGATACACATCAAAAGACTAAAGAATAAAACAATATGATCATCTCAATAGAAAATATTTTTGACAAAATCCAACATCCATTTATGTTAAAAACTCTCCAGAAAGTGGGCATAGATGGAACATACTTTGACAAAATAAAGGCCATTTTGACAAGCCCATTGTGAACATATTCAACAGGAAGTATTTCCTCTAAGATCAGGAACAGGACAAGGATGCCCCTTCTCACCACTTTTATTCAACATAGTTTTGGAAGTCAATCAGGAAGAAAAGGAAATAAAACGAATCCAAATTATAAAGGAAGAAGTGAAACTATCAGTTTGCAGATGACATACTGTACAGAGAAAACCCTAAATACACCACCAGAAAACTACTAGAGCTCATCAATGAATTAAGTAAAGCTGCAGAATCAAAATTAACATATAGAAATTTGCTGCATTTCTATACACTAACAATGAACTATCAGAAAGAGAAATTAAGGAAACAATCCCATTCATCATCACATCAAAAAGAGTAAAATACCTAAGAGTAAACCTACCTAAGGAGGTAAAACATCTGTACTCACAAAACTGTAAGATACTGATCAAAGAAATTGCAGACAGCACAGAGGGAAAGATAGACTAAGTCTGTGGACTGGAAAAACTATATTGTTAAAAGAGCCATACTACACACAGCAATCTATAGATTCAATGCAATCCCAATCAAAATACCCATACCCATAACATTATTCACGGAACTAATATTTTTAAGATTTTTTTTTAATATAGACCATTTTTAAAGTTTCTATCAAATTTGTTACAATATTGCTGCTGCTGCTGCTTTTTTTTTTTTTAATGCTTTGTTTTTTGGCTGCAAGGTACATGGGATTTAAGCTCCCCAACCAGGGATCGAACCCACACCTGCTGCACTGGAAAGTGAAGTCTTAACCATTGGGCTGCCAGGGAAGTCCCTAGTAATTTTTAAATTTGTACGGAAACACAGAAGACCTACACAGCCAAAACCACCTTGAGAGAAGAACAGAGCTGGAGGAGCCACACGTCCTGGCTTCAGACCATACTCGAAACAGAAAGCTACAATAATCAAAACAGTACAGTCCAGGCACAAAAACAGACACACAGACCAAAGGAAGACAACGAAGAGGCCAGAAACAAACCCACACACTAATGGTCATTAGCATATGACAAAGGAGGCAAGAATATATAATGGAGAAAAGAATGTCACTCCAATAAGCGGTGCTGGGAAAACTAGACAGCTACACGTAAAAGGGTGAAATCAGAATGTTTCCTCACACCATATACAAAAACATAAAGACCTAAATGTAAGACCAGAAAACATAAAACTCCTTGAAGAAAACAAAGGCAGAAAACTCTGATGTAAATTGTAGCAGTATTTTTTTGGATCAGTCTCCTAAAGCAAAAACAAACAAATGGAACCTAATTAGACTTCAGAGCTTTTGCACAGCAAAGGAGACTATCAAAATGGGAGAAAATATTTGCTAATGATATGATAAATAAGGGGTTAATATCCAAAATATATGAACAGCTCACCTAACTCAACATCAATAAAACAAACACCCAATAAAAACTGAACAGACTTGAATAAACATTTTTTTTCTGAAGAAAGTACCCAGATGGTCAACAGGAACATGAAAAGACGCTGAACATCAAGGAATGCAAATTAAAACCACAATGAGATATCACCTTTCACCTATAAGAACAGCTATCATCAAAAAGAACATAAATAACAAAAGTTGGCATGGATGTAGAGAAAAGAGAACCTTCATACACTGTCAGTGGGAATGTAAATTGGTGCAGCCACCAATTATTGCAAAAACAGTAAGGCAGTTTCTCAAAAAACTAAAAATAGAGCTAGCGTATGACCCAGCAATTTCACTCCCAGGAACATATCTGAACAAAAAAAAAAAACACCCCAAAACATTAACTCCAAACAATACATGCATCCCAATCAATGTTTATAGCAAGATTAAGGAAACAACTCAAATGTCCATCAACAAATGAATGAAGAAAGACGTAGTGTGTATTGGAGAAGGACATGGCAACCCACTCAGGTGTTCCTGCCTGGAGAATCCCAGGGACGGAGGAGCCTGCTGGGCTGCCGTCTATGGGGTGGCGAAGAGTTGGACACGACGGACACGACTGACTCGACTTAGCAGCAGCAGCAGCGTGTGTGCTTTTTCGTGGCCCAGTAGTATTCCACCGCACACACAAAAAGAATGAATATTTACAACAATATTGAGTTTTGTGTGTCTTCAGTACAGTTTTTTTGTTTTGAGTTTTGAAACCATGCACGTCTCTTCCTTGGCAGAATAGAGATGTCTATGTTTCGATTTACCTGTAAATAGCTTTCCCAACTCTTTTCCCAACACAGTTGAGCACTCTTTTTTTTTTTTTTTAAACAAAGTAGGTTCAGTTTTTTAGAAAGTATTGTTTATTATATATTTATGTATGTATTCATGTTTGGCTGTGCTGCGTCTTCGTTGCTGCGCTCAGCTTCTCTAGTTGCAGCGAACAAAGGCTCCTCTGCAGGGCTCGGCCTCCTCACTGCAGTCACTTCTCGTGCTGTGGAGCACAGGCTCTGGAGTGCGGGCTTAGTTGCTCCACGTCACATGGTATCTTACCGGACCGGGGATTGAAAGGAGTATGCAAAGTGAAATAAGTCAGAGAAAGAAAATACTGAATGAAATCATTTATCTGAGGAATCCAAACAATGTAACAAGCTATTGAATATAACAAAAAGGCAACACACTCAGACGCACAGGAAGAACTTCTGGTCCTTAGTGGTGAGCAGGAAGGGGGAAGAGGCAAGACAGGGAGAGGTTAAGGGGTACAAGCTATTCTGTATAATGTAAGCTACAAGGATATATTATACAACATGGGGAACGTGGCCAATATTTCATAGTAACTATAAATGGAGTATAACCTTTAAAAATTGTGGATCACTATGTTGTACACTTAAATAATACTGCTCATCAACGAGATCAATACAAAAGCAAAAATAAAAGCCAATAAAAAACTTAGAAAAATTATGTGGTAAAATTTCAGACACTGAGAAATAGCCAAAGTATTTGAAAAAACTGAAAATAGTTATATACAAGTGGGAGAAGAAAATATTAACCATGAGAAGAAATCACTGATGCTAGGAAAAACAAAATGTTGTCTAGGAAAGAAAATCACAGTATATCATACAATGTTTGCATATTTAGCATAGTGATCTAACCACACAGTATCACTCTATTAGGACTGAAGGCATTCTTAGCTGTGTGAAAGAGAGCTTAAGTCTTCAATTTTGTATTGAGGGGCTGGGAATCATTAAATCCTGGTTAAAATGATTATCATGTGTCACAGAACAGGAGAAATTTTGCTACATGTACTAGCTAACAAAATACTAACATTCAAAATACACAAAGAATTTCTACAAATCAATAAGCAAAGCAAAAAACCAATTAGTAAAAGGGCTCCAAAAAATTACAAGAGTTCACAAAAAATGAAATCAAGTAGCATCCAAATATGAGGATCCTCATTTAATACTGAAAGGAGGTGAACTGGCACAATCCATCAGAAAAAGTGTGTATAGTCTTGTGATGTACTAAGACGCATGCAGAGCTGCATGTCCTGACAGCTAAGAACAACTCAAACTTTCATCAACAGGATACGGACGGTCCAATGGTTAAGAATCCACCTGCCAATGCAGGAACACAATCCCCGGTCCGGTAAGATACCATGTGACGTGGAGCAACTAAGCCCGCACTCCAGAGCCTGTGCTCCACAGCACAAGAAGTGACTGCAGTGAGGAGGCCGAGCCCTGCAGAGGAGCCTCTGTTCGCTGCAACTAGAGAAGCTGAGCGCAGCAACGAAGACGCAGCACAGCCAAACATGAATACATACATAAATATATAATAAACAATACTTTCTAAAAAACTGAACCTACTTTGTTTAAAAAAAAAAAAGAGTGCTCAACTGTGTTGGGAAAAGAGTTGGGAAAGCTATTTACAGGTAAATCGAAACATAGACATCTCTATTCTGCCAAGGAAGAGACGTGCATGGTTTCAAAACTCAAAACAAAAAAACTGTACTGAAGACACACAAAACTCAAGCAGGGATACAAACTACACCATTACTACATACTTACTGGAATTAGGAGCTGTTCCAGAGCCAAATGCAGACTGACTAGGCTGCTGTCCAAACACAGGAGGCTGTCCACTGCTTGACACTGTCCCAAAAGTAGGTGGTGCAGGCTGAGAACCAGCAGAAAATAATGCCCCTGAAGATGATAGAGATCCAAAGCCTGGGGGGTTAGGCTGGCTGGCACCTTGACTTTGTCCAAATGTTGGGGTCTGGTTAGCACCAAACGCTGGACTGGCAGATGGTGCTGAAGCTCCAGTGCCAAACACAAAGGAGGATCCTAGAAACCCAGAGACACACTTACATCACCATGGATGGCTGCACAGGGGATACTCCTCAAGAATTGTCTGTGAACTGACATGCATATATCAAGATTGTTTGCAGATTCTTACCTTGCTGAACAGATCTTATCAGGACAAGTTTTGAATTACTGATGAAGAAAATACAATGCTTGCTTTTATTTAGTAAAACCATACAGAATCCATAAACAAAAACTTCAATAACAAGATTCCTATTTGCAGCCAAAAACGTTCAAGTCATTAAATATCTAAGACGACAACTGATCTCCTATCAGAAAAGCAACATAGTGCGATACTGACTATTATGTGATCATCTGTCCACTGCATAAAGAGGACTATTGTCTAATAAAATAATCTTCAGTGTCTGGTTATTTACAACATTAAAAAAAAAATACTGATGAAGAAAATACAATGCTTGCTTTTATTTAGTAAAACCATACAGAATCCATAAACAAAAACTTCAATAACAAGATTCCTATTTGCAGCCAAAAACGTTCAAGTCATTAAATATCTAAGACGACAACTGATCTCCTATCAGAAAAGCAACATAGTGCAGATACTATTATGTGATCATCTGTCCACTGCATAAAGAGGACTATTGTCTAATAAAATAATCTTCAGTGTCTGGTTATTTACAACATTAAAAAAAAAAAAGTTGAACAAACTAAAGATTACACTCCTAATGAGACGAGAAAATTGCTTCCAAGAGTTCCTTTCAGTTCAGTCGCTCAGCTGTGTCCAACTCTTTGCAACCCCATGAACTGCAGCACATCAGGCCTCCCTGTCCATCGTCAACTCCTGGAGTTCACTCAGATTCACATCCATCGAGTCGGTGATGCCACCCAGCCATCTCATCTTTTGTTGTCCCCTTCTCCTCCTGCCCCCAGTCAATCCCAGCATCAGGGTCTTTTCCAATGAGTCAACTCTTCGCATGAGGTGGCCAAAGTATTGGAGTTTCAGCTTCTCATCAGTCCTTCCAGTGAACACCCAGGATTGATCTCCTTTAGGATGGACTGGTTGGATCTCCTTGTAGTCCAAGGGACGCACAAGAGTCTTCTCCAACACCACAGTTCAAAAGCATCAATTCTTCGCTACTCAGCTTTCTTCATAGTCCAACTCTCATATCCATACATGACCACTGGGAAAACCATAGCCTTGACTAGATGGACCTTAGTTGGCAAAGTAATATCTCTGCTTTTTAATGTGCTATCTAGGTTGGTCATAACTTTCCTTTCAAGGAGTAAGCGTCTTTTCATTTCATGGCTGCAGTCACCATCTGCAGTGATTTTGGAGCTGCCAAAAATAAAATCTGACTCTGACACTGTTTCCACTGTTTCCCCATCTATTTGCCAGGAAGTGATGGGACCAGATGCCATGATCTTCATTTTCTGAATGTTGAGCTTTAAGCCAACTTTTTCACTCTCCTCTTTCACTTTCATCAAGAGGCTTTTCAGTTCCTCTTCACTTTCTGCCATAAGTGTGGTGTCATCTGCATTATAACCTCAGGGTTATTGATATTTCTCCTGGGAATCTTGATTCCAGCTTGTGCTTCCTCCAGCCCAGCGTTTCTTATGATGTACTCTACATATAAGTTAAATAAGCAAGGTGACAATATACAGCCTTAACGTACTCCTTTTTCTATTTGGAACCAGTCTGTTGTTCCATGTCCAGTTCTAACTGTTGCTTCCTGACCTGCATACAAGTTTCTCAATAGGCAGGTCAGGTGGTCTGGTATTCCCATCTCTTTCAGAATTTTCCACAGTTTATTGTGATCCACACAGTCAAAGGCTTTGGCATCGTCAATAAAGCAGAAATAGATGTTTTTCTGGAACTCTCTTGTTTTTTTGAGATCCAGTGGATGTTGGCAATTTGATCTCTGCTTCCTCTGCCTTTTCTAAAACCAGCTTGAACATCTGGAAATTCACAGTTCACGTACTGTTGAAGCCTGGCTTGGAGAATTTTGAGCATTACTTTACTAGCATGTGAGATGAGTGCAATTATGTGGTAGTCTGAGCATTCTTTGGCATTGCCTTTCTTTGGGACTGCAATGAAAACTGACCTTTTCCAGTCCTGTGGCCGCTGCTGAGTCTTACAAATTTGCTGGCATATTGAGTGCAGCACTTTCACAGCATCATCTTTCAGGATTTGAAATAGCTCAACTGGAATCCCATCACCTCCTCTAGCTTTGTTTGTAGCGATGCTTTCTAAGGCCCACTTGACTTCACATTCCAGGATGTCTGGCTCTAGGTGAGTGATCACACCATCATGATTATCTGGGTCGTGACATCTTTTTTGTAGTTTTCCTGTGTATTCTTGCCACCTCTTCTTAATATCTTCTGCTTCTGTTAGGTCCATACCATTTCTGTCCTTTATTGAGACCATCTTTGCATGGAATGTTCCCTTGCTATCTCTAATTTTCTTGAAGAGATCTCTAGTCTTTCCCATTCCGTCATTTTCCTCTATTTCTTTGCATTGATCACTGAGGAAGACTTTCTTATCTCACCTTGCTATTCTTTGGAACTCTGCATTCAGATGCTTCTTTCCTTTTCTCCTTTGCTTTTGGCTTCTCTTCTTTTCACAGCTATGTGTAAGACCTCCTCAGACAGCCATTTTGCTTTATTACATTTCATTTCTGTCCTTTATTGAGACCATCTTTGCATGGAATGTTCCCTTGCTATCTCTAATTTTCTTGAAGAGATCTCTAGTCTTTCCCATTCCGTCATTTTCCTCTATTTCTTTGCATTGATCACTGAGGAAGACTTTCTTATCTCACCTTGCTATTCTTTGGAACTCTGCATTCAGATGCTTCTTTCCTTTTCTCCTTTGCTTTTGGCTTCTCTTCTTTTCACAGCTATGTGTAAGACCTCCTCAGACAGCCATTTTGCTTTATTACATTTCTTTTCCATAGGGTGGTTTTGATCCCTGTCTCCTGTACAATGTCACAAACCTCCGTCCACAGTTCATCAGGCACTCTTATCAGATCTAATCCCTTAAATCTATTTCTCACTTCCACTGTATAATCATAAGGGATTTGATTTAGGTCATACCTGAATGGTCTTTCTTCTTCAATTGAAGAAAATTGAAATTTTCTTCAATTTAAGTCTGAATTTGGCAATAAGGAATTCATGATCTAAGCACAGTCAGTTCTCAGTCTTGTTTTTGCTGATCATATAGAGCCTCTCCATCTTTGGCTGCAAAGAATATAATCAATCTGATTTCGGGGTTGACCATATGGTGATATCCATGTGTAAAGTCTTCTCTTGTGTTGTTGGAAGAGAGTGTTTTTTATGACCAGTGCGTTCTTCTTGGCAAAACTCTAATAGTCTTTGCCCTGCTTCATTCCGCATTCCAAGGCCAAATTTGCCTGTTACTCCAGGTGTTTCCTGACTTCCTACTTTTGCATTCCAGTTCCCTATAATGAAAAGAACATCTTTTTGGGGTGTTAGTTCTAAAAGGTCTTGTAGATTTTCATAGAACCATTAAACTTCAGCTTCTTCAGCATTACTGCTTGGGGCATAGGCTTGGATCACCGTGATATTGAATGGTTTGCCTTGGAAACAGAGATCATTCTGTCGTTTTTGAGATTGCATCCAAGTACTGCATTTCAGACTCTTTGGTTGACCATGATGGCTACTCCATTTCTTCTAAGGGATTCCTGCCCACAGGAGTAAATATAATGGTCATCTGAGTTAAATTCACCCATTCCAGTCCATTTTAGTTTGCTGATTCCTAGAATGTTGATGTTCACTCTTGCCATCTCCTGTTTGACCACTTCCAATTTGCCTTGTTTCATGGACCTGACATTCCAGGTCCCTATGCAGTATCGCTCTGTATAGCATCGGACCTCGCTTCTATCACCAGTCCCATCCACAACTGGGTATTGTTTTTGCTTTGGCTCCATCCCTTCATTCTGTCTGGAGTTGTTTCTCCACGATCTCCAGTAGCATATTGGGCACCTACTGACCTGGGGAGTTCCCCTTTCAGTATCCTATCATTTTGCCTTTTCATACTGTTCATGGGGTTCTCAAGGCAAGAATACTGAAGTGGTTTGCCATTCCCTTCTCCAGTGGACCACATTCTGTCAGACCTCTCCATCATGACTCGCCCATCTGGGGTGGCCCCCATGGCACGGCTTATTTTCACTGAGTTAGACAAGGCTGTGGTCTGGAATTACATGAAACTCAAAATGTACTTCATTCCACATTGAGTAATCACAACATCCCAGCTAGAGACGACCTAAATGCAGCCATGCTTTCTTGTGATATTACATGCTAAGAGACCATCTACTTATAATGAAAGCCAGTTCAACTACATCATGTTTTTGTCTTTTTAAAACGTACCTGCAGAGCTAGATGTGGTTGTAGCTCCAAAGCTGAAGCCAGAGCTTGCAGTATTATTGCTGCTGGCTCCTGTACCAAAGACAAACGGGGTGACAGCCGTGCCCGTGCTGGACGTGGCTGCTGGCTTGCTCTCTTGCGAAAACAGCAAGGACTGAGATGTGCCAGATTCGGCAGCGTTTCCAAAGGCAGAGCTGCTCACAGGGTTGCTGCTCTGTCCAAACACAAAGGCAGCCACAGGCGCGCTGGAGGATGAGGTGGAACTGCCAAATATGCCACCGCTAGCTGAAGTGGCTGGTGCACTTGAATTAGAGGAACTGCTGTTCAAGAAACTAAAACCTGGCTTGGCAGCACCTTGATCTGTAAGATGGAAATTAAGAAACAAAATTCTTTAAGAACAAGTAATAACAGAAGGCATTTTTTTCCTACCCCAAAATCGTAGCCTCCATTAGAAAACAAGAATCATTACTGCTTCTGCTGCTGCTGCTAAGTCGCTTCAGTCGTGTTCGACTCTGTGCGACCCCATGGACTGCAGCCCACCAGGCTCCTGCGTCCATGGGATTTTCCAGGCAAGAGTACTGGAGGGGGGTGCCATTGCCTTCTCCGAGAATCATTAAATTTTAATATAAATTAGTTCATTGAATGGAAATTTGTTAAGTTTTGATGTAGTCAAACACATAAAACTATTCATGTATATACATATAATACATATGGGTATCTGCAAAATATACATATATTTTAAAATACTCCTTAAATCTAAATCTCACTGGGCACCACTATCTGAATTTGCTGTCCAGACTAGTGCACCCAAGCCTACTCACTAAGTTGTAACTCTACAACATACTAAACTGCCAAACCTCTACAGCTACCGTTGCTGGACTGTTTCAAATATTGCAGCCTTATAGCATCGCTGGATATTAGTAGGGCAAACCTGATGGTATGTCAGCCTTTCTCTCCACAATTCAAGTTTTCCCTTCCGTATGAATTTTTAGAATTATTTTCACATGTTAAGCTCACAAAAATTCCTCTAAGAACTGAAATTCTATTGGGGTTGAGGTGGAGAGGAAAGGATATTCACTCAGGAACAAGTATAAAATACCTGTTTTATGTTCTCTTATTTATCATGTTGCAGGTTCTGCTGATATTATAAAACACAAATTGGAACTGTTAGAAAATATAAATGGGATATGCTACCAAACTATTCACTTTTGATTTGGAGGAAAGCTATTGATTTTTTACATGGTGACCCTGAATCCAGCTACCTTTAAATTTTTTTTAAAAACTTGTCCCAATAATATCTCAATTCCAACACTATCTACTAGACAGGGCTGGTCACACTGCAGTATGGACACCAGTATAACTGACAGTAAATGTAGTAATAGGTCACTTTCAAGTTGCTTAATAGGATGTTGAAAATGCATGTTTCAATGGAAATAGTATAGCGATACTAGGATTAAATTTGATTAGACCCTATCTCATTTTTATTCCTTCTAAATAATAATGGATAATTTAGTTTTTGCTTTCTTTGTAGGGTGTTTTTCAATTTAAGTAAAATTTTATAGATAAAAACTGCTCGTACCTAGGTGTTTAATTCCATACAAATATTTTCAGGTTAATTTTTCATTTTCTTGTGTTTCCATTTATTATTCAAAAGTGTTCATAGGTATTCAATTTTTGATTCTTTGCTTGTCTGAAAAACATCTGTATGTTGCTCTTACAGTCTTAAAGTATTTGACTGGTTAACAGAATTCTCAAGACCATTTTTTCATTTTGAGGTCACTGCTCTACTGTTTTTGGCATTCCATGTTACAAATGAGAAGTCTGATGCTAATCTGATAATCTATTTGTGGCAAACTCTTTTTCTCTGAAAGCATTCAGGATTTTGGCCCTGGTGTCCTAAAATTTCATTGGTCCTTCGCAGTGCCCAAGTCGTTTTTGTTTTTAAGACCAGTGTCTTTCTTTACATGTGGGGAATTTTCTCCTGTTGCTTGATATTTCCTTCATACTGTCCTCATCTTCTACACACTCCTATTCCAATGGAACTTGTGGATATGGCTTAGATCAATCTGTTCTTTTACATTGTGTTCTGGGAAATTCTAGTTCACTAATCCGATTATCAGCTGTTGTTTTTTATTTTTCCTTCCTGCTACTCAGTCCATGCAGTGATTTTATTTCACCAATTATGTTTTTTTTTTTTACTTTTAAAAACGCTATTTCATTTTTTTCTTCGCAATTTTAGTTTTCATATCCACCTCTATTTCTCAGGGATTTATTGTATTTGTTGTCTATGTTCCTCGAATGCCAGCTGAAGACTGGCTATTGCTATTTGTATATGAAGGCCTGTACATAAAGATTTTATTAGAAAGTTATTTCCTGAGCTTAAGGAAAAAAATGCTTATCTTCCTGAATAGTGTGTGTCAATTCTGATTTTAAAAGCTCAAACAGAAGGGAAAAAGTCACAAACAAATATGCAAATATTGTGGGCTTTCCATCAGAGCTACATCTCTCAAAATCAGACATGCAGATAACTTCGTCAGAATCACGGAGAGTGGAGGAGGGGTTGGCGGGGGTGGTATGGAGCAGTTAAAATGGAAAGTCCTCTACTCCTTCCCAGAGTTCTGTGACTGGGACTCTCTCAACCATGTCCAGTGTAAACCACCCTTGACTTGCTGCATTTGTCGACACCTTGTTAAAAAAATAAAGGTTTAATGCTTACCAGCTGCAGTACTGGTTTGAGCGCCAAAAGCAAAAGCGGGCTTTGCTGGCTGCTCGGATTCCTTTTCAGATGGTTTTACCACGCTGAAACTGAAGGTTGACTTGGAAGAGCCCTCGTCTTTGGTTTGCTCTGAATTCCCAAAGGAAAACACCGGTGGGCACTTCGGCTCTTCATTGTCAGCTTTCTTCCCAAACACGAGAGATGTAGAAGTGACAGGCTCTTGCTGTTTCTCTTCTGTCCTTCCCAAAACAAATAATGAGGCTGGTGGCAGAGGGGCAGGGTCCACGCTGCCAAAAGCGAACCCTCCTTTGGTAGCAGGTGTTTCTTCCTTTTTCGCTTCTGAAGTCTGACACGTGAAAGGAGGCACAGAGACACTCTTGGTGTCTGTGGTTCCAAAACTGAAGCCACTCTTGCTCTCAGAGGTCACCGCGGTGTCAGCAGCAGCAGGGGGGGGAGGGTTAATGACACCTGAACCAAAGCTAAAGCCTGTCGATGAAGATTTAGGCAGTTCTTCTTTCTTTTCTTGCTGCCCGAGACTAGACACCCCGAACTGAAATGGAGCTAAAGGAGCTGGATTGCTTAAACCAGAAGAAAGTCCAAACTTAAAGTTACTGTCATTTTTACTGTCTTTTTTGACTTCTTCAGGTTTAGAATCAGATGAAACTCCAAATTTAAAATCTCCTACGGGTTTAGAAAATTTGAAGCCTTCACTCAAGGGGTTTGCAGACCCCGAATCTGATGACACGCCAATTTTGAAGCCTCCTTGATCTCCAAATTTAAAGTTCCCAGTGTTGGCTAACGTCTGAGAGGGCCCAGAAGAGGGTGATGGAATGCCAAACTTGAAGGATGAGGTTGCTGTGTTTGAAGATGAGGAAGATGTGCCGAAGGCTTCAAAAACATAAAGAAACCACAGACACTGGATTAATATTACTAAATACCATTCAGTCAAACAAAATGTCAACCTTGAAAGCAGGAGGAGACAGGAACAGCTCAGACCAGGCCTACTTCAAAGAGTATTAGTTTAACAATGACAGTGAACACGAACCAAGCTGGCCCTCCAACATAAGAAGTACATCTCGAGCCTCACAGCCACACTTCATCCATCATCTCCAGCCTCACAGCCACACTTCATCCAAGTTTGATAAATCAGTGCTGGTGATGAGACTAGGAGTAACGGACAGTCTTGATATGGCATGTGGATGTGTAAATCCACACAAAGTTGGTGGGAGGCAACTTGTCAACATTTACCGTGAATTACAAACACAGCTACCTTTGACCCAGCAAGTCTATAGCTGAGTCTATTTGAATGATAAACTCACAGTATGTAAAATGCCATACGCCACCCAGGCAGCTGTAAATGAAGAACTAAGACACGTCCCAGCTCACCTGTGGTAATAGCAAGGGTTCAGAAAGGTGATGGTGCCTACAACCTTTCCTAACAAGGTAGAGAAGTAAAAATACAGAGAAGTACATTTGCTTGCGATGTGCATAAAGAAACGTTGAAAGAGATACAATAAACTAACCACAGATGACTGCTGCCATTGGTGGGGCAGGAAGGATGGAAAATGAGCCAACGAGGAGGAGAGACAGACCTTTCACTGTGAGTCCTGTCGTAACTCGCTTCTTAAAGCTTGTGAGTAAATGTGTTATTTACTTAAGAACTCAAGTATTTAGCATGAAAGAACCAGAATTGTATGAGTGTATTTTAAAAGATACAAATACTATAATGACAAGATCAAAGTCTTGGTTTCAGAATGCTTTTCTGTAGCAGAATGAACTAGAAATTAAGCACCTGACTGGCTGGCTCCACAGAGATCAATGAACGGTACCAAGATACTTAAGCACTGTTCCCATTTACCCACATGTAAATTAACAAGTGACAGCCAAGCACTTGTCTTCAGATTTCCTTTCCTTTAATGGTTAGCCACCCAACTTTCTTTCCTTAAGAAACTTATTTGAAAAATTACATCAGCATCTCAAGAGCAAATGCTACTATCCACATGGGCTTGAAAATGCCTTATGTGACATCAGACAGAAAGTGAAAAAATAAAGGGGTCAAAGACAATAATTAACTAATTATCACCTCTGCCTCAAAGGAGTTCAAAGGCACTTCTGCTTCAGAAAGGTTTAAGGTATGGTGATTACTACCAGTGGGGAAAATGGGAAAGAGACCGTGAGGCAACAGTTACAGAATGAGTTTTAGTGACCTCCTAAAATCCAAGTGCAGTGTTCTTCAAACCAGCTGTAACCCTTAGTCATGTCATCACTTCAGTGGGCTGCAACAAGCATTTTCCTTCTCAAAGGAAAACTAGTAAAATACCAAATGTATATCCTCACTCCTGACCACCAAATAACTCAACTACCTGGTAATTCAGAGATAGATTATGAACTGAAAGTCCAGGACAACATCTCATTTTATAAGAATTTTCAAGAAAGAATGGTTTTAAAAACAAAACTGTGTGCAAACACTTTACTTGCAACACCTCACCTGTAAACTCGGGCTTTGTGTGTTCCTTTACACACACAAAGCAAGTTTCACATGCTATACATTTGGTAGAATCTGCTTTATTCTTCACTAGGCATACTTCGCAGTTCCAGCTTCCCTCAGGTTTCTTAAACTTGGCCAATCCTGGGCATCCTCCAGATGACAGGGAGACCGGGGGGGCTGTGCTGCTGCTTGAAACAGGTACTGAACTTCCTAAAACACAAAGCAAAAAGACAAAATTCTAACTTACATTATATGTCACGATCTCCATGACACCACGTAAGTCCAAACGAACAATTTTTATCAGTGTTTCCTATTAAGATAAAGAAAATGCCAGAAATACAAACATCACGTTGTTAAAAACGGTCCAGACATCTCAGATTTCTTTTAATCTTAGAAATGAGCAACCCACACTCACCTTACTCACTGATGAGTGTCCTCTTAACCCCAAGGTTGAATAGCCATGGTTTGTTTGTTTTTTTTAAACTGATGCTCACAGTTCAGAGCATAAAAGACTAAATTTTCCTAATAATGTTCATCAAATTTTGTTAAACATCACAGATTATAAAACGTAAGTTATAAATCATAGGCAACAGCCTAACACATAAAATACACATTCATGGCCATATTAATTTCAAGATTCCAAAGCACAGATCTCTGACTTTGAAATGAGCATTTCTGCACAGAAGTGTTCTATTATCCACTTTGCAACTCAAGCAGACATGACCTACTATGTTCAAGGCATTGCTGTTAAAACGTAGCCATTTAACAGACATTGATTAAGCACTGTCATGTTCTTAGGTTCTGGGAATATCAAGATGAATAAAGTGTCGATTCTAAAGGTGCTTCTGGTCTAAAAAGGGGAAAGTAAAACAAACATAAATGCATAGTACCACCATCACCAAGATGGAGTGACAGACGATCTAAACAAGCGCATAGAGAAGACACTACTATGAGACAGAAGGATTCACAGAGGTCCTATTTACACTTTGAAGCAGACTGAGTGATTTCCTGGGGAGAGGCAGCAGCATAGGAGGGATGGCTCAGTAAGGCACAGCTGCGTGAAGAAATGCAGTGTTGCAAGTAAAGCCATTCGCTCTGGAAGCCCCACTTCTCTCAATGTCCTCCAGCTGTCATCACTTCTCCCAGTTACCTGCTCTGTGGTTTCCCGTTATGTTTTCTTCCATTTTGCCAATAAAAATCCTGCCGTCTTTGGTCCACTGCCCTCTCATAAGCTCTCACCTATCCTGATGATTTTAATCACCAACAAAATCTTTCCCATTGGCACCCAAGGCCCATACTTCCGGGCGGCAGTTCTGTACTACCTCTTTGATGGGAGTTCCACTACGCACCTGGCTGGCCTGGTGAGATGACAACTCTTCCCTGATGTATCTCTGCAATCTGTTTCATTCTCTTCCTCGGACCCTTCTGCTGCTCCTCTAGTGGACAGCCTTATTGAGACTTCTGGTTTGGTTCCCTTGAAACCCATCCTCCTAAGCATCAACCAGTGTCACGTGGTTCTCGTTTGGTTCTTGTCTTTCCTCTTGATAACTGTTTCAAAGTCTATTCCTGCTACTCTCTTAAGCTAAGCAGAGTTCAGTTAGGCTATCCTCTCTGTTTGCTCCACTCACTCACCTTACATCACCTCTACTCTCATCATTTATTTGAAAATTATAAGCGAATGATTCCCAAATCTGTGTTTCCAGTCCAGAGTGTCTATAATCAGTTCTTCTCACACATATCTGTCAACTTCAGCAGCTTGAACTTAATGTATCTTTAACTAAATACATTATTCTATCCCCCTCCATTTGATTTCATTAGTACATATCACCACTATCTCTATCTATATTATTGATCAATTTCCTAATCTGTGCTCTGGTCTCCACGTTTTGTTACCTTCAAATCCATCCTCCAAAAAGCCACCAGATGATTGAACAAAAGTACAATTTTGACCCATCAACTCAATTAATTTTGCTCTCAGACATCCATCAACAGCTTTCTTTGTTAAGGGGACAATGAGGATGACAGATGGGAAGAGAAAGATATTTCAGGATAAAGACTCTGAAATCTTATTCCTGTAGAGATGTCTAGCAAGAATCAAGAAATATAGCACACCCGTTGTGTTAGGACAGGGTTCTAGGCTATGAAGAGCTTTTCATTGTAGACACAAAACCACGCATCCATCAATAATGCAATAAGAATAGGAAGTATAATTCCCAGGACACTCATGTTTTATTTAGTATCTATGTTACCATGTATCTGTACCAAATAATTATATAATAGCATTACAAAAACATCAAAGAGTCAAATGAATTAATTCCAAATGAATTAAAGATCAGTGTAAATCTTCAGTAACTCTTTCATTGAACAGAGAAACAGGAAAAATTCAATTCTAACTCCATTTTTCTGTCTGCCCAATAGTACTTTTTCATTGACGATTTAATAATTTATGATCATTGCAGGGTCTCTGGCAGATAGCACATACAGGTACAGGTATCATCATTAGTACTCAGCCACACTCTTCTGATAACGCAATACTGTCTACTCCTTAATGAAACTAGCTGTGGAAAGACCACTAGCCATCCTCACTTCCTCTTTGTGAAAAAGAGACAGAGTAGTAGTTTATTCTGTATAAAGGTTTGAGAGAGAGTGCTCCGTTCTAAGACCTTTGCATCTGTATCAGCCAACTTTGAAAATGATCATGAAGAGCCAGAAGTTTCTAATAAAAGTGCACACAAAGAAGAGGTCAAAGCAAATGCTGGACTGATTAACACACAACCTAGCTTAAGAGAACATGCAGTGCCAGTTCCAAGCAAGTCATTTTCATCTCAAGACAGTTTGGAAAATTATGACATATGAGGAAATGCTCGTCCTGAAACATCTAAAATATTGAGGTTGTTCTTCACTGTTTTACAGAGAATAGAATTAAAATGTTCTATTAAAGTAATGAACAAAATTATTCCAAACAGCCATAAACGTACCTGGTTTCTCAGACATACAGGACACACACTTATTGTCTTCTGCATTATTAGAAACACAGCACACTGGACACTCCCAAGATCCCACGGGCCTTTTGAATTTATCTGCAAATCCTAAGGCACCAGTGGTCACAGTGCAGCTGGAGGAGGAAGCAGCCACAGTTACAGCACTTTCTGAAGCCACTGGCAAAGTAAGGGCTCGCTTAACACCAGTTCCCGGTTTCGGTGTTTCACAAGCTACACATTTTATCGCTTCAGGTTTATTCTGCACTAAACAGGTATCACAATCCCAAGTTCCTACTGCTGGTTTAAATTTGTCTCCGAAGCCTGTTGTCCCTGGTGTGGAAAGAGTCAGTTTGCCGCTTTTACTTGGTGTCCCGGTTGCAGTCTGTTTAGCAGAATCTTTTGGTAGCAATTTTGTTGCTTGGCAGGCTACGCATTTGTTGTCTGTGACTTTGTTCTGGAGTAGACAAGTATCACACTGCCACGACGACCCAGCTTTTAAACTTTCCCCAAACCCAGTTCCACTGGAAGAAAAGCTGCTTATTGCTGGTCTCGTGTGAACTACTGGGCTTGTGGGGGCAGGCTGAGCAGCAAGAGAATCTGCCTTCGGCACGCGAAACCTACAAGCGGGGGAGGGGAGGGCAGGAGGGGAGAAATCAGTTCATGTTTTGATCAGAATGTCTCCTTGTTTACTGTTAATAAATACTAATAACATTAATTAATACTGGGCTGGACAAAAAGTTCATTTGGGTTTTTTCCATAAGATCTTACAGAAAAACCCGAAACAAACTTTTCAGCCAACGCAATAATGTGATACACTTATAGCTGTTAGTAATGTTACTCCTGGGAGAAAACATTTTTTACCTTAATTACAGAATTATTACAATCCAAGAACTACTTACGAGTTTCCACCTAAGCTGTATTTCTAGTACTAATTACATAGTTAATAACTGACAACCCAGTTAAAAAGTCTACAGAAGGTGTTTTGTTTATAGTGTATCACCCTCCTCTAGGAATTTTAGTTTACTATAGTTCAGTTCAGTTGCTCAGTCGTGTCAGACTCTTTGCGACCCCATGAATCACAGCACGCCAGGCCTCCTTGTCCATCACCAACCCCCGGAGTTCACTCAGACTCACGTCCATCGAGTCAGTGATGCCACCCAGCCATCTCATCCTCTGTTGTCCCCTTCTCCTCCTGCCCCCAATCACTCCCAGCATCAGGGTCTTTCCCAATGAGTCAACTCTTCGCATGAGGTGGCCAAAGTACTGGAGTTTCAGCTTTAGCATCACTCCTTCCAAAGAAATCCCAGGGCCAATCTCCTTCAGAATGGACTGGTTGGATCCCCTTGCAGTCCAAGGGACTCTCAAGAGTCTTCTCCAACACCACAGTTCAAAAGCATCAATTCTTCGGCACTCAGCCTTCTTCACAGTCCAACTCTCACATCCATACATGACTACTGGAAAAACCACAGCCTTGACTAGATGGACCTTAGTCGGCAAAGTAATGTCTCTGCTTTTGAATACGCTGTCTAGGTTGGTCATAACTTTCCTTCCAAGGAGTAAGCGTCTTTTAATTTCATGGCTGCAGTCACCACTATAGTTCAGTCAACACCTAATTTATGACTTGGGGCTTCTAGGTGGCTCTGACGGTAAAGAATCCGCCTGCCAATGCAGGAGACCCTGGTTTGATCCCTGGGTCAGGAATATCCAGGACGGGAATGGCTAACCACTCCAGTATTCTTGCCTAGAGAATCCCGTGGACAGAGGAGCTTGGCAGGCTACAGTCCATGGAGTTGCAAAGAGTCAGACATGACTGAGTGACTGAACTGAAGGTACACACGTACAATCATGAAATAATGAGGAAAGGTTTTGTGGTATCATTTAACTGATTCACTCAAGCTATACTTTATTTGGAGAAACCACCTTTCAATCCTTTTACTTTGGACCAATTAATATTTATTCTACATACACCAAAAAAACCTCTAGACTGTAGCATCAAAGGAAAGAAAAACAGAGGGAAAGATGATACAGAAGGTTGTTGGAGGTTTTTAGTGGCACCAAGAAATAATCCAACCTAGAGCTATTTTTCCCTGAAAGACAAAGCAATTCCACATACTTCAGTTACTCCCAACAGACAACAATGTACTCTTGTTAATGATTAACCTGAGTCACGGAAGTTGGCAAAATTTTAACAGCAACCACTTCAAGGTGTTACAGTTTTTTCTTTTTTGGATTTTTAAAATTTCCTTCAAGAGAACATATAACTACTCCAAATTTTTGCTTTCTGAAACAGTTTAAAAGAGGGAGTGGGCATTATGGATCCAGGCAGAGTGAAACTTCTATGATGATAGACTATAATATATGCATTTGATGGTGACTACCACTTGGTTCATCCCAGCACAGGATTCTGGAGCTCTGCCCGTAACTGCATAAAATCACCTATATTGATACTCCAGTAAGCAGTATACTAATCTAGAAATGGGAGCTACACCAAACCTCCTCCGCCCCTAATCTCTCTATATCTTGTAGCAGCCAACCTTATTACTGAAACTCCTATTCACCTATACATGAACACATGTACTGGATAAATCTAAACTCTTTCGGAGCTACTACATATCTTATAAATCCTTTTATATTCTTATTGTATAAATCCCATTGGAATTATGCCATCCTCTGATTTTCAAACTGAAAACCCATTCCTATTTGAGCACTTACTTCTATTCATCACCTTCAAATATTACCCACCAGCATTCATATCTTATTTCCTTTCCAGTACTACCCTCCCCCTGCCCCCACACACCCTGTATGTGTTACAATTGGCCAATGTTTTCTTTCCACTTGGCTTTGTTATATATACACCACAACTGGGGAGTAATCTGAGGACAAGGCAGTTCAATGCTCTGAGAGAAAGACATGTCCAGGTATATCATCAAGTTTATCTACTTTTTCTAATTACTGGCCCATCTCTATTTAAACATGCAATTCACATTTTTTTCCTCTATACTTGCCTCTTAGAGATTCCATTTTAGTGCAGTCCTTGAATTCTAAACGAATAGTTTCTAAGGTCTTTCGCCTAAAAAATTTACACCTGAACTATCACTACATTCAAAAGACAAGACATCATTTTTTAAAAGCCTGAAGTACAACAAAGTGTAACAAATGATAGTGAGATGAAATCATGATTTTATAATTAAGATTTCTGACTATCTCAAGGACATCTCACCAGGGCTCTTCAGAACATCTAAGACACTTCCTTCTTTCAGGGTTTTCGCCGCTCTGAAAGGGCTCTCGCAATCTTCATCTTGCTTCTTCTTATAGCTTGTACTGTTCATTGCAGTGGTATCTTGAGCTGTAATTTTTGTAATTGTAAAAGATATTACGACAAGAAAAAGCAAGTTACATGCGTTAGAAAGATCTTTCAATCCACTTCTAAAAAAAAGAAAATTACCATAACCCAAAGATAATGAACAACAAAGGACTGTACATCTCTCCTCCAAAAGAGTAAACAAATATATATATAAACTATATATAACCTATAAATGAGTCAGTTATAGCTCCACTATAATGATAAGAGTCAATGAGTTCACCAGTAATCAAGAAAATCAAAACAAATCTTACAGAAGATATGGCAACTGGGACAAGCTCAAACACTGTATGAAATATGCCTTGATTATACAAAACTTTAACAACTGATTTAAAAACAACATTCAGACTTTCCTGGTGGTCCAGTGGTTAGGAATCAGTCTGCCAATGCAGGGAACATGGGTTCGATCCCTTGGTCCAGGAAGATTAAGATTCCACATGCCCTGGGGTAAGTAAACCCACGAACCACACCTACTGAAGCCTGCGCTCCCTCCCCCAGAGCCTGTGCTCCCCCAGGAGAGAAGCCACCAAGACAAGAAGCAGAGAGCAGCTCCTGCTTGCCGGACTACAGAAAGTCCATGTGCAGCAAAGACGACCCAGTGCAGTCAAAAATAAAGTTTTTCGAATTTTTAAAAATGTTTAAAGCTTTTAAAAATGATTGTTTAAGTCAGATACTTCTTCTAAAAATTCACCCTATGATTGAAAATACCTGTCAGTTATTATGCTGAAAACCTGAATAATACGCAATAAAAGGGTCTAGCTACATAAATTACAGAACACTGACATGATGGAATGCTATGCAGCCACAAAAATCATTCAGAACACTGACATGATGGAATGCTATGCAGCCACAAAAATCATTCTCAGAAGAACAGTTACAGGAAAGAGTAGGTTAGAAAGTTCAGAAGATTGTGCCTGTTTACATCTAGTGTAATGCTGTTATTTTTATGTTTCCCAAACTTACTAAAATGAACATATACTTAAAATAAGTATAATATTCTTATAGTTAAAATACTCTAAATTGTGAGTATGATAATCATTTTGTCAACACATTTTTAAGGGAGAGTGTCTGTTTACAGATGAAGTATTGTTTGAAAATTACCTGGCAGTTGCATGTGTGTGTGTGAGCGGAGTAGTGAAGGTGGGAGAAACAAGACTGATCACAAAATGGCAAAGGCTGAAGCTCAGTAAAGTGTAACTGGGGATTCAGCCTACTATTCTATTTCTGAGAATGCCTGAAAATTTTCAAAAGTATAAATAACCAGGTTTTTTTAAAAAGTTTTCACCAATTTAGTAGTAATGGGTAAAGCAGTTCAAGAAAACCTATCTACCCTTATTCACATCATGAGCAACAATTCAAAATGGACTGATGATCTAAACAAGAGAACTAAAACCATAAAACTCTTGAAAAGAAAAGCTAGGAGGTACATCTTCATGACCATGACAATGAATTCTTAGGACACCAAAAGCACAAGAAAAAAAAACTGAACTTCACTAAAATTAGAAATCTCTGCATCTAAGAACATAATCAAGAAAGTATGAAGACAACCAACTGAACAGGAAAAAAATACTTGCAAATCACATATCTGATAAAGATCTAGTATCCAGAATGTACAAAAAGGCAAATAACTCAGCAACACAAAGAGAAATCAATTTAAAAAATGGGCAAAGGACTTAAACAGACATTTCTCCCAAGAAGGTATGTAAAAGGCCAGAAGCACATGAGAAGATACTAAACACAAGGTCAAGCTTTTTAGAGCAGAAGCCATCCATCATCCTAGGTTGGTCCTGCAATAAATTTTTCTCCATTAAAAAGAAAAAAGAAAGCTAAACATAGTCCTCAGGGAAATAAATGCAAATCAAAACCACAATGAAGCATTGCTTCATACCCACTAGGACGGCTATCACCAAAAAACGGAAAAGAATAAGCATGGTGAGAACATGAGAGTCCTGCTGGTGTGAATGTGAAACAGGCTGGCTGCTGAGAATAAGTTTCATTAATTCCTCAAAAAGTTAAATGTAGGACTACCATCTGACCTGTCAACTCCATTCCTAGGTACATCCTCTGAAGTACTGAAGCCAGTACTGAAACAAATACAAGCACATGCACCTTTATTAGCAACACTATTCACAACAATCACAAGGTGGAATGACCCAGATGTCCACCAACAAATAAACAGATAAGTTATGGTGTATCAAAACAGCGGAGCGTCTTTCAGCCACAAAGGAATGAAGCTAACAGTACATGTTACAACACAGATGAACCTTGAAACATGAGAAGCCAGATGCAGATAGTCACACTGTGTGATTCCAGAACAGCCGAGTACACAGAAATAGAGCATGGATCACCAGCTGCCACAGTTAGGGGAAACGGGAAACGGAGAAAAACTGGTTTGGTTTAGGAGTGATAAACGTGTTTTGTACTAGTTAAAGGTGGTGACTGCACAACGCTGTGCATGTAGTAAACGCCACTGAATGTTTCCCTTTAAATGATCAACTTCATTCCTGCATTGTTTAGTCTCTAAGTCACGTCTGACTCTGCGACCCCACGGACTGTAGCCCGCCAGGCTCCTGTGTCCATGGGGTTTCTCAGGCAAGCATACTGGAGTGGGTTGCCATTTCCTTCTCCAGGGAATCTTCTCAACTCAAGGATCGAACCTGTGTCTGCTGCACTGGCAGGAGGGTTCTTTACCACTGAACCACTAGAGAAGCCCATGATTACATCTTATCTCAATTTCACCTCAATAATAAAAATGTGCAAAAACCAAAACACCATACCTACTTCTTAAAACTGTGTTAAAGAAAAACCAGCTTTTATTCATTATCACATTCTATATTCCTTTACAGTCAAAATTGAATTGCTTTTAGAATTTAAGGTAAATTTTAAGGATTTCTTCAAGTGTACTCAAAGAGATGGAAAAAGATGATAATGTGAAAATTAGCTCCTATCATACAGTAATTAACCATGACTTTCACATTTTCAATCAGCTTTTCAATTACCAAAGTGGTAAGAAACAGAAGTGTCAATGTAAGAACAATTCTATATATACTACTTAAAATACATGTCTTAAAAACTCTTGAGTAATTTCCCCACATGTAATGAAACATAAAAGTTGTTTTAACAAACTATTACTCATTCAGAGATCATCAGTAAAGCATTAGTAAAAATGGAAGCGTTTTAAGGCCTTTCCCTCATAACCAGGCATGAAAATGCAATTTGAATAGGTTTATTCCTTCTTGAATTCACAGTAACATTAAAGAAAGAAAAGTCACATGTTAAGTACATCTGAAATATACCTGTTACTTTCTCTTACACAGGGCTGTTTTATTCAACAAAAGTTAGGACTGCAAACATACCAGTCAAATTCTTATTCTGCGCTCTTGCAGAACCCATACTCTTGTCTTCCAGACCATACGAACCATAGACCTTCTCAGCTTATGGGTCCTGGTTCTTTGATATTCTGATTTTTATTTTTTAAATCTATCTATAAGGAAAGATCTAGTTTTTTAAGATTCCCAAACTCAGCAGATAGTCAACACTTCTGAATAAGGCAACAGCCCCATAACTGATATCTCAGTCCATAATACCCCTCTCCCACCCACACCCCCTCAACACACTGCTGTTACTCCAAGGAACCATCTCACATGGCGCCCCTCACAGTATAAAAATCATGCTGTGTTTTCCTATCATTCAAATTAAAATTCAATTATTTAGCGTAGCACTCAAGAATCTTTAGAACTTAAAGCTACCTCTCAATCTCATGACAAATTATTTGCTATTTTCAAAGTGCATCAAACTTTTCCTCTTGTTCACTTGTATTTGCTCTTTGTTGGGGGAAAAGCCCTTCCTCTCAATTCTTGACCTGAGCAGTTTAGCCCAGATGATTCTTCATTTCCCAAGCACCCAATACTTGAGAGCACACATCATAACCACCACAGCAAATTCCTATGGTCTGTTATCTATTCAGACAGATAATTTTTTGAGAAATAGCCCTTTTTTTTTTTTTTGAGAAATTATGTACTATTACTGTCTGCAAAGGCTGGTATAAGCCTTATGCATAAAAATGCTTGTGAACTCAAGAGAAACCCTGAGATGGAATCCACTGTAATTACAATGTGGAACAACCTTGAATTTCTTATATTGAGATTTCATTTATAATAAATTCTCACTTTTTTGGGATTAAAACAAAGAAAGACTGGATAAATTTGCTATTGTGACCATCCCCTTCACAACTTGTAACTTATTCACATTTAGGGAGCTAATTATATTCACATAAAAGCATTTACAAGAATGGCCAAAGGTAAAAGAAGTAATCTGAAATATTAACCTATTTTTATGTAAAATATTATGAGAAAAAGTGTCTTACCTGAACTACTTGTAATTGGTTCTGAAACACTACTAAGCCAGAAAGTTCTGTTGTTTTTGCCACAGGCACACTAAATGTAAATCCAATCTGTAGAGAGAGAAGTTGTCCTTTAACTGTCCATTTAGCTTTAAACAATCTATCAAATATAAAGCTCTATTTCAAGTCAAAAAAGTATACTGGATTTCACATATTCTAAGATTCACAGTTTTTCCTACTTTAAATCTCTAAAATCGGTGTGCTTCTTACAATGAATGGTGTGTCCTAGTTTAATAAGAGCATTTTAAATTTCTAAAGCATTTTTTCATTCAAAGCATTACTGAAAATAATAATGTGTTCCTAATGCCCACTTTTGGGTTTCTAAATGCCATTTCCTAATAAAAAGTATGAGACTTCATGGACATCAAGTAGATTTCAGGCATTTGGCAGGGAAATTACAAAATGATCTGGAACATCTAGTTGTAACAGAAAACAAGGACACAGTAGAAAAACAGAAGGTAACATGTCTAGTCAAGGCTATGGTTTTTCCTGTGGTCATGTATGGATGTGAGAGTTGGACTGTGAAGAAGGCTGAGCGCCGAAGAATTGATGCTTTTGAACTGTGGTGTTGGAAAAGACTCTTGAGAGTCCCTTGGACTGCAAGGAGATCCAACCAGTTCATTCTAAAGGAGATCAGCCCTGGGTGTTCTTTGGAAGGATTGATACTAAAAGCTGAAACTCCAATACTTTGGCCACCTCATGCGAAGAGCTGACTCATTGGAAAAAACTCTGATGCTGGGAGGGATTGGGGGCAGGAGGAAAAGGGGATGACAGAGGATGAGATGGCTGGATGGCATCACCGACTCAATAGATGTGAGTTTGAGTGAACTCTGGGAGTTGGTGATGGACAGGGAGACCTGGCATGCTGCAATTTATGGGGTCGTAAAGAGTTGGACACGACTGAGTGACTGAACTGAACATGTTAAAATGATACACATGCCAAATAGAGATCGGGCAACTAGAACATTAAACTTATGTACTTTTTTTTTTTTAATATTTATGTATTTAGCTGTGCCAGGTTCAGTTGTGGTATGTGGGATCCAGTTTTCCAACCAGGGACCAAACCTGGGCCTTCTGCACTGGGTGGAGGGGCCGGCTGCAAGCTGGCAGGCTGAGTCCCAGCAACTGACCACCAGGGAAGTCTCCAACTTATACACCATTCTTACTCAAAATATTTATTATGAAGAAACAAGTATGTAGTGGCACATAAAACCTTCCAACTTTTCTAGATTAAAGCCAATCCAAGAGACATGCTAACTAAATGCAATATGACTTAGTTGCTAAGTCTTAACTGTAACTGGATCCGGTACCAAGAGAAACAAATCAACAATTAAATGAGAGTCTGAGGCTGATGGGTAAATCTGAATGTGCACACGATGTTACTATTAACATCATGTTACATTTTTGGGGTATGACAACTGTATGGGTATGCAAAGAAGTATCTTTTTCTTAGGGGATACAAAGAAAATTTAAGGGTACCAAAATATCTCCATCCTAACTTTCAAATGGTACATGAGAAGATACATACACATATACATACACATATATTTTGTGTATGTATGTTCAAAGTTTTCTGTACACCGAAATTTTTTTGGTAAGAAAAATGGCATTTCTTACCACCAATGGTATCTTAGAGCTTAAAAATACAGTATGCCTTTGGAATCAATCAATATGAAACACTCTTTGCTTGCTACTTACAGATGACGGAGGTAGTACATCTGACTCAGTAGATTTTACAATTGGAGATGAAAATCTAAACAAGGGGCTGCCAGTGCTGTTTGGAGAGGTCACTTGTACCTGGTTTTTCAAATTATTAAGGAAATGACACAAAAAGCTTTTTAGAAAAAGAAATTTGCAGTGAAATAGACCTTAAGCAAATTAATTACAAAGAAGCCAAAAGCATTTTTTTCCCTTTTAAATTTAAAAAATCACTTTTAACTTCTGAAAACTACTCAACATGTAACTGTTATAAAATCTGGCTTCCTCTTCGAAGAGGAATATACATGATCTTGGAGGGAGATAATTACTTTATTCCGTTGAATAAATAACATCTATAAGAAAATGTTCAGAAAAAGTAAGTCAGGAAAAAAAAACATACAAATTTTAGGAGCATGTTGGTCCTAAAGATGTTAATCCTACTTGAGAAATTTTTTAAAAAAGCAGAAATTCATTATTAACCAAAAATAAATAAAGTATTTTAAACGGAAATGTTGTTTGAAAACAGACTTACAATACAGTCTTCCTCTAATACTATCACAAAAATTGAAGAATGTTCCCATTATGATGTACTTTTTTTTAAAAAGCCAATGCTATTTCCGTTTTTCTCAAATTTCTGAGTTGTTAATTCCCATAGTGAAAATTAAGCACTGATTTAATCAGATTAGCTTTTTTTTTTAAAAAAAAAAAGAAAAAACAAAAAGCACCTCTATGGTACAATGATTTTTTTTTTACCTTATTTGTTAATGATTGTGAAGGACTAATGGGTGATGGAGAGGAAGTTGTGATCACAGAAGAGCTAAAATTGAAGGTAGGCAGTGAAGAACTGGTGATGGGTAGAGAGATCTTCGGTAATACTGGTACTTCCACTTCCTAAAACACACATATTTTATAATGACAAATTTCACCTTTTGTGTCATTCTGTTGTATCAGTGTATTTTCAGCTGGAACGGATGCAGTTACACGTATATTCAGAATAAACAGGGGTGTGGCAGCACTATGCAGTGTTAACAACGCAGGCTCTTGAGTAAGAAAAACTAAACAAGATCTGAATCCCAGCTGTGCCACCATCCAGAAATGTGACTTTGTGAACCTATCTATCCTCAGTACCAATTTCCTAGCTGGTGAAAATGGAAAAAAAAAAAAAATTTAACGTATCCGAGTTGTGGTTTAAACACGAAACAAAGTCACTTTTGGTCTTAGCATGTAACATTAGCATTCTATGAACATCAGTATTGATGAGTTTGGTGAACTGCTTCGGTTTTTATTTCAATGTAAGCAAAGATCTCCACTAGTCTCAAATGACCCATATCAGAACAGACAAAAATTGAGTTCCACTTCTGCTAATGTGGAAGACCTTGTATTTAACCAATGCTCTGACAAGTAACAAATATAGATGCTTGACAATATATTAAAAACAATCATCTGAAAACATTAGAAAGCAACCAAAAGCAAGTAGTTTTGGAGGGAAGAAGATACTGAGAAGAAGGGAGGAGTTTCTTGTCCTCTTTGAGTTGGTGCCAGTTGGACAGTTGAAATTCAGAGAAAACTGCAAATCTGTTGATTGAGGCATTCAAAGGACAGACTAGGGTGAGCACAGTAGCTAGAAAATAAGGGGAGATGAAGTGCCACAGAAGGGGAGTCCCAAGTCTGCATATAAACTCTCCAAATCTCTGGCAGAGCAAATCTGTGTAAACTACAGGTGTATAATGAAGGCACTTCGATAAAACAAAACTAAAACCTGCTCTATAGGTTATTCAGGGTGAAGGGAAATGACACCAAATGGAAATTCAGATTTCTGGAAGAAGTGGAGAATATGTGAGTAAACATCTCTTCCTCTTAGTTTCTTTAAAACAAACATTAAGTATGTAAAGCAAAAACGTACTGTGGATTTACAGCATATCTAAATGTAATATAAATGGTACACAGCATAAAGTATCAAGGAAAAGGGGGTGGTAAAGCAAACTATAAAGTTACAAGATTCTTAAATCTTACAGGAAATGATCAATATTAACACAAAGTAGAATTTAAAAAGTTAAAGACACCATAATCCCAAGAGGACTGTGTAAATTATGAGAAGGGTCAGAGATATAAAACCAACAAATAATTAAAATGGAATGCTAAGAAATATGCAATTAATCCAAAAGAAGGAAGCTTTCAAAAAGAACAAGAGAGAAATAAAAAAAATGGGGAAAATAGAAAATAAAAGGTAGACCTTAATACAACCATACCAGTAATTATGTTATTTGTAAGTAAACATGCCAATTAGAAAGTTAAAAAAAAAAGGCAAGACTCAATTACATGCTCTCTGTAAGAGATTTACTTACATTAAACATAAAGGCAGATAAACAGATTGGCAGTTAATGGATGGCAAAACTTTAACTTGCAAACAGTAACCCTAAGAAGGCATATTTTAGTATCAGAGTGGCTGGCTATATTAAATACCAGATAAAGTAGATTTCAAGACAAAGAATATTTCTAAAGACTTTTTCAAAGGACATTTAGTAATATTAAAAGGGGCAAATTATTGAGAGGCCACCATAGATAAGGTGTACATACCAATGAGGGCCTTAAGATAAACAAGCAAAAACTGATATAATTAACAGGAAAAAGACAAATTCACCAAGTAAAAACTGACAACTTTTAACTCGTATCTCAACAATTCACTAGACACATACCTCCCTTCCCCACTCCCCACAAAATTCAGTAAGAACAAAGATGATGGTATCAGTCATCTTATCTGACACTCAACAACCATAGAATACACAAGTCAAGACTCAACAAGCAGACCATGTGCTGGGCTACAAAGCAAGTCTCAATACATTTCAAAACATTAAAATCATGACTAAATCCACTTCTAAATAATCTATGGATCATATACAAAATCAAAAAAAGAAAACTAGGAAAATCTTCTCAACAGAAGCACCACTATAGATCTTCCAGAGGAAAACACAGGAAGACTTTTGTAGACAGGGATAGGTTTCTTAGTAAATATAACGGGAAAAATGTTTAAGTTCAGGCTTCATGAAAGTTAGAATATCTGCTAATCAGAAGATACTGTTAGAAAAAGGAACAGGCAAGTCAGATTGGGAGAAAATATTTGTAAGACACATATCTTGACAAAGTACTTGGATCTAGAATTTATAAAGTTCCTACAACTCAATAATAGTCAGACAATCCAATTTTTAAAAGACCAAAAGTTCTAAACTAACACTTCTCAAAGGAAGATATTATGGCCAATAAACACATAAATAAGAACAAATATTAAGCAAGAGGGAAAGGCAAATTAAAATTACAATGAGACATCGTCATACACAAAGCAGAATGGCTACAATTTAAAAGATGACAATCAACTGTTGACAAAGATGTAGAGTAACAAAAGCCCCACCCATTCTGTTACAATTACTTTGGGGAAAACAGTGTCAGTTACTTAAAAAGTTAAACATATATCATATAGCCTCAGAACTTCATGTCTACCTTTGCTGTCTACCTGAGACTATCCCAACATTAGGTAAATCAGCAGTATTCCAATATAAAATGAAAAGTTTTGGGGGGAAAACCCCACAGGCTAGGCAACCAATTTGGGCAGCCACACATTATTAGTATCTCTTTCCTCAGAAATGTGGAGACTGTAACTTGAGAGTGGAACAAAGCAGGGACAGACAGGTTTAGGGGAGGCATCCTGGGGTGCAAAACCAGCAGTAGGCAGGAATAGAGAGGGCGTCCAGAGAAGGGAGAAGGTGATAAAGGGGGTTTGATTTTCATAAAACTCCTCAACGGTAGTAAACCAAATAGTAAAAGTCAACCAATTTTTAACCCCTCTCCAAATGTCTCAAAACAGCAAAGTTATATTAAACTCATATCTGCAAGACAGCTAAAACTGAGCTATATAGATCAGTCTAAACTACAGCTTCCCTTGGTGGCTCAGAGGTTAAAGCGTCTGCCTCCGATGCAGGAGACCCGGGTTTGATCCCTGGGTCGGGAAGATCCTCTGGGGAAGGAAATGGCAATCCACTCCAGTATTCTTGCCTGGAGAATCCCATGGGCGGAGAAGCCTAGTAGGTTACAGTCCACGGGGTCGCAAAGAGTCGGACACGACTGAGCGACTTCACCTCAAACTACAGCTGAAGATCTTAGAAACCGTTATCTTTAAAAACAGAAACTAAAGGGAAATAAAACTCACAATCTGTCACCTGGTAAACACTAAACCAAGCTAATGCTTTCCTCTTATCAGGATAAACTTTTAAGAAGGTGGGGCCACACACTTTACTAAGAAATATAAAATCTTTTCTAAAGAACTACCTAATCCTTTATTAATGAAATACTCACTTTGTTATGTATACACGGGCAAGGCAAATAACTCATTTTCTAAATGTAATGAATCAAATCCATATAAAGAGTTGCAAGCAGAAAAGAAAAGCTGCTGAGTACAAACTTTATATGCCACATGGTCACCTTCATTTTTAAGATGTGATAACGCAGTAGTACATTCCCTCCCTTCCCCACACTCTAGCGCAGCAACAAGCAGAACCTGAAGGGCAAAGAGTCTCAAGACCCATAACTGAGCCAAGGTCCCCAGCACGATCTCAAATATCAGAACCCAGCAGGCATATGGCAGAAAGCCCAAACTGCCAAAGTCAAGCTTCTGATAAGTCAGAGAGGCACAAGCGCAGGACTCTTATACTGGAAAAGGGGAGATTAAAAAAAAAAAAAAAATCATGAGAAACACAGACCTCTCTCTCTAAGCAAGGCTGGAAAACAAAATACCAATAGATAGGAAGGAAACACACACACACACACACACACACACAGAGCAATTTCAATCAAAACATTAATTTCAATCAACAGAAACTGTTACAGAAGACCTCCTACTTAAAAACCTAAAAACATACTCCTAATTCCTCATGGGTCAATGAGAAAGTCACAAATACAATTTCAATTAGAAAAAAAGCACAAATCAAAGTACGATGTAAATAACTTCAAAGATTGAGCTAGGCTGAAACTGATTTACAGAAGACTGAAATGGACCCAGATAGAACTCAATGTAGTCAGAAACTATACAGTGCAACCTAGACAGAAAAGGTAATTTAACCAATCTTCAGTCAGTCCTTATCGTTTTCAAACTTTCAAGTTCAGTATACGTAAAGAATTCTTCCCAGTAAAAGAAATAACCTAAAGGGAGAAAAAAATGGATCAAGAGAAAATGCAAAATGGCCAAGAACCTCACAAAAAGATGTCTCCTCACCCTAGTAAAGAAGGAAATGCAAATTAAAAATCCAATGGCATACCACTTCACATTCATAACATTAATATTAAAAAGAAAAAAAATCAAGTACTGGTAAAAATAAAGGAAAACCAGATCTACCTACTGTTATGTGGAAGCATTAAACTATAAAACTACCCTGAAGAGCAATAAGGCAAGACATGGATCATCCCCACAATCCAACAATTCCATTCCTAGACAAGCAGCCTGGAGAAAGTACTGCATGTGTGCTGGGGGAGATGTGCACATATGCTCACACTGGCGTGCACAGGAATCAACCCAAATGTACCCTGCAGAATGGGCTGTGCTGAGTCTTCATACTGGATAAATACGTAACAGGGAAAACCTGCGATTTTTTGCAAGACTGATAAATTTAACAAACAATAAGGAAAAGGGCCATGAGACAAACACATCATGTTTCAGGAATGGGCAAAACCTAACTACATAATAGTAATTCAAGGGTCAAATAATTTCAATTGCAATAGTTTTATTTGGAAAATTATGGCTTTAGACTAGTGATACCCAAAAAATTTAAGGTATTAGATTAGGTCACAGTGAAGATGGTTTAAAAAGCCTGATAGTTTAAAACACACACACACTTTTAAGGAACTGTTTCAATGGCAGATAATTCCTATGCTGGGTCTCTCCTAACCGCATCCTTCCAAGGGACCTCCAGGTGTCCCCTCATCATCGCATCAAAACTTTTAATAACAAACTTCAAGGTATTAAGATACTTCAAAATACATGTTAAAGAGTGTAACCTTACCTCCTTCTCTTGAGGTTTAGATGCCACAACACGTGTTCTCTCTCGCCTCATCTTGCCACCTCCACCACCTTCTCCAGGAGATAAACCATTGGCTGCAGACATACTGAAATTTGGATAAGAAAAGCCACTAGGCAAAGAAAAAGAAAATTAAAACAAATGATATATTACTCTGTTCCATAACTTGTTAATTAATACTAAAAAAAACCGATCTGCCAACAATTAAGAAAATAAATGTTTAGCTGAATGTGATCTTAAAAGCTCACAGATTTCTTTTCTATGTGTATAGATGTCTATGTGTAGTTTCTATTTCTTTAAACTTCTTAATCTTCAAGAAGGCAGATACAAATCAAATATAGGCCTTACAAAAAATATAAAGAAGCTTCACTATAAAGATGACATTACCTTTCTTGTTGCTCTCTATTTTGTCCTGTGTTGTATTTTTTTCACAATCAGTCTAAAATAAAAAGAATATAACATATTTACATAGCTGCTTATTTAATTTTAACACCATCTTGTTATCTGTGAACTTTAATATTTGGAATCAGGAATTTGACAGTTGTTTAGTTAATGAATTTTAAAATCTGCAACTTATACCCTGTCACCTGAATGATGACCAAGAGTTACAGTGAGATTATATACAAACTGATAATAAGCACAACTGTCTTTTAAACAAAACTGAAGCATACAAGTTTAATACACATTATCAACCGCACAAATACTTTTACTTATGGCCTATTAAATGTGCAATCAAATTTACATGGACGGTCCTTTTGAAATGATTCTCTGCAACTTAAAGAGTTCTTCCATCTAAAGGAATCAGGGTTCCTTGGAAAAATGGCTGATTTCAGGGCTGGGGCTGAAAACTCACAAGATGAGCCTGGGTTGTTTTATAATATTAAAAAGCAACTAAGTGCTTGGAAAATGATGTGAAAATATTAAAAGGACATGAGCCGGTTCAAAGGCCAAATATGGGACAGTGAGCATCAAAATAAATAATGCTAGTAAAAGATTACAATCTTATCAAATTTAAGAATTCACACTGACTTAAACAAATAAATACATAGAGAAATACATACATAGAGAAAACTTCCTACAGTAGAAAACCAACTTCATAAAGGTAGAAGAAATAGTAGAATTTAGAAAACCACCATTTGGCATCTACAAATAAAAGATTCAGGCAAATATCATCAAAACTGCTAACAGTGGTGGGTAAAAAGGATATTTATACTCTCAAAGTTATCTTATTAGTTATAAAAAGTACAATACTAGCAACTTCACAGTGAAGAAATCCCATTGACAACACCTAAACTGCTGATCACAGCGTCAGTGAGGGGCAAACTGGCAGAAAGTGCCCTGTAATATGACACTGAGAAGAGTTCAGAATTTGTTCTGTGGTATTACTACCAAAAGTGCCTAACCAGAATCTAATCATGAGCCAACAAACATCCTTGTCTCCTTTAGAAATATCAATGTTATGAAATACCAAAAAACAAACCCCCCCAAAACCAAAAAACCTGTTCTAAAGGAGATAAAGAGATTTGACAAACTTAAGACATGATCTTCCATTTTTGTTCTTTTGGGACAACTGGCATCTTAACAAAATTTGCAATTAACAGTATTGTACTGATGATAAGTTTCTTTCTGGTTTGGCTAACTTCTTCAGTATGTGAGGGAATTTCTTGTTTGTAGAAACATAGAAAAAGATAAAGCAAATGTAGTAAAATGTGGAATTCTTAAGATTTTTCCTGCAAGTCCAAAATTATGTTCAAATTATTTTTTTAAATTCTGATAAAGCAGATATGACAAAATGTTAAAGACAGGTGAGTCAAGTTAAAGGAAATAGGTAAATACTGTATTATTCTCTCAATTTCACTTTGAAATTTTTCAAGAAATTGAGTTGTCATGAAGATTCAATAAGCTTAAACCAACCAAGGCACAAATAGGAAGACGTTTTATAAATGGAAAAGGAACACACTTTAGTTAAATGACACAGGAAAACACAAAGACCCAGGATATGTGACAAAGTAGAAGACAAATGATCTGGCCTTTTCAAATACCAATGTGCCTAGCAATTCTACTCCAGGGTATAAGACCCAAGAGAAATGAATATCAATGTCCACAAAAAAACTGGCACTTGTATCAAAGTTCACTGCACTATTATTCATTACCGTGAAAAAGTGAAAATAACCCAAATGTCCCTCAACTGATGAACGGATAAACAAAATCGCTACATCTGAACAATGAAATATTATTCAGCAATAAAAAGGACTGATGGTCTGATATGAGGTGAACCTAAAAACATTATGCTAATGATGAAAATGTGAAATAAGCCAAACACTAAGAACTACTTATTTTAAGATTTCATATATATGAAATGTCCAGATAAGTAAATCTAAAGAGAAAGATACACGGCTGCCTCAGGCTGGAGGTGGAGGGGTGGGAAGTGACTACTAATGGATATGAGATATGGGGGAAGGACGATGAGAAACAAAACTGACTAGTGACACAGATTAACAACTGTAAATGCACTAAATCCACTGAGCTATAAACTTTAAGGTGAATGGCAAGGTATGAGAATCATATCTCAATAAAGAAGTTATATAAAAATAAAAACAGTGTGGTGAGGGTAAAGATTTGAGGGCTAGAAAGACAAAACCACAAGTAACACACTTGTTTGGATACCAGCTCAAAAAAGCAGCTACAGGGAATTCCCTGGCTGTCCAATGGTTAGGACTCGGTACTTTTACTGCCAGAGCCTCAGGGTTCAATCCCTGGTTGGGGAATTAAGATCACACAAGCTAAGCAGTGGCAAAAAAGAAGCAGCTATAAACAACATATGAACTAGATTATTAGGTAATATTAGGAAGCAACTGACATTAACTTTTTTAAACATGGTAACATAGGAGATATTAGTGTATCATAGTATACTGAAATACTCTGGGTGAACAGTCATGATATCTGAAATTTTCAAATAGCTCAACAACACAGACAAAACACACAAATAAAGGTAGTGTGGCAAAATTATTTAATATAAACAATGCTTGCTAGTAAACACTAATTCAGGATATGACCAAGGTGTCAACCATTAAAAGCCATACCAATTCATAATCACTAATTCACAAACTTTTACGCATTATCTAGTTGCTAGACTGCAGTAGTAAATTATGTGTACTTTACAATGTGTTCTTATTCATTTTAATCAATACTCAAAGACTAGTGGAAATAAACACATACTCACACTGTACTTTTTATCTATTCTTTGATTAGTCTTCCTTAATTCACCAGATGGAGTCAAAGATGGTTTAAAATAAACAGTTCGATTTGCTGCTATGGAAACTGGCTTTGGGATCATGAGTCTCTGCACAGGGGGGTACTGAGAGTCCACCTTACAGAAAGGCAGAAATCAAAGACAAACTTTTATTTTCATATACCAGCCATGCATGTCTAAAAATTATTTGACAATAGTTAATATAACCTAGAGACTATGAGTACCTGGTCTAGAGAAATATACAGTGGGTGCAAACAAACAGTAAGAGGAAAAACTAAAAGTAAATGAATGTGTATTAACATTTATATTATTAATTTATGTAAGTGCTAATTTATTTAAACATATACCTGTATATACATATATTTCAAAATGGTTTCACTATTTTATTCTAAACTTAATGACTTTTCACACACATGTGACACACACAAGGAAACTTCTGCAGAGCATTTTGAATACTCTAAGCTTTTACAGGATGAATTTCAAATATATGAACCAAAATTCATATGAACCAAAATTTGCCACATTTTCCCCAAATTACTTAACTAGCTATGAGAACTTTAATTGCTTAAAATGTGTCCAAGTCTCTCCAAGTAAACTTTCCTCCACTGTTATTTAAAAGCCAAGTCTTTACAATTTAAGTCTAATTAGGAAAGCACAGTGAAGAATTCCAAATCTTAAGATGAACTGGCTTTGTTATCAAAGAATACAAGTGTTATGTCAACGTCTTTTGGTACACTGAAACACAGCAAAGCTCCAGTTGGTGTGAGATGACTATAAAGCCAAGAGCTTCTACTTTGTCCAAAGATTATAATACTATGAATACAGTCCTTTCATCCAGTAGCAGCTGTGAACAATGTTGGTTTCCAGGGCAAAGCCTCCATCTAGTCACTAGCTCTTCCCTAAATCCTCATCACAAATGTGATCCTATAATTCATTGAGAAAGTCTATTCTGTAGTCTGTTGTGATTGCAACTGTGAAACCTGAACACTGTATCCTGGCCTTTATATTTCCTAGCATTCGCTACCAAAATTTTACTGAAACTACTGTTGTTGTTGTTCACTTTTTGTGTCAGACTCTGGCAACCCCATTAACTGATACTATACTCAATCACTAAAAAATCTTTGTTGATGAGAACTTCTCTTATGACACAATTTAAAAATTTTATTTCTTTTTAAACAATCTGATATAAATGAGTCACAGAAAAGCAGATAATGGCTTAACTTAATCCCATCACAGCAGCCAATAATGAATCCCTCTTGCCTTATTACAAATGTCTGAAAGGGAAAGTCTCAGTCTTGTCCAACTCTTTGGGACCCGACGGACTATACAGTCTATGGAATTCTCCAGGGCAGAATACTGGAGTGGGTAGCCTTTCCCTTCTCCAGAGGATCTTCCCAACCCAGGGATCGAACCTAGATCTCCCATACTGCAGGAGGATTCCTTACCAGCTGAGCTGTAAGGTAATACTCAACACTGAGAAACAATGCTATCCCAAGAAAAAGCTCAATTAATCTTTTCTTTTCTGCATCACAATTGCAGTAAAATAATTGTCATTTACCAGTATCTTGAACACAGTTCCTACAATTAATTCAGAGATTTATGATAATTTTAATCAATTACTCCTGAGGGAACCTGGTGGTGTAATAAATGCTTTACAAGGAATGATGTGGGAATCTGCTTTCCCTTAAGGGCACTTAGCCATAAATATAACTGACAAAAATTATACGTCTTTAACCTTAACTATCAAGTATTTTTATTTCCCACAATAAAACCCCAAACTAACTTTAACCAAATAGAATGTGATAAAAAAAGGGTTATCAAGATATAACTGTATTATATTTTTCATTAGCTCTGCTGTCTTGGCTGACTGATGAAAGAAGATATGCAAACTGGAAGTCCTATCACACATAACTGATTTGACATAATGTGTATAAGGAAAGTTTACAAAATAACTATGTTCAATGAGAACTTTAGTTCACTGAACTGCTAATTAAACATGTCAAGCTCTGTTCACACTTATCTTCATTTATGAAAAGGTAAGAGTTACTCACATAAAGACTGCCAGAAACATACAAAATAGTTAACTAATAAGAACCTACTGTACAGCACAGGGAACTCAAGACGCTGTAACAAGCTATATGGGAAAGAACCTTAAAAAAGAGGGAATACATGTACATGCATAACTAACTCACTTTGCTGTATACCTGAAACTAACACAATATTGTAAATCAACTATTAAAAAAAAAAGACTGCCAGGATACTGAAAATGGAATGCCAAGACAACCAATATATACCATCTACTACATATACAGCATGTGCTAAGGCCCTCACAAGAAACTGCAAAATCCAAGTTTAAAAAAAAAATCCATATCTTTTCAAACATGTTTCCTAATGACCATTTTACTAAAGCCAATTTGTGTATTTGCCAACTTAAAAATAAATACAAAACTGCCAGTACCTTAGATAAATGCTAAAGAAGGTTTACCTTTTCCCTTTTGGCTTGAAAGTCTGTGGTGGTATCCATCCCACTCCTATCAAGAGGCTAAAGAAATAAAATACCATTAGAATGGTTGGGAAACTGAAAAATATGATATCACCAACATGTGAAAATATACCTCTTTATTTAAAAGATTTAAAAGTCTACTTACAGAATTCAGAGGAGAAGAAAAAACAGATGGAATTCTTTTTGCATCCTGTTAATATTGAAATAACGAAATTAAGATTTCTCACTAAGCTTAAATTTTGCTATACTCCTGAATTTAATTGTGATTTTAAAAACTTACCGCTAGAGGACTTGACATCTTCTCTAAGGACTGCAATATCCTCCGAGCTGTTGAACTAGTCACACCATAGGACTGTGCGTTGGGTTGCTTAGCTTTCATTTGTCTTCTGACTGGTGCCTATAATGTAAACCTTGAGTTATTTGCTGTAACTTTATACTCTAAAGCACAAATTTCAGAGAGTGAAAATAACTATGAAACAGAATTTTATGTGCAAAGTGGAAAAGAATTAACTGTTAACAGTAACCTATCTTTGGGTGGTATCATTAAGCTCACGTTCAACTTTTTTTCTTTATGCCTTAATCGAAAATTTCAATTCTCTGAATCCTGTGAGGGGCGAGGGAAGTTTGGAGAACTCAGAGTACCTGATTTCAGGACTTACTATAAAGATATAGTAATCAAGACAAAAGCACAGTGTTGACAAAAGGACACACACACACACACACACACACACCAAAAGAATAGTAAGTCCAGAAACACACACACACACACATCAAAAGAATAGTAAGTCCAGAATAGAGCCACATATACGGTCAATTCATTTTCAAAAAAGGTGCAAAGACAATTCAATGGATAAAGTACAATCTTATCAACAATACGTACTAGAAAAAAATGGACATTCATTTCTTTAAAAGAATGAATCTTGATCCACACTTCATATTATACATAAAAATTTTAACTCAAAATGAATCAAAGGTCTAAATTAAAACCTAAAACTATAAAGCTTTTTAAACAGAATAAAATCTCTGTGACCTTGGGTTGGGTAAAAATTTCTAGACATGACACCAAAGGCATGAACCATAAAAGGAAAAAAAAAAAAAAACCTGATATGCTGAATGTCATCAAAAGTAAAAACTTATCTTGACAAGGTATTAAGATAAGCCAGAGAATGGGAGAAAATATCTGCAAAACATGTATCTAATAAAGAACATACAACCTGAATAACGAATTCTCAAAACTCATGAATAAGAAAAAAAATCTTATTTAAAAATGAGCAAAAGGGACAGACTAAATTGCCAAAGGGGATTAACAGGTCTACACTTCCATATATAAAATAAGTCACAAGGATGTAATGTACACATAGGGAATATATTCAACAATATTTTAACAACTTTGTACAGCAATGGATAGTAACTGGTCTTGTGGTTATTTCATAATGTATAAAGATATCAAGCCACTATGTTGCATACCTAAAACTAGTATTTCATATTGTAACTCAATAAAATATTTAGATTTTTATTAATCGGCAATGACATCTGTACACATACTTCACCCCAGATATGCTGATGGTAGACATGCACCAGTCATGGCCATCAGGGAAATGCGAAACCGCAGTAAGCTGGACTTATCACTACGTGCCTATTAAAAAATTGATGACAAGTGCTGACCGTATAGTGAGAATGCAAAGAGGTAGCACCCACTTTGGAAAACACTCCGGTGGTTTATTATAAAAATGAATGCATATACTATGTGACTCAGCAGTCCAACTTCTAGGAATATACTCAAGAGAAATGAAAATTAATGTTCATAGCAGTTTATTCACAACAGACAAAAACTAGAAATAATCTAAGCATCCTTTTACTAGTGAGTAGATAAGCAAACTGTATTATAACTGCAATAAAAAGGAATTAACTACTGATATATGAAAATACAGATTGATCTGCATAATGCATAAGTATATTATGCTAAATAGAAAAAGCCACATTAAAAAAAATACACAGTATATGATTAAATTTATGACATCCTGGGGAAAAAAAACAAAACTACAGGAAAAGAAAACATATACAGGTTGCCAAAAGGTGGAAGTACAAAGCAGAGTTGACTACAGAGTTGCACAAGGTAATGTTTTGGTATGATGGAAATGTTTATTCAGTATTTTGAGTGCAGAAGTAGTTATTCAACTGTATGTGTTTAGTTAAAATACAAATACTGTGATAAGGGTAAATTCTACTATATGTTACATACACCTCAACTTTTTAAAAAAGGAATTAACTACCATACTTTCTAAAAAACACACACAAAAATAATGGATAAAATGTTCATTTTGGTCCAAAATAATATTAATATAGTTCCTAAATGAAAAGAATGTAATTCACAGTTTTATCATTTCACCACAGAATAAATGGACCAAAACTTTTTTTGAGTGACAATAGTTAACTTATTTTTAAAAGAAAAAAAGGTATAAGCCCTTCTATTCAAACTGACCTGATACGGTGTGTTTCGTAGTTTAGACTGTCTTACAGCGGCTGCTGCTCCACCATATGTTGTTTTTCCAGGGTAAAAAGGAGAATCTCCAAGTTGACTTGTTTTAAAAATTGAAGAGTTCCCAAGTGACTGCACAGAAACATAACAATAAATTATAAGACAAGCACTCAAAACTAATGTGGTTAAATCAAATCAAATTAGGACTCACAGGAGAAAGTGCTCCAAAGGCAGACAAGTTGAATGCTGGTTTTTTTGAGCTGGTGGCAGTGTGCTGTGAGAATGAATGAGAACGTTCAGCCTCTGGGGACCACAGAGGTGGCACCGAAGTGTTCTTTGAAACAGTTATATCTGAATAAAAATATGCAATGCACAGTAATAACACTAATAACAAGGCCTATGTTTTTATAAATAGAAAATGACAGCAAAGTTTGAAAAAAAATTATCCCATGAAGTTTGTTTTCAACTACCAAAATTATTTACTACCAAATGCCAAGAATACCTTTATCAGAAGCTCTTGAAGAAAAACCACTGGTGGTTGAGATGTTATCATCATCATGCTGAGAGGTAGAATCTTTAATTTCCTTTACGAGGGAAAATCCAGAACTGCCGATCGGGAATGCCGAAGATGTGGAGGGCTGACAGTGTAACGCAGGCGAGTCCAACACGGAGAAATTCAAATGGCTCCGATGAAGAGAAGGCCTTGTTAACACATCTGGATAATTTGAAGCGGTACTCGTTGTTGAGGGTTCTAAAGAGAACAGCAATAACATTATTAACACTCAGTTTAGAAAAAGCAATACACTATCAAAATAAAAGTGTTTGTTTCAAGAAAATATACTATATAATAAATATAACTTCCATTCAAAACACTGAAGCCTCCTGTGATGAGCCCAATTTAAGATATTCTTTACCCAAACAAGGTTTTCAACTAACTGAAATTAACTTGCCTAACCTACTGCCAAAATACACTTTAGTGATCAAATATACTTGTAAACAAATTTGGCAAAGTAGCAAAATACAAAATCAACATGCAAAAATCAGTTTTGTTCTATACACTAACAATGAAAAATAAGAAAGTTATTCCATTAACAGTAGCATCAAAAAGAATAAAACACTTAGGAACTGACTAAGCAAGTGAAAGAACTTGCATGATGAAAACTACAAAAAATGGCTGAAAGAAATTTAAGATGTAAATAAATGGAAAAACATCCCATGTTCTTAGACTGAAAGACCTAAAATTGTTAAAATGTCAATACTACCCAAAGTGTTCTGCACAGTCAATGCAATTCCTTTAAAAAAAAAAACCCAATGACCCTTTTTTGATGAAATAGAAAAATTTCTCCTACAATTCCTATTGAATCTCAATGGACCCTTATAACCAAAATAATCCTGAAAAAGAACAAGAATGGAGATGTCATACTTCCTGATTTCAAAAAATTATTTACAAAACAGCAATCAAAGGCATGGTGCTGGCATAAAGACAGACATGTAGACCAATAGGACAGAACAGAGAGCCAAGAAATAAACCCTTGCACACACGGTCAAATGATCCCTGACAGAGCGCCAACACCAGTCAATGGAAAGAATAATTTCTTCAATAAATAATTTTGGGAAAACTGGATATCCACAGGCAAAAGAAGGAAACTGGACCCTTTCCTACACCATACACAAAAAAAAAAAAAAAAAAAAAAACACTAACTGGATTAAAGATCTAAAAATAAGACTCCAAAATATAAAGTTTACAGAAAAAAAACAGAAAAGCTTTAAGATGCCGATCTTGGCAATGATTTCTCAGATATGACAAGCAACAAGAGAAAAAAGACATGTGGGACTGTATCAAACTAAAAAACTTTTGTGTTTTTTAAGTTTTTAAAACTAAAATATGATAATCAAGAGGGAAAAGGCAACTTAAGGAATAAAAGAAATAGAAATAAAAATAGAAAATGTTTGCAAATCATATATACAAGGTGTTAATATCCAGAACATATAAAGGACTCCTACAATAATCAAATTATCTGATTAAAAATTGGGCAAAGGACTTGAACAGACTCTTGTCCAAAGATGATACACAGTCAACAAGCATATGGAAAGATTCTCAACATTTCTAAACAGAAAAATGCATATCGAAACCAGTGAGATACCACTTCACACTCCTAAGGACAGCTACTATCAGAAAAAATTAAAAACAGAATTACCACATGACCCAACAACTCCACTTCTGGGTATATACCCAAAAAAGCTGAAAGGAGAGTCTCAAAGAGATCTGTATAACCATGTTTATAACAGCATTATTCATAAGAGCCGAAGTTGGAAGAAACCTAAGTGTCCATCAACAGATGAATGAATAATGTGGTAAATACATACAATGAATATTATTGTCGTAAAAAGGAAATAAATCTGAGACACAGGATGATGTGAATGAACTCTGAAGACATTCTGCTAAGTGAAGTGAGTCAGTCACTGAAGGAGAAATATTTACGATTTTACTCATTTGAAGTATGCAGTCAAAGTCATAGCAAAAGTACAATGGTGTTTGCCAGGGGCTGAGGGGAAGGGAATGGGAAATTAGTGTTTAATGTAATAATTTCTTACCAAGTTCACTCAAGTTAAGGGAGAAACTGGCAGGAGCTTCGAAATCTACCGGTATTTGCACTTACACCTATTGGTATCTAAAGATTATCATATTTCAATCATCTCCAGAGTCAGGATTCATATACACAGGCTGAAATGTTTCTTATAGCATGAAGTATTCTCATTTTGTAGCAGATCCTAAAAGTGCTTTTTACTGATCCATTCTCTCACCCCCGCAGCAGCTTATCCCATAGGATATTTTCAAGATATTGGCAGACATCTACTCAATCTAGTATACAGAGAAGCCATAGAGAAAAAGCAATCTAGTATGATACACTTCTACTGGAAGGTATGCTGCTAACAGCAATGCCAGTTTTTTAGGTTTATATAGCTTCCCTACCCTCTAAACCAGGCCCAATAAAGGACACATTTGGGGATAGTAAGACTAAAGTAGGTCATGTCATCTACAGATTCACATCAGCCATAAATGCTCAGTTTCTGAAAGTACACCTGTGATATCACAGTATTAATCAGCCAGCACAGTCTACAATTTCAGTCCATGGCTGACCAGCATGTTAGATGCACCATTGTGGGCGTCCCCCTCGGAGGTCTGAACTCTTACTGAATCAATAAAAATCTATCCTGAAAAAAAAAAATCTATCCTGTACATTATTTGAGGTTCTCCTCACTGATTAATGCCATTAACCAAGTAAAAGAAATCTAGACACCTAATGGCTAGCCATCATTTAAACACGCAATACAACAAGGAGGTACACAAAAGCAGAAAACTGCAGACAACAGATATGAAAGAGGCTGCAGATTCTATAACTGTTCATACTGCACTGTGCATTTGAAGGATGTACAATATTCTCCTGCTCCAGTTACTATTAATATATGAGTTACACTGGTAATTAGTAAGCAACATGCAGGATTGTTACATCTAAATTTAAGTTTTCAATAATTTTACACTACTTTAAAAGCAAGTATGTCTAAGTTGTTTTGAGAACGCATTGTCAAATTTAATAATAATGTTTCACAGAGTAAACAAAGTGATTCAGATCGTTATCTAATAAGATCTACATTCATCACACAGGAGAGTTATCAACTGATACCGTAGTCACACATTATGTGGCTGTAAGTACTGAATACTTTGAGAAAGACGGAGGCAGACTGTCAAAAAGAGAACTGCCTAAACTTACAGATTTTAAGACAGGAGCAGGAGTCAGTTCTAAGACAAAACAGAGGGAAAATGCCACCAAGTTTCTGAAGTTCGTATCAAAAGCTGCTCACAACTTGCTTCTAAATCAGAGGAGTTCGAATGAGAAAGTGGGTGAACAGATGTGAGAACGAGGAAAACAAAGTGAGCCATAAGCTGGCTGTCCTTGAAACTGGCTAACAGGTCCGAGGGGTTTACTGTACTATCGTCCTCCTTCCTTTTGTAGTTTGAAAATTTCCACAATTTAAATTTAGAAATTATTCACAAAGGTGTGTGTACTATGTATAGATATAATAGAAAGCTACTGTGTAGACGTAATAATGAATAAAATCCGAGTGGGAATCAACCTTGGCAGACCACTGCCATCATTTCAACAAAAGTATAAACACACAAACAAAAAGGAACCTCACAGCTGTACAATGAGGCACTCCGTTTATCTCACACCTAAACTGAATTCTTCAAGTTAGTTAATCCCCACAAGCATTAGGATGGAAAAAGCTTCAGTCACGGTAGACACGTGGTGGTGCACACTCCAAGTCTCTAGTCAAAAGAGAGAAGCTGGGGTCCCATTTGCTGAAGAGAATGACACAGAAGCAGTCACTCTAGAGACCTACCAAGTAAAACATCCAGATGGTTGCTGGTAATATATCAGAAGAGATCTTGAAAAGTACAGATATTAAAACTCCCTAAGTTACTCTAATAAAAAGGACTAAGCCAAATTAAGTATCACTAAGAAAACTTAGATTTGCCACTTCTCCAAAATAAGAACCCTCTTTCAGCCCATTGCACACTCACTAGTTCTCACTAAAAGCAAATCAGGCAGGAAAATAAGTTACTAAGTATACCAAAATTAATAGGCACATATTCACATCAATTATTGAGGCAAGATAAGACATCAGTTATCCAAAAAATTGCTGTTAACTGGAAGTCAAAACATGCAGTGAAAGAAAAAAATATATAAACTGAAAAGTATATACTTGAGAGATAAAGTGGACCTCAAAATTTAAAACTGTTGTGCTACAAAGAACACCATCAAGAAGCTAAAATGGGAGAAAAATGTTTGCAAATCACACAGAGATAAGAGACTTATATCCAGAATATGTCAAAATCTCTTTCAATCAATTATAAAAAGAAAAATAACCTGGCAAAAAATGGAAAAAGGGTATTTGAATAGCCCATTTCTCCAAAGATACATAAATGGTCAGTAAGCACATGAAAAAATGCTCATTATTAGTAATCAGGGAGATGCAAATCAAAATCACGATGAGATACCACTTCACATCTACCAGAAGAGCTATATTTTAAAAAAAGAAAGAAAGAAAGTAAAAAAGATATTGCATTCTTCACATACTGCCAGGGTATAGAAATTGCATTCTTCACACACCACTGGTGGGAAGGTAAGATGGTGTAGTCATTTTAGAAAAACAGTTTTTTCCTCAAAATGTTAAATTACCAGATGACCCAGCAATTCTACTCCCAGGTACCTGCCTAGGAGAAAACACATCCACAAAACAACTTGCTGAGGAATACTCAAAAAAGGAGTGTTCTCAATACTGCAAAAGTAGAAACCACACAAACGTTCATCAACTGGTAAATGGATAAATGGAGAAGGAAATGGCAACCCACTCCAGTATTCTTGCTTGGAGAATCTCATGGACTGAGGAGCCTGGTGGGCTGCAGTCCATGGGGTCACAAAGAGTCGGACACGACTGAGTGACTTTACTTACTTACTTACTTACTTACTTACTTAAAATGTAGTTTATCCAAGCCATGAAATATATCTGGCAATAAAAAGGAAGTTCTGATACATGCTATAACACGGATGAACCTCGAAGCCATGATGTTAAGTGCAAGAAGCCAGTCACAACAGATCACATCTTTTATGATTCCATCTCTATCAAACATCAGTCTAGACAAATCTATAGATACAGATTGGCGATTGCCTGGGGCCGGAGGGGTAGGGATGGGTAGTGACTACTAATGGGTATAGGATTTCAGGGGAACGGGGTGGGGAAGGATGGTAATTAATATGTTCTAAAACTGTGAAACACTCTGTATATACTAAAAATCACTAAACAACAACAAAATCACTGAACTATACACTTTAAATGGGTGAACCCATTTATGTGAAGTACATCTCACTAAAGCTATAAAAAATACATGAAGTGCAATGACAGAGTAATATTCCCAAATCTGTCACATTCGTGCGTTACCTGAAGCTATTAAATATTTGCAAACCCCACAAAAACACCTTAAGTAAATCCAAAATGCATTTAAAACAGGGCCGCTCAGTGTAAGATTAAGGAAACAGCCCAGCTGAGTGGGCTGCAGCAGACGGGAGCCAACTGCAGCTTCACCACACCCAAACCCACGTGCTGGGGGGCCTTGCCACTCTGCTCCTAGTTCCAGGACCCATTCACATTCACTCTTCAAAACCACTTAGGAGCGCACAGAGAATAGATTATCTTGACCAAAATCTCACAACTAACAATCGGTGGTGTGAAAATTCAAACCCAGTGTCTAACAGCAGAGCTGGCGCTCAACTGATACAGCATTTCAACCTCCCTTAATAAACAAAAAGCTGCTAAATTAAAAAGATACCAATTTGAAGGTGATCCTCACCCTCCTCCAAGATGATTTCTGTACTACACAATTAGATTTACCACAGCTAGGCAACATAAAAATATTTTAGATTAAGGCATGAAAACCTATCATTCAAAACAAAATATCCACATTCTATTTACCTTCTGTATTACCGCCGTTGGCTCAGGAGTGAGTCTCCCATCGTGAATGTTCGCGCTCTCCTCATCAGAGTATATATGGTCATCTTCCCTATTTTCCGGCCACTGCGGCACCTCTCTTGTGTCTGTTGAGCAGCTACATACATCTTCGTTCTTGCTGAAATATCTCTGTAGCCATCCAGGCACAATATTCTTAACAGATTCTGTAACCCTGCTAAGAATGCCCTGTTGAAGAGGAAAACATGGAAGGCAGTTTAGAAATTTATCTTTTAAAATAAGTACCTATATACAGAAAGCCATACCAAGCAAAACATAACTATTTCCAAAGTTACTTAACACTGACATAATGCATTTTACAAACTCTATAGACTTTATGAAATTCTTACTTTTTTCTTTCTTCCTCATGCCTGTGTCCATGAGCCAATAACTGCCCCATATGACTCTAATCCTTAAAAAACCCCAACAGGCTTTCAACTAAACAATATAAATTTTAGATTTAGTAGTAAGAGACGCACTAAAATGCTATAATCCCAGACAAAAGGTAGCCATCTTGATCCCAGCATATTAAAGCAATATAAATACTTTCAACAGCTTCCTCAAGCAAGTATTTTACTGTACATTCTTTAACAACAAAAATTTAGACAAATAAAAAGGCAGTAAGACAACAAATGCAACATAAAAAAATCTAAGACTTTCACTGATGGTAAAATTTTGTTATATTAAATGCTGCCTAAAAATCAAGAATTTTATTACAGTAACTTTTAAAAGGAAAAAAAGATGTGGTCCAATAATTATCAGCATTATTAATGTTCATTACAGCTTTGCTATGCATCAGACACTGTTCTCAGCAGTTTATACACATTATTCAATTTAACCCTCACAACAATTTTATAAAACTGCTTTTAACAGTGCCACTTGATGAATGAAGAGGGATAATGAAGTGATGTGCCCAAGGTACAAACACAACTGCTGCGGAATATCTAGCATGGACTTTGGGGTCAGCAGGCTGTACTCTGATTTACTCTCAGTAAAATAAGAATACACCCTTTCCTACTATTACTTGATAGGAATTATAAAGAAGATCAAATGAAATAATGTGAAAGCACTTCACAATTTACTAAGTATTAACAGAAACATACACTGATAATTTCATTCATGCTGAGAAAAAAGGCTGACAGAAACAACCTGGGGTGAGGTAGCCAGTTTCAGGCAACAGTTTCTTTCACAGAATAGGATCAGAAAGTCACAGAAGGGGAAAAAATGAGTTAGCAGGCACAAAAAAACAGTAAAGTTAAGGTAGTATACATAAAGCTTGAAAGCAAACCCAAGACAGAGGACTTGAAAAATCCTGTCAATAGAAAAGATGGAAGATACCTCTGATATAGGCACTTGGACAGTATCTTCTGATTATCTGAAAAGGTGCAGGGAACGACTAGGAAATAAGCAATTATTTTTGCTCCAAACACACACTTTGAACAGATCTGTAATGTCAACTCTCTAGCAACACATGAAACCAACAGCCATGGAGTGCTACTGAAAAACACAAACTCACCGTTCCCCTTTTCTACGCTAGTGTTACAAAGCACTAGCTTTTCTGGCAAAGATTCTATACCTACTCCAAGATTCAGTATTTATAAAAACACATGTTTATTATTTTGCTATTTAAATATTTATTTACTCTCCCATATTCCAAAATACTTGAAAGTGCTTCCAAGATATAAATTTTCAGAAAGGCATACTTTAAAAAATGTATGTATCTATTTATTTATTTGGCTGCACTGGGTCTTATTTGTGGCATGCAGGATCTAGTTACCTAACCAGGGATTGAACCTGATATGAAGCACTATAGGAAAAAATTGTATAATATGTAAAATAAGTCTTGCGTAGACTTCCTCTCGGAGAAGGCAATGGCACCCCACTCCAGCACTCTTGCCTGGAAAATCCCATGGACAGAGGAGCCTGGTAAGCCACAGTCCATGGGGTCGCTAAGAGTCAGACACAACTGAGCGACTTCACTTTCACTTTTCACTTTCAGGCATTGGAGAAGGAAATGGCAACCCACTCCAGTGTTCTTGCCTGGAGAATCCCAGGGACAGGGGAGCCTGGTGGGCTGCCGTCTATGGGGTCACACAGAGTTGGACACGACTGAAGCGACTTAGCAGCAGCAGCAGACTTCCTCTAAGGTGTTTAGCTACTAAAAGTAATAAGAGATTCCTGTGATCTCTACTCACCTAAGGAGGCAAGTACATCACAAATTAAATTAACACCATCTTTAACCAAAGGTCACTTATGTGGCAGCATTAGGGAACCCGCCTGCCAATGCAAGAGACGTAAGAGAGGCAGGTTTGATCCCTGGGTTGGGAAGATCCCCTGGAGGAGGGCATGGCAATCCACTCCAGTGTTTTTGCCTGGAGAATCTCACAGAGGGCTATACAGTCCATAGGTTCACAAAGAGTAGGACACAAACGAAGCGACACAAATATGCACACATGCGTAGGTTTTCTTGAGAAAAGATCAGTCAAAATAGATATCACTGAAACTCATGAATTTTGCTTGCAGACCCTCTCTTTCCTAAACTAAATGTAACCAATTTATTTAACCACAGCACAGAGCAGCTTAGTTTAAGATTACAGTGAAAGAGAGGAAATACTAGCAGCACAATGAAAGAAAGCACGATGTGCTTGACAGAAATAACAAAAGAAAGATGCTAAAACTGACCTGGAAACAATATCAGAGAGAAATATTCCCCGTACTTCAACATCCCTCTTCAGGGTAAATGACCCTAAGTCATCAAGAAAAAGTTATAGTAAGCTCAGTAAACCCTAATTCTCATAGTTACCAAGATGTGGTCTCTTCACCATTTGTATCAGCATCTTCTCAGGCCACATTCCAGCCTGGCTAAATCCAGGAGGTAGGACTCACCTGTTTTAACAAACCCTCACGAGTGATTCTGAAGTATGCTATATTTTTGAGAACCACCAATCTAGTTAAAGAGATTTAGGAAATTAAATACATTTCAGGAAATCACAATACAATTACCTCTACAAGAGGTGAATAAAATTATGTATATTTAAATCTTAATATTCAGTTACCTGGAAAATGTATATGTGTAGCACTAGTCAGACACTAATTAAAATATATCAAAATACTATGTAACTAATCAGAAAAACAAAGCTTAGAGTAGACAGTGCTGAATACAATCTGGCTTACATAACTATTTCCTGAGCATTTCCCAACTTTAGCCATGGTTTTTACCTGTACTGTTACTTAACGGTTTTCTATCTGTGTGTGTGTTAGTTGCTCAGTCACATCCAACTCTTTGTGACCCCATGGACTGTAGCCAGGCTCCTCTGTCTGTGGAATTCTCCAGCGAAGAATACTGGAGTGGGTTGCCATTTCCTTCTCCAGGGGATCTTCCCAACCAGGGATCGAACCCAGGTCTCCAGCATTGCAGGCAGATTCTTTACTCTCTGAGCCACTAGGAAAGCCACCAGGAAGTTTATTTCTCTTAATAAACAGCTCTTTCTGCACAATAAAATCTACCAAATCACAGATTTGATTCTGTATCAGTCCTCGACTTGCACTTCCCTGACACCATCTCCATGACTGTCTCAACAAAGTGGTTCATGAGAGATTCTGGAGGTCATTAGCTATCAGGGGATGGAAGGAAAGTGAAGTCTCTCTTCCTGGGCCCTCTGCTCAAACACCCCATCTTTAAAACTACAGCTCCAGCCAGCCAGCCTTTGCTCCACGCCAGTTACACGGTTTCTTCCCTTTATCTGTCTAGTCCTAGCGGTGGCGGCAGCTTCCCACTACCGCTAGTCTGAGCATCCTGCCAGCCTCTATGTATTCCTTTAACCACCAGCATTTATCTCTGAGCAGACTCTTAAAAGAAATTTCAGCTGGAGTTAACTGTTTCTTGCTGGGTCCTTAACTGATACAGCAGTGTACTTTTGTTAAATTTGTTTTCTAATTAACATGAAAATTAAAGTCAGCCCGGTCACTGGATTCATATTCTTTAGCAACAATGGAACACATGTGCCACATTCAGGGAAAACATATTTTTTTGGCCATATGTTGATATCTTAGTTCCCAGTGAAAGTCAAAGTCGCTCAGTCCTATCCAACTCTGTGACCCCATGGACTATACAGTCCGTGGAATTATCCAGGCCAGAATACTGGAACGGGTAGCCATTCCCTTCTCCAAGGGAATCTTCCCAACCCAGGGACCGAACCCAGGTCTCCCACATTGCAGGCAGATGCTTTACCAGCTGAGCCACAAGGGAAGCCCTTAGTTCCCAGACCAGGGATCAAACCTGAACATCAGCAGTGAAAGCACCAAGTCCTAACCAGTAGGCAACCAGGGAATTCCCCAGGAAGCACTTATTACCCAAAAGTTACATCCAACTTTTATCTCTATAAAACAGTACATAAATGGACCAGGAAAGAGGCTTATCCTGATGAATATTTTAAAATCTTATCTAACTCACGCGGTAAAAGCAAACATTGTTTTACTTCATTCAATTAATTTAATCAATACTTACTGATCATACACTACATGTCAGGCAAGAACAGTGGGGATAAGGCAGGGAACAAGGTCCTGCCCTCTTGGAACTCAGACACTAATTAGGGAGACAAACAAGTGTAACATGTCACACACACGATATGGTGATTTGGTGCTATGGACAACAACAAAGCAAAAAAGCAAAACGGGGCAGCTGCTTCATACAGGCAAAGACCTGATAAAAAGTGAGGAAGGTGCCTTGCACATTTCTAGTAGAGAAGTACTACAGACTGAGGGAACAAAAAATGCAAAGACTCAAATGTAGAAGTGTCCCTGGCACATGCTGTCCAAGCTTCCAGTAACCTTGTTAATAAATGCTTAATCTAATAGACTTGAAATAACTACTTAAATCCTTCAAAATTCCCCTTTGATCATTTGGGTGTGTGTGTGTGCATGCACGTGTGTGTGTGTGAGAATCCATGTGCAAACCTTTTGTTCCAAAACCTAAAACAGTGGTTCTCAAACTGGAAATCTTCAGACCAGCAGCCTTGGTGTCACCTAAGATCACGTTAGAAATAGCAATCTGTTTTAACAGCTCCTGAGGTGATTCTTATGCAAATTAAAGTTTGAAGAACAATGTACTAAAATCATCTAAAAACTCAGTTACAGGTTTCCCAGCTAAGGCCATGATAAACATAACCGTGAGAACAAGCTTAACAACAAAATTAACTATTTCTGACATTATCTCAAATGCCATGCCACTTATATCAATTTTCAAAACTATCTACTTTATAGTATGAATTCTGAAAGGTCAAACATAGAAGAGAAGTAAAACACAAAAAAGCATACTTTTGAATCTATTTTATTCTCAGTTAAAGACAACTTCAGCTTTATTGACTACGCCAAAGCCTTTGACTGTGTGGATCATGACAAACTGCAGAAAATTCTTAAAGAGATGGGAATACCAGACCACCTTAGTTGCCTCCTGAGAAACCTGTAAGCAGGTCAAGAACCAACAGTTAGAACCAGAGATAGAACAACGGACTGGTTCCAAATCGGAAAAGGTCATTATCTCAAATGCCATGCCACTTATATCAATTTTCAAAACTATCTACTTTATAGTATGAATTCTGAAAGGTCAAACATAGAAGAGAAGTAAAACACAAAAAAGCATACTTTTGAATCTATTTTATTCTCAGTTAAAGACAACTTCAGCTTTATTGACTACGCCAAAGCCTTTGACTGTGTGGATCATGACAAACTGCAGAAAATTCTTAAAGAGATGGGAATACCAGACCACCTTAGTTGCCTCCTGAGAAACCTGTAAGCAGGTCAAGAACCAACAGTTAGAACCAGAGATAGAACAACGGACTGGTTCCAATTCGGAAAAGGATTATGTCAAAGCTGTATACTGTCATCCTACTTATTTAACTTATATGCAGAGTTCATCATGAAAATGCCAGGCTGGAGGAAGCACAAGCTGGAATCAAGATTACAGGGAGAAATATCAATAACCTCAGATATGCAGATGACACCACCCTTATGGCAGAAGGCAAAGAGGAACTGAAGAAGCTCTTGATGAAAGTGAAAGAGGAGAGTGAAAAAGCTGGCTTAAAACTCAACATTCAAAAAACTAAGATCACAGCATCTTAGTCCCATAACTTCATGGCAAACAGACGTGGAAACAATGTAAACAGTGAGAGACTTTACTTTTTTGGGCTCCAAAATCACTTCAGGTGGTGACTTGCAGCCATAAACTCAAAAGATGCCTGCTCCTTGAAAGAAAAGCTATGATCAATCTAGACATCATATTAAAAAGCAGAGACATTGCTTTGCCAACAAAGGTCCATCTAGTCGAAACTATGATTTTTCCAGTAGTCACATACAGATGTGAGAGCTGGACCATAAAGGCGGCTGAACGCTGAAGAACTGATGCTTTTGAACTGTGGTGTTGGAGAAGACTCTTGAGAGTCCCTTGGACTGCAAGGAGAGCAACCAGTCCATCCTAAAGGAGATCAGTCCTGAATATTCATTGGAAGGACTAATGCTGAAGCTTGAACACTTTGGTCAACTGATGAGAAGAACTGATTCATTGTTAAAGACCCTGATGCTGGGAAAGACTGAAGGCAGGAGAAGGGGATGACATAGGATGAAATGGTTGGATGGCATCACCGACTCAATGGACATGAGTTTGAGCAAGCTCCAGGAGTTGGTGATGGACAGGGAGGTCTGGCATGCTGCAGTCCATGGGGTTGCAAAGAGTTGGACACAACTGAGCGACTGAACTGAACTGAAAGACTTAACACATTTATTTATAGTAAGTAATCAACTACCAGATACTAGAAGTTTAAAGAACAGCTCCTGTCTTGCTGGTGGATTCTTCACTGTCTGAGCCACCAAGGAAGCCCTAAAGAACTGCTAGGGAAAAGAAATCTCCTGATCACACAGAGAACAAGGCAGACAGAGAGTAAGAAGCCTATCTACCATATGGATTTTGAGAAGCACTTCCTTGGCTGGCAATTTTTATGAATTTTAGCCACTAATGAAAAGCAGAAAAAAAAGCAGAGCTAGAAAAAGGGAAAAATCGTTTTCTTACCAAAGGTTTCTCTGACTGTATTACCAAATAAGAGCCTTCTTATTGAGATAAAGGTTATTATTTCAATAACCTTTTCAAGAGTTATGTAGATAAGACATTTCAGGTCTTTCCAGGAATGGGGCAAATCAGCTTCCTATATGGACCCAGGAGAAAAAACGTTTTGTGATACAAAGATACTCTTTTTTTTTTTTGGCCATGCAGCCTGGGTTCTTAGTTCCCTGACCAGGGACCAAATCTATAACCTCTTCAGTGAAAGTTCAGAATCCTAATCACTGGACAGCCAGAGAATTCCTCGTCTTGTGATATTAAATACAAACAACCTAACCTTGAAGGGGAAACAGAAGTACATGGAGTAAAGGTCTGATAAGCAGTGAATACTCAAGCCCAACTTTACCAGAGTAGCTTTCTCTCCACTTTCAGAGGCTTCATTATAACTTGATGTAGTTTTCCTAAAGAAAAGCTTCTCTGATCCTCCAAATCTAGGACCATCACTCACTCACAGGCACTAACAGTGCCCTGTACTTCCTAAGTGGAGGTGATCTGTCAAATGGGCTGGTAATGACGATCTCTCACCTCCGCTTGGAGGATCAGCTGTGAAGGCAGCAACAGGTCTGTATAGTGCAGATTAGCTGCCACATGATTTTAGTTTATCTACGGATGCAATACTCAACCAACTTCTTATTCCCACATGTGATATGCTGTGGCAAGTTTAAAAAAAAAAAAAAAGACATCCGTAATCCTAGAATTCAAAAAACACATAATATATTTGCTTGGCGTAACAGTTTCAGTTTAAATATTTTCGTTGCCACGCTAATAGCCCTTCCTCCAAAAAACAATTTGTGCAACTATCCAAGAGCATGGGAAAATCAAACCATCCTTTGGAATGATAAATAACACAAAGCAACTAAATGAAGAGAAGCAGAAAAGTCAAAGAAAAAAATTAATGAATGGCTTAAAAAAGCAACAAAACAGAGTATTAAAATCTTAAAAATACTTCTTGTAGCCCCAAAGCAAAGTCTACACTAGATGATCCTAAGTAATGAAGCTGAATTCAAGGATTACAGGAACAAAACTTTAAACCGAGATGGGTTACAATGACTGGGTTTCTCCCCCAAGAACTAACGAGTCTTCATGTTGTTGTAGCAAAACAAACCACAACAAAAACCTTATCAAGATTTAGGAAAAGTACTCACAATCTGGGGGCCAGAAGTAAATTCAATTCAATACTATACACTTATATTAAGTATACTCAATTTGTAAGGTACCGTGACTACATTATGTGAGATGTTGGACTGTGAAGAAAGCTGAGCGCCGAAGAATTGATGCTTTTGAACTGTGGTGTTGGAGAAGACTCTTGAGAGTCCCTTGGACTGCACGGAGATCCAACGAGTCCATTCTGAAGGAGATCAGCCTTGGGATTTCTTTGGAGGGAATGATGCTGAAGCTGAAACTCCAGTACTTTGGCCACCTCATGTGAAGAGCTGACTCATTGGAAAAGACTCTGATGCTGGGAGGGATTGGGGGCAGGAGGAGAAGGGGACGACCAAGGATGAGACGGCTGGATGGCATCGCTGACTCGATGGACGTTGAGTCTGAGTGAACTCCGGGAGATGGTGATAGGGAGGCCTGGCGTGCTGTGGCGATTCATGGGGTCATAAAGAGTCGGACACAACTGAGCGACTGAACTGAACTGTGACTACATTAGCTTTTCGAATTATATTGAACCTGAGTTCAAGGGTTAAGGAAAGAAGGCTGAGGTAGGGCACAAGGCTCTTTTACAATCCAAACATAGAACTCACTTGTAATGAGAAAGAAATTCTTTGCCTATGTATCTTCTCATCAATTTGCAATCTCAGAATAAGCAGAGACACTCTCCATATCAGCACTACATAGCCTTCCTTCTTACATCTTGCTTTGTTCCTTCAGTTTTCTTGATTTCATTTCTATTCAACTCTTTTCTTCACATTATCCTCTATTAAACAGTAGAATTCAGATTATAAAATCTCTTTTTTCACATAAACTTTACTGGATCTCTCACTATAAATATCAAACATAATCTTCAGTTTGAAGGTTCCGGGGCCCTCTTTTCCCAGAAAACACTGTTGTTTTGATTTTTATCTGCTCTTTGGGCTAGATTTTGCTGAAGTTTGCCAATGGCCCTTAGTTTTCTTCTAGGGGTCTGTGAACTCTCTCCTTACTCCCTCAGCTCCCATGTCACTAGTCTTCCCTTTCCACTCTTTTTGAAAGTTTCATTTCAAATAGATTCCCTAATCAGTTTTCCCCTTGCTCCATCCAACCCCAAGTGAAGAACAAGGGCTAAGAACCAAAGACTTCATGTGAGACTTGAATATCTAACTATAAAATATCTTTAACACTAAATAGTAAAAACCCAAATGCTACTCTAAATCTTTCAGTTATTTCCAGTTTTTAATACATCCATTCTTACATTACTTACTTCAAAAATGTATCTATTAGAAAGTACTCAAATTCCAATGCAGTAATATTGAATCTGATTTCAATAATCTGAATTTAACCCAAGCTGTTATTTGTCACATTTTACAACCTATAGTTAAGCTTTCCCTATCCAACAAGTCTAAATCTTTCCAGCCACGTAAATGGATTTCCATCCATTCTTTATACGTTTCATTTTCCTTTTCAATGTCAAGTTCAGTTCAGTCGCTCAGTCGTGTCCGACTCTTTGTGACCTCATGAACTACAACACACCAGGCCTCCCTGTCCATCACCAACTCCCGGAGTCCACCCAAACCCATGTCCATCAAGTCGATCATGCCACCCAACCATCTCATCCTGTCGTCCCCTTCTCCTCCTCCTCTCAATCTTTCCCAGCATCAGGGTCTTTTCCAATGAGTCAGCTCTTCACATCAGGTGTCAAGAGATTAAGTCAAAAAACATGAGCATACAAGTTATTCTAGCTAAAAAAAAATTAAACTATAACTGGCCACAACTTTCAACCTCCTTTAAGGCTCTTTAACACTAATTCAGGTAGGAGAAACATGACCTGGCTTAGTTTCTTAGTTTTAGAGATTCATATTACAGAAGTAGAATCAATAGATAATTAACAGTAATCTAACAACAAGGACAAGAAAAGGATTCCCTACAAGACCTTCCAAATCAGCAACAAGAGACCCAATAAAAGCCTAAGGCAATTTAACCCACTGCAAGTTATCCCAAAAAGATACTGTCACTTTCCTTTCACAATCTATTTGGAAACTGGATGTAAAAGTGTATTAAGTCACAAGCAAATGGGCAGGGAAACTGAAATATATTTAGATAGAAGAGACATTCTATCACTCTGTTTCAAACAGTAAATATAGTAAATTGTATCTGGTGGCAAAACTTTTCAACTGGGCTTCCCAACAGAGAAGAATCGTTCAAAAATATATTACAACCATGACCATAAGCTAAGTCCGTTCCGTTCCATTCAGTTGCTCAGTCGTGTCTGACTCTTTGCGACCCCATGAATCGCAGCACACCAGGCCTCCCTGTCCATCACCAACTCCCAGAGTTCACTCAGACTCACGTCCATTGAGTCCGTGATGCCATCCAGCCATCTCATCCTCGGTCGTCCCCTTCTCCTCCTGCCCCCAATCCCTCCCAGCATCAGGGTCTTTTCCAAGCTAAGTAGCTACAAGTAAAACGTTTTTGAAAATACAAGGTCATTAACATTACATCTTTCCAATAATACTCTGTGCCTAATGAAATGGTTTTAATTAGTGACATCAGACCATTTTATTTCAAACTAATAGGTAATTGCCTCAAAGGGCTTTCCAAGAAAGAGAGACATCTGGGCTTTTTTTGTCATGAGAAAAATTGGTGAGTAAATTGATAAAACTATTTCACAAGGGCTTCTCATCACAAACAAAATTTTCTACTATGCATTAAAAAGTATGTGGATTTATTTTCCTATACACTTAAATGACTGACATCTATGAGGAAAATGTTAAAAAAATATATTTTTAAATAGTTTACGGCTGTTTAAAGGTTTAGCCTCATACTCAGAAAACAAGTCGTAAAATCCAATAGAAGCCTATAAAAGATTAAATTTGGGTATATTAAAGAAAGATACCTCTACTAATCAGAGACTAAACATTTAAATCAAAAGGTTCTATTTAACCACAACTGTTTCCAATGAGTCCTTACTACATATGCCAGGCCCAGTTCTAAGAGCTTTACTTACATTATCTCACTCAACCCCTCACAACAGATTTTCACTTTACAGATGAGTAAATTAAGCACAGAGAACTTTCCAAGTCCTGGCAGAACAAGGATTCAAACCCAGATGCTCTGAGTGGATTACGGCACTTTTTTCTAACAACTATGTCCATTTGTTTTCGCTGACAGTATTAATTAAACATCTAGGATAAAGCAAATAAAGATAAAAAGTCAAAACAACTCAGGGATTTCTGGGATGAGTTATGTATTCTATCTTTCAATATCCCTCCTTTTCAAAACTGAGAATGCTCTTCAGCCATCCAATACCAAGCAGGACATAATTATCTGGGACAAAATATCATATAGCTACCAAAACAGCAGAAAACCACACAATCTTATAAACCAATGCTAGGCAAACCATAGTCTGTGGCCCAGATTCAGCCCTCAGCCTGTTTTCATACAGGCATCAAGTTAAGAATGACTTTTACATTTTTTAGAGTTATAAAACAAAGAACATGCAAAGAATAAAACCTAAAATATTTACTATCTGGCCCTTTACAGAAGAACTTTATAGACTCCTGATATAAGCTACTGAATAGATAAAGGAGCTTTCGCCGCTCCCTGCCTCCAAAAAAACTAGCTAAATGCAGAAACTGACTTGAAGGACAAACTGCCTCTAGGAAGATAAAATGAGTGGATTCCCTTAGCTCCAAACCAGAAGACAAAACCTCTGAAGCACACCCCCCTAAAAAGGGCAATAAGTAGTTCCCCTCTCACCAGGAGGTGGCAGTAGATTCTTCAAGAGGCAAGGTTCTGATTGCCCATGGGCTCAAGCTTTTTGTGGCAGCTATTAAGAAAAGCAGCTTGACCTCTCCAGAGCTCACTTTCTGGACCTGACAATCTGCACAAAAAGGAAATGGGAAAGGAGACTGAACAGGCAACATGAACTAACCACATACTTTTTAGGGACCTGTTCGCTCCCACTAGAAAAATGATACCATTTCCTAAATGCATCTGGGCTAAGAGTTAAGGGGTAGGGAAGAAGGCAGGTGAAAATGATCAACTTAATCATAAAGTCCTGTTCTTCACATTCGCTTAAGTTACCACCCTTCAGTTGGTTAACTGACAATGAATTTTTCTCTCCACAACTTCAAGCAAGATGCCATTTTAAAGATCAGAAGTTAAAAGGAAAATATGTAAACTTTAGATATACCTCAGCAGAGCTAAACCAGAAGTCAAAACAGGAAACTGCAAGTCAGTGGAACACATGTGAAAGTCACAGGTACCGCGTTGACTACACAAGCCAGTTATCCTGACAAGCAATGGCAAAGGCCCACTGAGCCAGATCTCTCATTCTTTCAGTCTTCTACTGCACAACCAAAAAACTTTGTTTTTGCCCAGAAACCAGTGGACGTTTAATCAAAATACATTAGTATAAAACATGCCATGTCATGAAGCTCCATGCTATTCATGATGACTCAGCAGCTGCTGCTAAACACAGAGGTGACAGCCTAGGATAGCTGACAGCAAGCAGGTGGTCTTGTAAGTTCACAGAAGTTTTGGTAAGGACTAAAGAATATCCTTAAGATTTTAAAAAAATCCTCAAATTAAATATTCTTTTGTATATGCCTGGATACTTTTCTTTGGTAGTAATTGCCAATACTAACTGTTGTTGTTCAGTGGCAAGTCACGTCCAACTCTGCAACCCCATGGACTGCAGCACTCCAGGCTCCCCTGTTCTTCACTACCTCCCAGAGTTTGCTCAAACTCAAGTCCATTGAGTCAGTGAGTCACGCTATCCAACCATATTAGCCAATACTAATAACATCTGCAGAGTTGTTAAGAAACTCCCAAACACCTTTAATCTCAATTCAAAAGCTACAAATGTACTTTTTCAATTAAATGGCTGTGGCAAAAAGCTGAATACTTTAAACAGGGGGAAATGATAAACTACCAAACTTTAAAACTGCACAGTCTGAAATCATATCAGCTCTAAGACAATTTGGATCACAAGTGTTACGCTGTTAAGGCATCATCTCCCTCAAATTAGGTTTTTATCCACGTTTATTTAAAAATAAGGTGTGACTTTGGCTTTTACCACCTGGAATATACAAGCTCCTTTCTAAACTCTGCCCAGACCATCCAATGATTTGTATTTACATTTCATTATTTATGTAGTAACTTTCTCCTAAGGAAAGCACTCAGACATTTATTTTCTCAGAAAAACCAGAAAGCATATGTGTCAAACTTCCTCACAACAAAAGGATTAGGTTAAAGGGGCAGGCTTCTGACCTGAATTCTAATCTTGCTCCTCACAAAGAAAATTTGAAAACCAAGCCTATCCAGGGGAACACTGGTGCGAGGAGATAGTAGCCAAAACTTGTAACCATTAGTAGAGAGCTACATAATATTATAAACCACAAATTTCACTATTAAGAAACTTCTCCCCAATCTTTACTTTTAAAATTCTGTTTTTAATGATACAATTTAACAACAGCACCAAACATGTTTAACTGTTAAATATTTATCATCATCCGGAATAAAGCAATCTAGAAGTCTACCTTTTATAGTATGCAACAAGTTATCAGACCCTTTTGCTATATTCTTTTTTTTATAGGTTTAAGGCCAACACTTCCTACCTTATTATCAGTGAAAAGTTTTATAAGTGACTTTTATTAGAAGATTTTCAACATTTTCCCACTCAATCCCCTGTTAACAAACAAGCAAAACTTAAAATACTGAACTTTCTCAGAATCAAATGTCTGAGGATAAACTTGTATTTTTATAATTTCAAACACCCACGAGTGCACAAGGTGGTTAAATTTCAAGACCACCAACATTCCTGTAGTGTCGTAAGTACCAAACTTCTAAAATACCCACTGCAATATTAAAAATATTTTGTGCATGAGATCAGAACTGGAGTCCCAGTCAACTGTGCATAATGGCCAATTCTGGTCTCCAAAATAAAACGCGCGGGTGTGTGGGGAAAGGGGAGAAAAGGTTGGACAAAAGTGGGGAGGGAAGAGTCTCAGGAAGGAAAAAAAGACGTAAGTGCGGAGAGGGACTTTCAAAATGTCCCAGTGCCACTAACCATATCCCGGTTGAAGAAAAAAAGTACAAAATAAGCCAGGGCTCTTAGATCGGGAGGGCCAGGGAGATGGGAGAATTTAAAGGATGGAGAATAAGTTATTCCACTTTCCCTGTAACAGCGCCCCCGCCAAGCCCCAGGTAGGTACCCCGGCGGGGTGACGATCAGAGTCCTTGGGGCAGCCCGCCTCCCCGCACGCGCTGAAACGCGGGAGACTAGAAATCTGCAGGCGTCGGGGGGCAGGGGGTGGCTCTCCCAGCTACAGCTTTTTCCCTTTTCCCTTGACGGACATGAGTAATTAACCACCCCCCCTCCTCCAAGCTCTTAATCCTTGCCGGAAAAAAAAAAAAAAGGGCAGAATTCTGGGCCCACCGTGGGCCTCGGACTTGTGTTCCCGCCCTGCGCCCAGGCCCGGGGAAAGCCCCGGGGCGGAGAGGGCCAGGGTGCGGGGCGGGGGGGTGGTGGAGAGAGGAGGCCGAGCCACACGTGTGCGCCGCAGGGCTGGCCGGCCTCAAGCCCACTTCCCGTCGCCGCCCCGGCGGCCTCGGCTCCAGCCGCCTCGCCCGGGGCCTCCCGGACGCTCCACGTGGGGCGCCAGGGCTGCCCCCCTGCCCCCCCGCGAAGGGCCCCCCTCACACAGGGCGCCGGGGCTCCCTTACCTGGTGCTGCGGTCGCCCCTGCTGGTAAGGCTTCATCGGGCCCTGGTGGCAACGCCGCGTCCGGATCTTGCCGCCGCCGCCGCCGCCCCCTCCTCTGCCTCCGGCTCCCGAGGCCATGGCGGAGCCTCCGCGGCTT